>JAESUZ010001455.1:560000-691428 GCA_017311185.1 Proteles cristata cristata
TATTTTTTAAAACACTGCGTGGGCCAAACAAAACACATCTGTGGGCCTGTCAGAGCATATGGGCCTCCGGTTTCCACACTCTGTTTCATAGTTTCTGCCACCCTATTCCATACATTCTTGTGATAGTCTCCTGGTAGGACGCAGAGGTCTGGGGAGATTGAATGTTGCCCAGGTTTATAATTCACGTGGCAGGGTAGAACTGGGACCGGGATTCAGTCTGTTGGCATGGACTCCAGGGCTCCCTAGACATAACTGTGTTTTACCCTGTGGTGTACAAAGATTCTCCCAAAATTCTTTTTCTGGTAATTGGGATCTTCTCTTTGTACCAGGGAACTTCACTTCTGCTTTACTGCCCTTCTCTAGTCTTACTGTCATTAATACACATTATTTTGGTTTGATTCATCCCAGCCTTTCTCTGGGATTATGATCCTTGTGTAAACTGTACGTTCAGCAAGTACAACTCAGGATGCAAACAAAACACTTAACACTTTATCCTATTGTCCTTAACATTTATTCATTGGTGATTATCTCCCTGTCCTACCTCTCCTGGTGAAAACTACACAAACCATAGGTTTTTCTGTTTATTTTCACTAATTGACAGTTCCACCATTCCTTGGTGTTGCAAACAGACACATGATTTAGTCATTTGAATGTTCAGACTTGAGGAATAATCAAAACTTCTAGTCTGACTTGTTTGTGGTAGGCAGATTTCTAAGAATGAGCTCAGTGACCCTTTTGAGAGTGGGTGAGATCTGGAAATATGATGAAATATCATTCTTATGATTGTGTTACTTTATGTGGCAAAAGGGAGATTATACTGGTGGGGCAAATCTAATCACATGCTTCCTTTAAAAGCAAGGTTTTTTTCTTGCTGGTAGTAGAAGGGAAAGTCAGAGATATTCTAAGCCCGAGAGGGATTCCATGTGCTTCTGTTGGCTTTGGGGCCACGTGCAAGGACTAGAGAGCCATAAAGAGCAGAGAATGGCTACCAGCCAATAGCTAGGAAATGGAGACATCAGACCCATAGCCATATAAACTAATTTCTGCTCATGACCTAATGAATTTGGAAGTGGATTCCTTTTCAGAACCTCAAGATAAGAACCTAGCCAGCCAAAGGGGGGGAGGAGGGATGGGCATGGAGGAGGACACTTGTGGGGATGAGCACTGGGTGTTATGTGGAAACTAATTTGACAATAAACTATTTGTAAAATAAATAAATAAATAAATAAATAAAAATAAAATAAAATAATAAAAAATAAATAAATAAAACATTAAAAGTATGTATTACAAAAAAAAAAAAAAAGAACCTAGCCAGCCAACACTTTGATTTTACCCTTGTCATACTCTAAATGGAGAAACTAGCTGAGCCATGCTGGACTTCTTACCTACAGAACCGTGAGGTAGTAGTGGATGTTGTTTTAAGCTGCTAAGATTGTAGTAATTTGTTACGCAGCAGTAGCAAACAAATACAGTTTTAAATCTCCCCTTCCCCTGCCAGGACTTCAATGTGAAGGACTGTTGTCTTATTCTTTTCTTCTCTCCAGGCTCACCTTTCCCTGAGAGCTAGCTACTGTTTTGCTGGGGAGGGGGAATGTAGGGTAGGAGGAAGAAGATGTAAAAAGTAGGACAGTTCTTACTAGGCTGATGTCTTCTGCTTTCTGGGCCTACAAAGGGTCCAGGTTGGTTCTGTTAGGCACATTTTACAGGGGCTTTGGAGGTTCTTTGCTGCCCTTCTCTTTAATAGCTCTTTTGGTTGGGATAGAGGCTTTCTTATCCTGAGTGACCTTATTCTGAGTTCCTGTGTGAGCTTACTCTCCTCCATGGCCCACTTTTGATTCATAAGAAGCATATGTTCCTTACCCCACCCCTGACCCCCGTTGTTACAGTCAACACAGGTTGCAGATGGATCCGTGCTGCCATGCACTTCTGTCCTTAACCATCAAAACAGTTACCTCTTCCCTCACTCTTGTTTTATGGGCTGTACTCTGGCCCCAGTGCACAGTCTGCTTTGTCTTTCTGGGGGATGAATCAGGCATCAGTTATTTTGGGGTCTTAGTGACAGGCAGTCCATTTCAAAGCTCTCTGAAGTGAACCCTTGCAGATTTTCTCCTTAGAATGTGGAGAGAAGGCAGCATTTCCCACCTCTTCTCCTAAGGGACAGGTGGTACTGTGGGACCAAGCTCTGACTTTGCATAATTCTGGGGGCAGTATTCATACTCAGTGTATTTAAACAGCTTCTGAAGCTCTGGGACACACGGAACACATACAAAGCAATTGGAATAGTGTCCCTGTGTTGTGTAGGGGACTTCCCCTTGTGATGGGGATTCACTATAGGGCAGAACTTTTTTTTTTTTCTTAAAAAAAAAAAAAAAACACCAATCCTCTCTTTCTACATTGTCTTCCCTTTTATCCTCTCAAATTGGGTAACTGGGGTCCAGACCAGTGGAACAGGTTCTCCTACATCACCATTGTAAATTCTGTGTATGAGAGGTCTGTGTCATACTAGCGTTGGCATCTTGTCATATGAGCCCCTTATTGACAAATGTGATGTGAACTTCCTCTTACGTATTGTGTATTTGAGCATCCACAGCACTGGCCAGCACCCTGTAGTACTCACTCACAAAGCAGAGGGGGTGGGGTGGGGTGAGGGGTGAAGGTAGAGTTTTAAAACATAGCATCTGGATTGGATGCTTAAGCCATGCTGCCCTCTCCCTCCACTTGCTAGTCAGAGGGCTCTTCTACCATCTAGGAGCTGTAGCTGTTGGTGGTCAGACCTAGAGGCTTATGGCACATCTCTGGAGGGTTTGGGTTCCTATCTCAGGCGTCAGTTGACTTTCCTACCAGCTACCTGTGCTCACTTAAAAGTTTTGTTTATTCCTGAGCAGTTCTTATTATCTAGGTGTGTGCCCGTGTTGTGTGTGCATGTGTGTGTGTGTGCGTGCATGTGTGTGTGTGTGTGTGTGTGTGTGTCTTTTTTCATCTGTGTCTTTCCTCTCTTGGATGCTGAGAGTTTAGTGGTATTTCATTCAGGAAACCCAGCCTGGCCAACATCCATGATCACTCTTTCCTGCTTTTGCTTACTCACTGCCTACACTTCCTTCTTCTCAGTGTCTGCTTACCTTGTGCCAGACCTAGGCCCTGGGAGATGGCAAAACCTGCTGATGGAGAACATGGGTTCAGATGGTGAAGCGGCTTTTTGATGCAGCTGGCCCTCTTCATGTGGGTCACCTACATTGCCAGAAACACAGAGACATCTTGTTCATGAGACTTAAAACAGCCATTATGAGTGATTGAGCGAGTGTCAGCCTCGCAGGTTTTGAGTGAGCATCTGCTTTAACCAGCCAATGGTTTCCTAGTCTAGAAGATCATACCTGGACAGCTTGCCTGATAGGCATCTGAACATTTTTCTCTTCCTATTTGAATCCTAACCTATTACTCTTTGGCTCCCATTTAGACTGATAGTACCTGCCTTCCTTTTCCTGAGTCTTTATCAAAACAGGTGTAGGAGTCATTCATGCTCCATGACTGACAGTTTAGGTGTTAGCAGTCCAGGGTGTTTAAAACATTTAGTAACATGACTTTCAAATTTATGACATCAATCCAGTATGATAGGTGAGAACTGGATGTTATGTGAGTGTGTGTGTGTGTGTGTGTGTGTGCTGGCCCAGAATTAACCATCTACTATTATGCAAGTCAAGCTTTTGTTGCCTTTCTTTCCTCTAGTGCTGTTAATAGGTCATTGCCTTCATTGAAATTGAAGATCTTCCCAAAGACTGAAAACCATGATGTGTACTCCAGGATCTGCCTAAAACCTGTGATTTCTTTTTTTTTTATAATATTTATTAATTAAAATTTATTTATTTATTTTGAAAGAGAGGGAGGGAGAGAGAATACTCATGTGCATGCAGGGGAGGAGACAGAAAGAGAGAGAGAGAGAGAGAGAGAGAGAGAGAGAGAATCCCAGACAGGCTCTACGCTGTCAGCAGATGTAGGGCTCAAACTCACGAACTATGATATGATGACCTGAGCTGAAGTCAGACACTTAACCAACTGAGCCACCCAGGTGCCTCTTTTCTCACTTTAAAGTGAAGAGAAGGTGGGGCACCTGGGTGGCTCAGTCAGTTGGGCAGCCAACTTCAGCTAAGGTCATGATCTTCCGGTCTGTGTGTTTGAGCCCGGTGTCAGGCTCTGTGGTGTCGGCTCAGAGTCTGGAGCCTGCTTCAGATTCTGTGATTCCCTCTCATTCTGCCCCTCCCCCACTCAACCTCTGTCTCAAAAATAAAATAAACATTAAAAAAAAAAAGAAGGAAATCTGACCTTAGATGGTCAACTTTTCTTTTCCTTTCAAGCAGTTCCAAATTCCACTCTTTATTCTCCATTGAGGAGAGTGACCATGCCCTGGGATTGAAAGAAAGAAGGTGAGTTGGTGACAGGAAGTGGGATTTATAGCCTACCTTCTCCCAGGCTGGTTCTCTAAGAATCATCAAAGAGCAACCCAAGGACAGGACAAATCACATGGTGACTTTGCAGTGGACCCAGACCCCTAAGTTTCAGGAGGCAGATGTGAAAGCCTCATTTGCTTACGGCTGTTTTTCTATTATAATGCCTCTTGCTTTTCAAACTGGCCTGCAAATGAGTTCCCAACACAGATTATTTGTTATTAGCTGGAGTGTGGGAGAGAAAGTGTGTAGTTTGCTATTGCCTGAATTAATCCCTGCACTCATTTTGCACCAGAAAGAACACAGGATTGACTTCACTATTGGGAAGCAGGCACACTCTGACTTGTACTCTGTTTCACAGGACACAGGACAAATGATTTCTAAAGTAATGTCCAGTGATGGAACAAAAGACAGGACCCCTTTCTTTGATAAGCGATTCCCATTGTGAGCATGATACAATATTTCCACAGCTTCCCAAGTCAGCCTAATTGGCCAGTAAAACAGAAGGGAATTAAACACAAGAAAACAAACCTAAAACAAAACATTATACAAAGCAATAATAATATTAATGCTAATTGTTCTCCACATGGAGATCTGAAACCTCTATGCCACCTCCCTTAAAGAGAAGGTTGGTTTTGCTAAATTAAATGGGCTTGGCATAAACCAAACTCCTCTACACTGAATGCTTTGGTAAAGAGTATATTCGGAGGAGACATAAACTCTCAATGCATCATAAGGCAAAGGGCTGTAGGGAATAGTCCAATAAAAGGAAAAAAGTCTGTTCAATGAAAACACTTTACAAGTGAATATATATATTTGCTCTAAAAGAGATACCTTAAACTCTAACAGAGGTTCTATTCAGGTGATAACAAGTCATGGCAGCAGTTACATGCGTCTCCCCCTGGCCCTAACAGAGAGCCAAAATTGGAGGGAGTGCAATGTGCAGGAAATTATAAGCACTTTATTCCCATTTTAACTAGATTTTCCTATTCTGTAAACACATGAGTCTCTGACATTCCCACCCATTCTGGGAGGAGTGCATGCTCTTTGTCACTTTAACCATTTGGTCGCTCAATGAAAAGCATCACTATTGCCCTGCTCAACCCATTTAGCACCTCTAAAAGTCACTACATGGATTTAGTGATTAATGATGATTGATTTTTTCTTGCCAGCTTAATCGTCACACTTGAGTGGGGCTGATGTAGACCCAGCTGTGCTTAATTAGCCCACAGGACTTAGAAACCATATTTTAAAGACCTGCTTGTAATGGAAGAAGCCTTCTTGATAATGCAGCCTGCTGAGGTGAACCCAGACATGGGGCAGGCACAGTTTTTCATTAGGTCCAAAGAGCATGTTTGGGAAATGTATGTTGTCTGAAAAAGACCTATGTTTTCCCTAGGTTTGGGAAAGCTATTGTTGCCTTCTAATACATGGGTTATAAAGAGAGACAGCTCAATAGGAATTTCTTTCTCTGTGATATGATCTTGGCTAGTTACTTAGGACAAATGCTTGCTTCAATCTGGAAGGTAGGTATGTTATACTACACTATTCTATATGGCATATTTGTTTTTAAATTCTTGGTGAATTTAACCTTCACCAGTGTCTACCTTAAAAATGCAAAACTCCTTACTATCCTTGAAAATGTTGCATGTCTATAAGGATGTTTTCTTTTATTCAGGATCTAAAATAAAACATCAACCTTCCTCTTTCCCTTCCTTCTTTGGCCAGTGGAAGGCTTCTCCCCTTCTTTCTTTCCTTCCTTTCTTCTTTCCTTTCCTTCCTCCTTCCCTCTTTCTTTCCTCCTTTCCTTCTTCTCTCCTTCCTTTGCTTGCTCCTTCCCTTTCTTTCTTCTTTCCATTAGATATATCCTTTGGGTCAACAGGAAAATTATTTCTGAATTCAGCCTGTTCCCTCTCAGTCAAGAGGCTTCCTTTTGACCTCTGTTGCATGAGCAGTTGCCGAACAAGGCATAGTCCCCAAACCATAACTTTGTTTCATACACACAAGAGAAACTCATCCAAGCATTTTATAAAGCTTATTTCAGGTAGCCTCTTACTTGAGTCACATTTAAACTAATGGCAAAGGAAAGCCATGACTCTTGTTAGTAAACTCTTAACCTAGAAGGCCCAGAGGAACTTTTTGAGGATGGGATGCTAAGTGGGTTTTCAAGGAGTATTTATAGATATACTTACATATATTGCTGGAAATTGTGGACGTGTTTGTATGTGTAAGTCATTAGGAGTTAGAGAAAAACAAGACTTCATCCCATTCCACTGGGCTGTTGACTGGGGAAACTCACGATGCAGTTGGAGTAAAGGGAAGACTAGTGAGAGCACATAAAGGGGCTTCCAGATGAGGCCCAGAAGCTTGCAAATTGGTCCTCAGAGAGTTGCCTTCCGAGAGTGGTGGAAGTGCAGATTGAAACTGCTAATAAGTGCTGATGAAGAGAATTGTCAGTGTGAAAGGCAATATTTTGTTGTCGAAAAATAGGATTGTATTTAAGAATAATACTACATTTATTTACAACTCTTTAGGCCATGAGTGACAGAAACTCAATTTAGACAGTTTAAGCAAATAGGCTCACATAGCTTGGAAGGAAATAGAGTACAACTTATGAGACTGAAGTTATTCTATAGGATCCAGAGCCTCAAGAACTGACACCAAGCAGTTGACCTCAGATGTCTTCCTCTGCCTCTTGCCACATCTTCATCTGTCTACTCATATGTCCACACATGGATCTATTCAGCCATCCATCCATCCATTAATCTATCTCTCATCCCTATTCTTGATTTTGTCCTGCAGATAGAATTTCTCTACGTGGCAGAGTTTAGCAAACACAGTAGAAATTCTAGAGCTTCTTTGTCCAATCATGCATATTACAATTCAGTGGAGGGACACTGTCTGGCCCTGTTTGGTCATCTGATCCTCCCATAACGCAAACCAGGGGAATAAGGTATTATTTGGCTAGGCATGGGTCATGTGCCCATATTTGTGTGAGAGTGGTCATATTAGCACAAGAAGGTGAAGAATAGCTTGCTAGGCACACAAAAACAATGGTTGGCCCAGTTTCCTATAAATGCCATTGCAATATTACCGTTTAGTAAGAATACCTTTATCTGAGCAACAGTTTATTCTGTTTAAAACATTTTCACTTATATATTACCTAGGTTTTTGCTGAAAATGGTGCTGAGGGTTAAACAGACTTAGTCTTGCTTTATTGATGAACAGCTTGAGTCTAGACTAAAGAGTAGTACATGCATAAAAGGGCATAAAAATAACTGAAATATTAAAAAACCCCAAAGATCCTGGGTCTAATTCTAGTTCTGCCACTAAGAAGGCTATAGATATTAGCAAATTGGTTCACTGTTTTGAACCTCAAAAGGAACTGGACTGGATCAGTAGTTCTAAAACTTTAACATGATCATCTGCACGGTTTATTAAATTCTCATTGTTGATCCCCACCCGTAGAGTTTCTGATTCATGAGGTTTGGGGTAGAGCCAGAGAATTTGCATTTCTAATAAGCTCCCAGATGTATTAGTTTCCAATTGCTACTGTAACAAATCATCACAAACCTAGTGGCTTAAAACCACACAAACTTATTACCTTATAGTTCCGGAGGTCAGAAGTTTGAAATGAGTTTCACTGAGCTAAACTCAGGGTGCTGACAGAGCTTTGTTCTTTCTGGAAGCTCTAGAGAAGAATAAAATTCTTTGCCTTTTCTAGCTTATAGAAGCTCCCTGCATTCCTTGGAATGTGGGCTCTTCATCCCATCTTCAAAGCCAACAATGTAGCTCCTTTAAATCTCTGACTGAGCTCCTCTGCTGCCTTTCTCTTTAATTAAAGGACACTTGAAATTACATTGGACCCACCCAGATAATTAAGAATAGTCTCTTTGCTTTAAGGTCATCTGATTAGCAGCCTTAGTTTTATCTGCAATTTTAATATTCCCTTGCCATGGAACGTGGCATATTCCCAGGTTCTGGGAGTCAGGACATGGATGTCTTAGGGAGCCATTATTTTGCTTACCACATGCTCCCTCACTGAGAACCTGGACTATAGCAATTATCCCATTTGATTCAGCTAAAAATTGTGCTTCTGCAGTAGCTATGCAGCAGCATTGTTCTCACGTCTTTGAAAATGGACTAATGCTTACATGTTTTTACATTAGTTCCTTCCATTGGTTGAACTCTACTACAAAAATAATTGGCTCCAGAGTTAAATTACTCCCCAAATAAAAGCCATTTATTCTTCCTTCTAAACTGGAATAGACCCAATAAAGGGTTATACCCAAGGGGTTTTATTTCCATTAGGCTGGTTCTAGCTCACTAGTGGAGTAACATGAGCTCTGAGCTTTGGAAGGTCCATATCCTCAAGGTTTATATCAAATAGTCTGTCTCATGTTTGTTTTGTGGTTTTAGGTTATCTACTCCATTCTTGAGTTTGAAGTTTTTCTAGCATTAAGTAACTGCAAGCAAGAAGGGCCTGAGAGTGCAGAGTAGGTTAAAAAAGGCTTCAGTTTCTATCCTCTGGGCTTAAGTCAGTTATTGGTGAGACAAGGCTTTGGGTCAAATCTCTTAAGAGCTGTCCAGAGTTGCTATGGGAACTTCTAGCTTGTCTACTTTTCCCTGCTTCCTCCCTCTTCATCATTTCGAATCTGAGCAGACAAATATCTGTCCAACAGTGATCTCACATGAGTGACTTAGATCCTGACAGTGGATAAAGTAATTCTCACTTTCTTCCTTTCTCTCCCTTAACCTCATCTCTTATTTACATTTAAATCTGAGTGAATCTAAACTTCCCTTTTTTTAGTGGAAATTCACTCCTCATGTGGCAATCTATATTTATAGTGAATTAAAGCTTGATTTCACTCCAAAGTCATGGTATCGTAACCCACTCTGTGAGACTCTGCCAAACCAGATGCTCTAGTCTGGGCACAGCCTCCCCAGGGCCATTTTTGTTTCTTCTTTTTTTAAAAAAATTTTTTAACAGGGGTGCCTGGGTGGCTCAGTCGGTTAAGCGTCTGACATTGGCTCAGGTCATGGTCTCAAGGTTCATGGATTTGAGCCCTGCCCCCACATTGGGCTCTGTGCTGACAGCTCAGAGCCTGGAGCCTGTTTCAGCTTCTGTGTCTCCCTCTCTCTCTGGCACTCCCCTGCTCACGTTGCCTCTCTCTCTCTCTCTCTCTCTCTCTCAGAAATAAATAAAACATTTAAAAATATTTTTAAAAATATCTTTTAACATTTCTTTATTTTTGAGAGGCAGAGCATGAATGCGGGAGGGGCAGAGAGAGAAGGAGACACAGAATCTGAAGCAGGCTCCAGGCCCTGAGCTGTCAGCACAGAGCCCGATACAGGGCTCGTACCCACAAATGGTGAGATCATGTCCTGAGCTAAAGTCGGATGCTTACCCAACTGAGCCACTCAGGTGCCCCCATTTTGTTTCTTCTTTTAGCTCCTTTTCATCTTCTTCCTGTACTCAGCGTTTTTCCCCTTTGCAGCAATTTGCTCTGAATTTAATGTGACCTTCATTTAACACAAATTTAGGCAGTCACTTGAAGGTCTGAAAAAAAAAAAATCTCTAATAACAGAATAGGGAGGAAATTTTCTGTGGTATTTATATAACAATGTGTTTTTTTGGGCTATATCTTCATAACTTCATAACTACATAACTTCATGTAATGTTGTTAACATGCATTAAAAAAGAAACTCTGCCAATTTTGAAATCTTTTCTTTTGAAACCATTAATTACATTGTTTTAAACTGATAAGTACCCTACTGTCCTACAAGATTTGATGTATTCTATTGAAGATACATATTTTCAAATTTATAATATATAATACATATTTAATATATATAATTAATGTATATATATTACATATATGTATTATATTTAATATATAATATGTATACCTGTGAAATATAGGTTAGTATAATTAGTGTAATTGAGCATTACATTTAATTCTAAGTTTTCTGACAATGAAAGCAAAAAGGGAAACTTCATTTACTGTGATTGTCATCTGGAAAAATGTTAGGTTAGCAGTTCCTTAGGAGAGCCAGTAAATTTTTTATATGTATATATTAATGTGTTTTTTAAGTTTATTTATTTATGAGAGACAGAGACACCATGAGTAGGGGAGGGGCAGAGAGAGAAGTAGAGAGATTCCTAAGGAGGTTCCACACTGTCAGTGTAGAGCCCAATGTGGGGCTTGAACCAATGAAGCCATGAGTTCTTGACCTGAGCGAAAACCAAGAGTTGAATGCTCAACCAACTGAGCTACCCAGGAGCCCCTAGATATTATATATATTAAAATATTTCAGGGATATACAAATTCAAATGCTGTTAAATTTAGGGTGTTTGTTATGGTATTGTTTATACTGGCAAACAAGTAACTAGAAGTAACTGAGGGAATAGAGATATAGTAATATTCCATGCCACCATTAAAGTGATCTGTGTTGATAGCATAGAATCTTAGGATGGCATAAAAAGTCATGTTGAAAATGATTATTTTTCATTCTGTGAAACCGTTTATGATGATGCACCTAGAATAGGTATATATACTCTAAAAAATATCAATAATATCTTTATTTGGATAGTGAAATCATAGATCACTTTTATTTGCTTTCTTTCTTTTTTTTTGTTTATTTGTACTTTCTCATGCAAAAAACATGTATTACTTTTTGCCTTTTTGTTTTTCATTAAAAAAATGTTTTTTCCTCCATAGACCTTTCAAGCAAGAGGTATTTGACAACCTTAAACAATATATGACGCCTTAAATAATGGTTTTTCTAAAAAAACAGAACATCCTTCATGAGACTTATTGAAATTCAATGGCATAACTTAGTGAAGGCATTTCTTTGCATTATGAAGCAAGGTGGTGATAATCCATGAGCACTAGGTAGGTGACGTCAAGAGACTTAATAGATACCTGTAGATCCTGTTTAAATGCAGATGCTGCCTCAGTAGATCTGGGGTGGGACCTGAGAGCCAGTGTTTTTAACATGCACTGGTCCATATATGCTTTGTAGGGTAAGGACTTAGAGCATCTAAGGAATCAGATGGAGATTACAGGTTTCCAACCCAGGCTGTTCATCAGAGTCATCTACAGAACTTTACAAAGTTCAGATTCCAGGACCCATCTCAGATCTAGCAAATCGCAGGTTTTGAGAGTAGGCCTTGGGGATATATATTTTATAAAATCTCCCCAGTTGTTTGGAAAAAGTTGGACCATAGACAGAATGTGTATGACAGTCATTTCCTGAGATAGTCTTATCTATTACTCATTCCAGTGGAAACTATGACAGAGCAGCACAGAGGCCTGTCTGGAGTGTGGCCTGTCTTGTCCTGTGTAGAAATTAGCCCCATGCCTTGATAGTGGACATTTGGGTAAGAAGCTTGTCCATGTCACTCTAAGTGAGAAGCCAGTTTGGTATCGCCACCATATCTCTGCCCGCTGTGAGCCAGTGTGGTTGTTTCTAGAAGCAAGATATTAATTTTCCATAATTCACTGTAGATTTGCTCAAATAAATATATTGCCAACTGCACAGTATTATCTAACTCTATCAGTGAGTTTATCTAGTAACATTCTCAACAAACCTATTATTGAAACAGAGTCATCATTTTTGTAATTTCATCTCTCCCACATTTAGCTTCTTATGTAAAAGTTACATAGGTGATACTGTAGCTGTCTATTCAGAGTGGACAGATTAATAAATTTGGATGAGATACAGGCTAGACTCTGATTATGAAATACACTGAGCAAATACCCACATGAGCTTGCTAGGTTAGGTTTTCATGGAAACTGAAAAATGTGTGAGTTGCCGAGGAGGTCACCGTCCTTTGGGATGTCTGCTGAATGCAGAAAGCAATGTGTGACAGCACGGAACACGTCAGCTTATCCTCTGGTGAGGTCTGACCCAGCAACTACCATATGCCAGCCTGTCACTCAGAGCTATGCTTGTGCCACTGGTATCTACAGATGCTTGTATCTGAGAGCGGCAGAACCCTGGCTTTGAGTTTTAATAAGGCATACCTAATTTCCACATAAAAATCACATGTTAACCATGCTAGCATGTGGTGGGTGATTTTCATCCTATGTGCAAATTTGCTTTCCACAGGGATTGCTTTCCAACAGGTTTCTGAGAAGCCCATGAAACTGTAGTGTGTAGGATAGCTAATGAACAATTCTGTGATTAATAGATTAACTGCAGCTTTGTAACAGGCAAATCAGTGCTTCTTGGTAGCACACATTCTGACTATCAGGTTTTATTTTCCTGTTACCAAAGTTAGACTTTGTACTGCAAAGGCAATATGACCTGGCCGCCTATGGTAAGACTTCTTTTGGGTAAATCAAAGCTTGATTTCTCTGAGATGCTTTTTATATTATAATCCGTATTGTGATAACCCGCTGAGCTAGTGGGCTGTATGAATGCTCAGTACAGCTGTCCTGGAATGATTACAAGATGAATAATTTTACCTCTTGTGAAAGAGAAGAGTTTTCTCCATTTTCCCTGTCTCCTTGCCCCTCTCTCCTTGGCTGAGCTGTTGGAGGCTGCCTTTCTCCTTCGCCCCAGGCATGAGTAATTATTCACATCACTGTTAAAGAAGAGCTATGAGCTAAAGTTCAAGACCAGAATGATACTGATGAACATCATTTAGCTTCCCATTTGGAGTCCTTTCAAGTTTATTTTTCTCTTGACTGCAGCTGCCCAGCATATGTGGTTCGCCACGGCCACACAGCATTTCCTCTTCAATGGGGACCATTTACAATCAGGCTGTAGGTCTCTCCACATTTCTTTCCCTCCAGCCTCTGCTGCTTTCTCTTCTTGGTCCTGTTCTCCTTCCACATCGTCCATTCTTTCTCTTTCTTCTTGCCTGGTTACAAATATAAGCTGGGGCCTGGCTTCTGCAGGGTCAAGCGTATAATGTAATGGCTTACCTCCTGTTTGATTTCAGCCCCGGTCCCTTGGGGGACACCACGTTATTGTTGTGGCCCAGCTTTGTAGCACCACAGGCTAATGGATCAATTCAGCCTTCAAAGCATCCTATGGCCTGTCGATATGAAATTCTAGCAATTACTGAAGTGGGAAGGCTGGGAAGCGGCTGAAAAACATTCCCTATTGATCACTCTAGAATATGATGAACTTGTTTAAGAAAAATTGATCTGACACATTGATTTTTTTTTTATCAGAGAATCTCATGAATGCAATTTAAGTCACAATATTTCTTGCCTTGCAGAGTGTTTTCTTCACGAAGAGACTCTGGGAAGCAAATCAGCCAATGAGAGATACTGAGAAGAATTACAAAGCTTCCCACCCCTTGCTTGTTCGTCAAGAAAGGGAAACTGTTTCTGTGTTAAACTGGTCTTTAAATGGAAGCTCTCCTGTTCTCTGTGCTTGATGTGTTTTACTCTCTAATAATCCTTCTTAGCCAACATTCTCTCCCTCCATGCCCTCGGCTCCTCTTCACCTTATAATTGGAAGTTTTTTTTTTTTTGTTTTTTTTACAAATAGTTTATTGTCAAATTAGCTTCCACATAACACCCAGTGCTCATCCCCACAAGTGTCCTCCTCCATGCCCACCCCCCCTCCCCCCCACATCCATCAGTCCTCAGTTTTTGTCAGCATTCAAGAGTCTCTCATGGTTTGCCTCTCTCCCTTTCCCCCACCATTTCCGCCCTTCTTCTCCCCCTTGTTCCTCTGTCAAGTTCCTCCTAATCCTCCTATACGTGCAAACATATGATATTTGTCCTTCTCTGCCTGACTTATTTCGCTCAGCATAACACCCTCAAGGTCCATCCATGTTGCTACACATGGCCAGATTTCATTGTTTCTCATTGCCATGTAGTATTCCATGGTATAGATCAACCACATCTTCTTGATCCATTCATCTGTTGATGGACACTTAGGCTCTTTCCAGGTTTTAGCTATTGTGGAGAGTGCTGCTATGAACATTGGGGTACATGTGCTCCTATGCATCAGCATTTCTGTATCCCTTGGGTAAATTCCTAGCAGTGCTATTGCTGGGTCATAGGGGAGTTCTATTGTTAGTTTCCTGAGGAACCTCCACACTGTTTTCCAGAGGGGCTGTACCAGTTTACATTCCCACCAACAGTGTAGGAGGGTGCCCGTTTCTCCACATCCTCGCCAGCATCTAGAGTTCTCTGATTGGCTCATTTTAGCCACTCTGACTGGCGTGACGTGGTATCTCAGTGTGGTTTTAATTTGTATTTCCCTGATGAGGAGCGATGCTGCGCATCGTTTCATGTGTCTGTTGGCCATCTGGATGTCCTCTTTGGAGAAGTGTCTGTTCATATCTTCTGCCCAGTTCTTCACTGGGTTGTTTGTTTTTCGGGCGTGTAGTTTGGTGAGTTCCTTGTAGATTCTGGATATCAACCCTTTATCTGATATGTCATTTGCAACTATCTTTTCCCATTCCGTTGGTTGCCTATTAATTTTCTGGGTTGTTTCCTTTGCTGTGCAGAAGTTTTTAATCTTGATGAGGTCCCAATCATTTATTTTTGCTCTTGATTCCCTTGCTTTTGGGGATGTGTCAAGTAAGAAGTTGCTGCGGTGGAGGTCAAGGAGGTTGTTTCCTGCTTTCTCCTCTAGAGTGTTGATAGTTTCCTGTCTCACGTTCAGGTCCTTTATCCATTTTGAGTTTATTTTTGTGCATGGTGTGAGAAAATGATCTAGTTTCATTCTTCTGCATGTTGCTGTCCAGTTCTCCCAACACCATCTGTTAAAAAGGCTGTCTTTTTCCATCGGATATTCTTTCCTGCTTTGTCAAAGATTAGTTGGCTGTATACTTTTGGGTCCACTTCTGAGTTCTCAATTCTGTTCCATTGGTCTATGTGTCTGTTTTTGTGCCAATACCATACTGTCTTGATGATGACAGCTTTGTAGTAGAGGCTAAAGTCTGGGATGGTGATCCCTCCCGTTTCGGTTTTATTTTTCAGGATTACTTTGGCTATTCGGGGTCTTTTGTGGTTCCATACAAATTTTTGGATAGTTTGTTCTAGTTTTGAGAAGTATGCTGGTGCAATTTTGATTGGAATTGCATTGAATGTGTAGAGTGCCATAGGTAGTAATGACATCTTAACTATATTTATTCTTCCTATCCATGAGCATGGAATGTTTTTCCATTTCTTTGTGTCTTCTTCAATTTCCTTCATAAGTTTTCTATAGATTTCATCATACAGATCTCTTGTATCCTTGGTTAGGTTTATTCCGAGGTATTTTATGGTTTTTTGTGCAATTGTGAATGGATCAGTTTCTTGATTTCTCTTTCTGTTGCTTCATTGTTGGTGTATAAAAATGCAACCGATTTCTGTACGTTGATTTTGTACCCTGCAACTTGGCTGAATTCTTGATCAGTTCTAGTAGGCTTCTGGTGGAGTCTGTCGGGTTTTCTATGTAGAGTATCATGTCATCTGCGAAGAGTGAAAGTTTGACTTCCTCTTTGCCAATTCTGATGCCTTTGATTTCCTTTTGGTGTCTGATGGCTGATGCTAGGACTTCCAGCACTATGTTAAACAGCAGTGGTGAGAGTGGGCATCCCTGTCGTGTTCCTGATCTCAGGGGGAAAGCTCTGAGTTTTTCCCCGTTGAGGATGATGTTAGCTGAAGGCTTCTCATAGATGGCTTTGATGATGTTTAAGTAGGTTCCTTCTATCCCAACTTTCTCGAGAGTCTTTATTAAGAAGGGATGCTGTATTTTGTCAAATGCTTTTTCTGCATGTATTGACAGGATCATATGGTTTTTATCTTTTATTTTATTGATATGATGTATCACATTGATTGATTTGCGAATGTTGAACCAGCCCTGTAACCCAGGAATGAATCCCACTTGATCTTGGTGGATGATTCTTTTGATATGCTGCTGGATTCGATTTGCAAGGATCTTGTTGAGAATTTTTGCATCCGTATTCATCAAGGATATTGGCCTGTAGTTCTCTTTTTTTGCTGGATCTCTGTCTGGCTTGGGAATCAGTGTGATGCTGGCTTCATAAAATGAGTCCGGGAGTTTTCCTTCGCTTTCTATTTTTTGGAATAGCTTGAGAAGAATTGGGATTAATTCTGTTTTAAATGTCTGGTAGAATTCCCCAGGGAAGCCATCAGGTCCAGGGCTCTTATTTGTTGGGAGATTTTTGATCACTGATTCAATTTCTTCACTCGTTATGGGTCTGTTCAGGTTTTCTATTTCTTCCCGTGTGAATTTTGGTAGTGAGTGTGTGTTTAGGAATTTGTCCATTTCTTCTAAGTTGTCCAATTTGTTGGCATATAATTTTTCATAGTATTCCCTGATAATTGCTTGTATTTCTGAGGGGTTGGTTGTAATAAGTCCATTTTCATTCATCATTTTGTCTCTTTGGGTGCTCTCTCTTTTCTTTTGGATAAGTCTGGCTAGAGGTTTGTCAATTTTGTTTACTTTTTCAAAAAACCAACTCTTGGTTTCATTGATCTGTTCAATTGTTTCTTTGGTCTCTATGTTGTTTATTTCTGCTCTAATTTTTACTATTTCTCTTCTTCTACTGGGTTTAGGCGTTCTTGTTGCTCTGCCTCTAGTTCCTTTAGGTGAGCTGTTAGATTTTGGACTTGCGCTTTTTCTAATCTCTTGAAATAGGCCTGGAGAGCAATGTACTTTCCTCTTAGGACTGCCTTTGCCGCATCCCATAGATTTTGAATTGTTGTGTTTTCATTTTCATTTGTTTCCATATATTTTTTAATTTCATCTCTAATTGCCTGATTGGCCCATTCATTCTTTAGAAGGGTGTTCTTTAACCTCCATGTTTTTGGAAGTTTTCCAGACTTCTTCCTGTAATTGATTTCAAGTTTCAAAGCATTGTGATCTGACAGTGTGCATGGTATGATCTCTATTCTTTTATATTTATTGAGGGCTGCTTTATGTCCCAGTATGTGATCTATCTTGGAGAATGTGCCATGCGCACTTGAGAAGAAAGTAAATTCCCTGGCCTCAGGATGTAAAGTTCTAAATAGATCCGTCAGGTCCATCTGGTCCAATGTATCTTTCAAGTCCATTATTTCTTTAGTGATTTTCCGTCTGGTTGACCTATCCATTGCTGTCAGCGGAGTATTAAAGTCCCCTGCTATTAGCACATTCTTATCTATAAGGTTGTTTCTGTTTGTGATTAATTGTTTTAGATATTTAGGTGCTCCCATATTCGGTGCATAGACATTTATGATTGTTAGTTCTTCCTGATGGATGGACCCTGTAATTATTATGTAGTGCCCTTCTTCATCTCTTGTGATTGTCTTTATTTTAAAGTCCAGTTTGTCTGATATAAGTATCGCTACTCCGGCTTTCTTGTGATTTCCTGTAGCATGATATATATTTCTCCATCCCCTTACTTTTAGTCTGAAGGTATCTTCCCGTCTAAAATGAGTTTCTTATAGACAGCATATAGATGGATTTTGTTTTTTAATCCATTCTGCTACCCTATGTCTTTTGATTGGAGCATTCAGCCCATTTACATTCAGTGTTAATTTTGAAATATGTGGGTTTAGAGTCTTTGTATCTTTTGTAGGGTTCATGTTTGTGGTGGTGTCTCTGGAATCTTTGTTCCTTGCAACCTTTCCTTCAGAGCAGCCCCCTCAGGATTTCTTCTAGGGCTGGCTTCGTGGTGACAAATTGTTTCAATTTCTGTTTGTTTGGAAAGGTTTTTATCTCTCCTTCTATTTTGAATGACAGGCTTGCTGGATAGAGGATTCTTGGCTGCATATTTTTACTGTTCATCACATTGAAGATCTCCTGGCATTCCTTTCTGGCCTGCCACGTTTCAGTAGATAGGTCTGTCACCACTCTGATGGGTTTCCCTTTGTATGTGAGGGCCCTTTTCTCCCTAGCTGCTTTCAAAATTCTCTCTTTGTCCTTGTATTTTGCCATTTTTACGATGATATGTCGTGCAGAAGATCGGTTCAAGTTACATCTGAGGGGAGTCCTCTGAGCCTCTTGTATTTCCACATTGACTTCCTTCCCCAGGTCAGGGAACTTCTCTGCTATAATTTGTTCCAGGACTCCTTCAGCACCTTTCCCTCTCTCTTCCTCTTCTGGGATTCCTATGATACGGATATTGTTGCGTTTGACTGTGTCGCTGAGCTCTCGAATTCTTCTTTCCTGTTTCTGGATCAGTTTGTCTCTTTTGTTGTCAGCTTCTTGTTTTTCTATAATGGTGTCTTCTAAATCACTTATTCTCCTTTCTGCCTCTTCAATCCGTGCATTGGAGGCCTCTAATTTATTATGTATCTCATTTATCGCATTTTTTAATTCTTCATGCCTATTTTTATTTTCCATTCTGTCTGTAGCCATAGTTTCTTTGATGTCCCCTATGTTTTTTTCAAGCCCTGCTATTAATTTTACCATTATTATTCTAAAATCTTGTTCAGTTATGCTGCTGATATCTGTTTTGAGCAGTTCATTAGCTGTCATTTCTTCTTGGAGTTTCTTTGGAGGAGAGCTCTTTCGTTTCATCATTTTAGTTAGCTTTCCGGCTCTTGTTGGTTTTAAAGACCTGTTATGCTCTCTGTTTCTATTAGCACTGCTATATCCAAGAAGACTCTTTGACTTTCCAGGGCCTATCCTTTCAGAGATTGTTTTTTGAATGGTATACCTCAGTCACTCTTGTTGGGACCTTAGTTATTTTATTTTCCTATTCGTAGTGATATTTGGGACTCTCCACCTTGTGTACTCTACCTTGTTCTTGAGGTAGCCCTCTCAGGCAGGGATGGGCGTGGCGTGATCCAATGCCTCAGGCGGGGGTTCTGCCTTGGCGATGTGGGGAGGAGAGTGACGGTGCTCCAGTCCCTTCTTGAACCCCGCGCTGCAGCTCGCTTTTTTTTTTTTGGCGTGTCAACTCCCCATTCCGGGGACGCAGCTGAAGTTGGTTGCACTCTTCAACCCAGGCCAGTTCCAATCTCCAAATCCCAGTCCGTGCGCCCCGCTGAAGTTGCCTTAGACACAGCGTCCCAGACAACCCCCTCGGGCTATTCCAGGCTCCCTGCTGAGCTCTGGAGGCGGAGTCAGAATCGCTGCTTCCTTCTCTGGGTCGGGCTGGCGCGCATGCGCGGGGGCTTGCCTGCCGGGTCCGCGTAGCCTGAGCCCACTGGAGTGAGGAAAACCGGGTCTCTCTATGGCTCGTCACCCGAAACACGAACTCACAGGCAAATTTCCCAGTTTTTAGTTCTTTGCCTTCCCTCTTGAGTTCCAGCCAGCCAGGAGCGCGGACGCCCGGTGTCCGCGCGTCTCTTTCAGGGGTCCCAGCCGCCCTGGAGCTACAATGGCTGCAGGCGCGCCGCCGCTCTGAAATCGAACCTCCAGAAGTGGCACAAAGAAGCAGTTTGTGTGCTCAGCCTCCCCCAAGACCAGTTGGCGCGAGGGGACCTGGTGTGCAGGTATTTGGCAAGTACGGTCTTTCTATGCACCGAGCGGAGGTTTTTCTGTCTCGGACTCTCTCTTTTTCCCCTCTCACCCCCTGTAGAGGGTAGAGGGGGATCGCCTCCCACCCTGGAGTCTCTGATCCCGGCCCGATTTTACCTTCCCCGGTTCGCACTCACGTTAGAAGGCTTTCTCAGTGGATTCTGCGTCCTTTTTCTCCCAGTCTCTCAGGCTTTGTAAGGTTTCCAATGGCTTCAGATCTTTTCTGTGTGATGTATGGGCGCGAGTGCAAGTACGGAGCTCCTTACTTCTCCGCCATCTTGCCCCCTTCCCTCCTAATTGGAAGTTTTTGTTGAAGAAGGAGGCCCTCTGATATAGCATATGCTTTCTCATTTATTGCATGGAGAGTAGGTTTTGGGAAATGAGAATTTTTAGTATAGCCAAAGGTAGCTCTGTCCCTTGACATATCCAAAACTGTTTGGACAGTGATGATGATAGATTGCAAACCCCAGAGCTTTTCACTCTAAGAGTGTCACATCTGCAGCATGTGCTTGGATAGCTGCTGTTTCAGCCAGAATGGCACCAGACTTAAAGAGGTTTCAGAACTCCTTACCTACTTCTAAATACTTATCTGCATGCATCTCTGTTGGGGGACTCTTTTTCTTCTCCCTCAATCTAACCATGCATTCTCTTAGGCAGTAGATTTGTGGTTTCTGGAGTTGGATGATCATCAGCATCACTTTGGGAGCTTCCAACAGTACAAATTCTGGGACCTTTTTCCAGACCTATTGAAGAAGAATCAAGCAGTAGAGCCTAGGGAATTATAATTGAAAAGCTCCCTAGTTGAGTCCAATGACCAGGGAACCACCGGATTAGAGAACAGAGGTGTGTGAGTGTGTGTGTGTGTGTGTGTGTGTGTGTGTGTGTGTGTGTGGTGTGTTTGGTAAAGAAAGAGTTGTTTAGAAGTTTGAGAGGAGAAAGTTGCGGGAAAAAAAAGCAAATGTAATTCTTCCCTTTAGACTTCCTTATTAGCACTTTGAATTTGAATGTGCATGTACAGAACTGGTGGATAAGAAGAAGCTAGTAATTGAGGGGCACCTGGGTGGCTTAGTCGGTTATTTCAGTTCAGGTTGTGATCTCAGTTTGTGGGATCGAGCCCTGTGTGAGGCTTTGTGTTGATAGCACAAAGCCTGCTTGGGATTCTCTCTCTCCCTCTCTCTCTGCCCCTCTCCTACTCATGTTCTCTCTTTCTCTCTCTTTCTCAAAATAAATAAACATAAAAATGAACTCATAAAAAAAGGAGCTAGTTGATACTGAGTCCAAGAGAATAAGACAAGAAGGATGGATCAATTTCCAGAGAGAGTTGTGCTGGGGTAGACAAGAGCACAGGGAACAAATTTGGTATATTTCAGTGTTGGGTCCAGAAGAGAGTTTCTTCTGGACCCAACTCTCTTCTTAAAGCATGGCTTTAAGCCTATGTCACAAAAGAAAAAAGATACCTATATCCAAAATTTCTGACAGCTCACTCATGCTAAAGCCTATACCCAGCTTCTCTGATGTGCATAAAAGAAACTAGTTTCCCTCCCATCTAACAGACTGTCTGAAAGTGGAGAACTATACCCAGACCTTTAAACAGAAGAATTCAGGAGCTGTGTCTTTAATAACTTTGTCAAGCCTCATAGAGAAAGTTCTAAAGTGGTTGACCCACAAGAGAAATGCAGGTTGCCTATTCAAAAATACATCCAGGAAATCTGTTCCCACATGATTTTCCATTCCATTATCTCAGAGACCTGCTTTCAGGGGTGAAATTTTTAAGCAACTTTGCTGCTTCCTTGGTGAGTTTGAATAAGCTGAGAGGTGGGTCAAAAGAATCTTCTGCAAGTCATTTAGATTGGAGATGTTCATGTACTTGGAAAATAATCTAAGTTTTAGTACAGTCTAGTAAATTCAGCTTTTAACCACTTAATTCTTACCAGTGTTACCTTTTTCTTTGGGCTCCTGAAAGGTAGACTGTATAATTTGCCACAGTCACTCTCATTTTTGACTGTACTTTATAATCCTCTGGGAGCTTTAACTAATACTCACTTCTGGGTCCACCCCCAGAGATTCTGACTTAGTAGGTCTGGGGTGAGGTCTGAGCATTCCTGTGAAAGCTCCCCAGGTGATTCTCTGCTGTGGACAAATTTGAGAACACTTGTCTATTTAGATTCAAAGATAGCAAACTGAAATTTTGCCCGAGTTCAAAATATTTCTTTTAATTTTCTGCCTGCACACTTCTGGACTTCTGGAGAAGACTGCACAGCAGAGAAGGGAGGTACCTTCTGTTTGCCAAATTTGTGAAGAAAACAAAGGCCTCCTGTTTCAAGTACTTCTCCGATAGCATGTGGGCTCTCCTCAATGCACGGCTCTGCTTTCAGCAAAATTGTTAATTATAGATCATAATAAGCTGTTAGGAGCAAAACACACACATAATTTGAAAGTGAAATGAGGCACAGTACATAGATAAAGCAATTGTTTGTTTAAGAGGTGATTAGCAGCAACAAAACAAGCAAACTGATACTTGAACCTGAAAGAAATTACAGCCATTTGGAATGGTTATACTCTTTGGTTATTTGTACATTGCAGCCTAATGCAAAGGCACACGTCTGTTGCTGTCACTTTTCTCTTTTTCTGTATGTGATGTAGGGAAGGTACAGTCTATGCCATCTTAGAACTAAGATGATAGTAAAAGAATAGCCTGTCAGAAGGAATAAAGAAAGGGAAGTGTCTCGGTTTCTCAGAGGAGCACAACTGAGATTTAAATTGTTCTGAGCTATGATAAATTATAAGGCTTTAAAACCACTGTAATCACTGAATGAACAAAACAGTTTGCCTTGGGTAATTATGCCTTTTTGGTCTCCTTCACTTTCAAGTTATTTTCCCCTTGTAAATGTTACACTCTGGCACTGTATGCTGTGTCAAAGAGTGTTAATCTCAGTGTGAAACACTGGGGTTGTCTTTAAGAGTAAGTGAGCCCAGAAACATTCTCAGCTCAGACCAACTTAGATGAAAACACAATCGACACTACAACATGACCTTTGGTAACAAGAGTTTCTAAGTCACAGGTCCACCTGGGGTAAGGTGAGTGTGTTTGATGTTTCATCCACTGATTTCGCCCAAGAGTTTTACTTGACTGAGCAATCCTGTGGGCTCAGCCATGGCACCTGAAATTCCAAGGATGATAACCTCATGTGGAAAGTTGCCAGTTAATGAATAAGGGCACACAGCTGAGGGTAAATCAGCATGTTATTAGGCTCAATTGCAGGGCTCAAGAAGGAAGTTATAATAAGCAGCTAAGGTTAATAGGAAATCCTTAGCTTTTTGTTGCCTGCAAATGCATTCAGATTTTGCAGCTTGCTGCTTGATAAAGTTGAGGAAGGGCTTAATTTGGACTGATCAGAGGCAATACAGTTCAGAGCTGATGTTCCAGTCTCAGGCACCCTCTCTGATCCCACGGTTGGCAGCAGAATGCCAGTCTGCTCAGTGTGCCTCATCTGGTACTGTTGCCTTTGATAGTTCCAGCAAGCCTCTATTTAGTGTTTTGAGTGAGAAAGTGGAGGCCACAGGCAATTTTGGTGCTACCAGACTGTCAGATTGCCCAGCCTATTTGGGTTAATGTTCCATTCTGTTCAGCGGCAGAGCCTGTGACTTTCCATTCCCTTGGTGATAACAAAGTCAACGCGATTACATGCTTGGAGAAGTCATATTAGTGATAAGAGCTAACATGTATTGAGCAATTACTTTGTGCCAGGCATCATTCTACACACATCACATGTATTACTTCTTCTAACCTTGACAAGTATCCTGTGAGGCAGGTACTTTCATTCTCTCCGTTTCACAAAAGAGAAAAAGGAGGCGAGAGTGGTTGGTGAAGTTGCCCAAGGACACAAATAATGGAACTGATTCGGAACCCAGCAATCTAACTGCAGAGTACTCAGAATGAACCACTAAGTATATGGACTCAAAGACACAAACCCTTCTCTCTCTCTCTCTCTCTCTCTCTCTCTCTCTCTCTCTCTCTCTGCTTCCCAAACTCCCTGGGCAGCCCGTGGGCCTGGCTTACCCCCCTGCTCACCTTCTCCCCCAGCTTTCTCATCCCCCAGGACCGGGTATATGTATAGACAGCAGCGCACCGGTTTCCCCTCCTGGCTCCTGCAGTTACTTGTCTTAGAAAGTTTCTCTTTATCTGACCTTGTGCCTTTCTGTAGTTTGGTTTGTAAAATGCTGGGATTTATACAACTGCCCTGAAACGAAGGACTTGAGGGAGAATCTGTCGATGGTGTCTGTTGTAACTTCCGTGGGTGATGTCATTATGCATCCTCTCTGAAGAACTGTGCAAGAGCCTCCTGCTAGTTGTAAACAATACAACAGACCAAGGATTGTAAAATCCTAGTGCAAGTGCAGCTGGAGCTGCACATAGACAACCCAAAAGGCATGGAGACAAAAGGAAGTCTGAATGACATGCGGGGACACAGAGAGGCCAACAATCTTATGCATGTAACTAGCCTTGTGAATTAGTTGTGGCGATGGACTCATTACCTGCATGTGCTGTGCAGCCTTACTGGCCACATTCAGGACTGCATCATATTGGCCCTCTGCGAGATTGGTCTGCCCAGGCCATTTGTTTTGACCCAAACCTTCTGGGGGTTGCTCCCCGGGGTGGCCTGCTGTGGCTGCTCGCTCTCCTTTTGCTGTTTTCATGGAGGGAGAGGATCTTGCTCCTGAACTTGCCTCACGTTTACCATCACGGGCTCTCAGAATATGCCTTCCCCTAAGCCTCCTTGTGCAGCTTGTTTTGAACTTACTGGTGCCTCCTCCTACTTCCTTCTGTTACTAATGAGGCACTCTGGGTGAGGGACTATGACATCTTGGGGCCTCCGGGAGCAGAAGAAAAAACTGTAGGTCTGTCCACGGAGGAGTCCCATGACACTGGCCATTTATCTGGTGACCATGTGGGCCTGATAAACAAAGCAAATCTGTCCGTTTCTCCCTCCCTCTGTGGCTTTTGGGCCTGTGCGTTTGCATTTCCCAGGAGAGTTGCAGGAGACACCAGAACTTGTCTTCATTACGGCTCTGACTCATAACCCAATTAATGGTGTCAAGAAGTGAAACATGGTCCCCGGGCCCAGCTGCCTTTTGAAAGCAAGTCCCAGCCTGTTCAGAGCAGTAACGAATGGTGCTCCAGAGAGGGTGGCTCTGAATGTGCTCTGCTAGCCAAAAGACTCGGGGAGCGGTGTGTTGCAGAAAAACAGTGTGCAGCAGTGTCAGCTCTTTGGGGTTTGAGTGCACTTGGTCTCAGAAACAAGTGAGAGGGACAGTAGACAGGTAGGAGGGAAGAAAAAGTTGGTCCATTCTTGCCCTAACTTCAAAGAGGGGACACATGCCTCATCTGCCCCAGATTTCTCAAGTTTAAAGCAGACAGATCTGTCACCCTGCGGTTGGAGTTTCTTAAGGGAGATTCCCCCTTTTACACGGGGGATTGTACATGGGCTGTATATCACGGGCCCTTCCTTATAACACTGGTATGTGGGTACAAATTCAGCATGATGTGACCATTTCTCAACTTCCATTACAGAGTTATTTTGTCAGTTCAGACACGCTCATTTTTGGAATGGGGTGTGCCGGAAAGGCTTCTCTGCGATACCAGGGCTTACTGATCCTTCAGACACCTGCCGGAATGTGCATAAGTTTTAAAATAGGCTTCCTGTGACCGAGTAGTAATGCTTCTTTCTAGGAAGCCATTTACTTCTTTCTGGGAAAAAAAAAAAATCAGACCTCTTTACGAATCATATGCAGAGCCCTTTAATAACAATGATGAGAGCTGTCATTTAGTGCCACGGTGTCAGACCTGATGAGAACACGCTGTTATCTCGTCCCTGGCCCTCAGAGCCACCTTTCCAGTGGGAAACTGTGTCCCCGTTTCTCAAGTGAGCACGATTTTCCATTTTGAAGCAGGGTGAGAGAGGAACCTGGTCATGCTTCGTGTGGGCAGGGAGATGGGAGCTCCTGGGTTCTGTGGTTCAAAGCCCATCTCTTCTTACTACTCTCTCAACCCCTGCAAGTTGTCTCGGGCTTTTTAATATCCCAAGTGGTCTGAACCTCATTTTGTGTCTGCAGGAGAGCAGGCAGGATCTCTTGGAGGGTGGATCTCCCAAGGGAAGGTTCAGAGGGAAGAGAGATCCCAGTGACATCACCCTAGACACCTGCAGGGTCCCGGGTGTTCTTCAGCGGCCTTCCCCCTGGTGCAGACTGAACCAGCTTTGCCTGGTTTATGGGCTCCTGACAAGATGACAGCCTGTGGTGACAAGAGAGGCAGTTGAATGCCCAGCCCCCGCCTTTCCCCAGGGATCCCTTTCTTCTGTTGCAGCCAAATGCTGCTCAGTTGAGAGCTCAGGAAACAAAACAGTCTTTGTTGCTTAAACTGAAATCATTCCCATGGCTGATTGTCCCAGTGGCCTTGTTGTTAACAATACTTCCTCCTCCCCTTCTCCTCCTCCTCCTCCTCCTTCCCATCCCTTCCACCTTCCACTCTGCTTTCTCTCCCCCTCCTACTCCTACTCTCCTGCCCTCTATAATTCTTAATCACTATCCTTCTGAAACATGACAAACCTAACAGAATCCTGCCAAAGCCAGTGGCCCTAGGGAGTTAGTACAAAAACTAAAACAAGAGCCAAACTCATTTGGAAAGGTTTGGGTTTCACGGGAATGGTTTGGTGCAGTGAGAAGGAAAGAAGCAGGGAGGATGCCCAGCTGGCGGTCTCCTGGGACGGTTGCCCAGGGAGTGGGGCCATAAACTGGGTTAGCGATTATTCACTTACTTGAGATCATGGGTGTCTCTGAAAATTTGAGGAACACACATATCAACACAAGATTTGGATTCACAGTTGGATTTTTCTTTTTTTTTTTTTTTCTGGGTGCTCAGTCCAAGGGCTAGTGCTGTGTACACTCTGATTTCCTTCCACTGGCTTCATCTATTTTAGTTATAAACCACAGTGGGTGCATGTAGTTAGGAGACGTGACCATGTCATTTATTGTCTTCACTGGAACACTTTTGAGAGTGACAGAGGCACTGTGAGCAACTACACTGGGACGACATCCATCATCTCTAAGACGGTCCCAGGCAACCTGGGATATAGGGTCTCTCTTCTCTTGTCATGGAGTTTGCTGGCAAGATCCAAGAGTGGAAAGTGGATTCTACTGCAAGGTACTTAGACACCCAGTGTACTTAACTGTAAAATATAAGAATTGGACTCTCCTCATTGTTTCCTGGGTGGCTGGCATTTTATATCCTTCTATCATTTACATCAGTGAAAGAAAAGGAGTTTGGGGTGACATATTTTGCCTCCTGCTGGCTGGATGCATCTACTCAAGTATCTGGGGAAAAAAGGTACTTGGACTTGTGAGAATAAAGTGGTGCAAAGAGCCTGAGAGTATACGGGGATTTTTCCTTTTCTGAAAGAAGAGGACAGTGCTCTTCTGAAGCATCTCCTCCTTGTTCCAATTACTCACCATGATATTGAGTACTAATCATTCAGGGAGTTTACTTGGGGCTTTAGCAAGAGAATCTAAGCGGAAGATATTCTCTGTCTCAAGAGCCTAGTCTTATAACAAGCCTGTGTTTGAAGATAACGCTAGGTGAAATCCCAGAACTCTTTGACACCCAGGTGATGGGATAATTTGGGAGAAATTCTGGCATTAGGATTTCCCCAGGCACCTTGTACATCTTGAGTAAGCAGGAAACAGAAATATGAAAGATAGTGAGGGGCTCGTGGGCAGGTGAAAATAAGTTCAGTGCAAAGAGCACTGGATCCCGGGCTAGGCATGTTCGTGGTTGTTCTGGGTCAGCCATTGATTTTCAGGATGCCCACAGGCAGATCCTTTTCACTTCTTTCAAAGGTTTCATTTTCTCCTGCTGTTCACGCTGAATGTGAATTGAGACCAGAACATTGTAAATGGCTTAGCCACTCTGTGTTTTGAAGTTAAAGGGTACACAGTGTAGCAGCCAGTGGGGTGAAGAGAAAGCAGGGATCCCGGGTTAGGAGGACGCGGTTCCAAATACTGGACCTCACTCGGTAGGTATGAACTTGCCTGGTCTTTTTGTCCTGGAAGTCTCTATTTTTCCATCAGAGGGTTTTGTTTGCTTTTTGTTTCATAAGCTAGTAGAATCTTTAAAAAAAAAAAGAACTCTACATAGATTTCCCCAAATATTAAAAAAATACAGAGTATAAATATAAATATATATATGTTGAAGTAACTTTGTAGCCCTAAGATAGAGCAGCTTCTGCCCAGGATGCCACGCCAGCAGACCAAAACTTAGATAACTTTCCTGGCCCTGTAAACATGCCAGTTGACCAGAAATCCAGTATATCCAGTCATCCAGTTCCCAAATGCCAAGCCAACTCTGGGCTTTATACTTACTTCCTTACCCCTTATTCTTTACCCTATAAAAGCGTCCTGACTTCTGCTCCATTTTGCAATTCTCTGGACCCTTAGGAATGGAGACTGTCCTCTTCATGAAGTGCTAAATACAGTTTGTTTGTGTCAGCTGAGTTGTCTTCTTTAATCATTATAACACACATATGAAGCTGTTCCAACTGAAGAGAGCTTAGGATCTTGACTGGCTGACTGGCAGACTGGCACTAGCTCAGTCTTCCCCTGGCAGCCCACATAGCGCCCTGAGGCACTTCCTCAGCTTGGCTTCTGCCAGCCCTGAGGTTTGGGAGAAGTTTTAAAAGGTGCCATGCTCCAGCCTATGCATCTTCTGCACCAGGTGTCGGCACAGAGAGCAAGGGCCACGTGGAAGCCCCTTCTTTCACCTCGGTGCGTGCAAATTGCCTAGGGCCTGCCCACAGACTCCTAGCTCTTCAAAACCATTGAACTTCTCTCCAACACTCTCCTTCCAAAATTTGGTCCTCTGTATTAAAGATATGGCCTTTCTGGATTGAGGACTAGAGCCTGAACTGTGGTTAACCCCTGGAGTTGTCTGATGAAAAAACACTTGGGCCAGAAACCAAGTGCTTGCCAATCAAGAAGACTGGCTGAGTGTTGATGCTACCTCCAGAGACATCCACCCGGCCTCCAACCCTCAAAGCTGCCCATCCCGGCCCTCTGGCTGCCAAATCTGTTGCTCCCTGGGCAATTCTGGTGCTCAATTTGATTGTTTACCCAAGCGGGTTATTCAGGACTGTGAAATACGATTCTTGAAGGCTGGAGTGAAGTGAGTAGCCCTCGGGGACCAGACACCTTGGGTTGTAAATCAATCTTCGCCATACAGACACTCCAGCGGTTAGACATTATAAGGTGAGGAGTGGCCCCCTTGTGGGACACCCTGCAGCGATTGCCATGTTAGCCGAGAAGATTGTGTTACTGGAAATGCTCGGATGGAAGATACAGAATCCCCTCTTGGGACTGTGTTTGGACACATGGGAGCATCTGTTAACAGGAAACGAGTATAGCTGGGCACTGGGAATGATATGAGGAGTAGCGTTTTTCATTTTTTATATGGAAAAGGAACAGATGCTTGCATAAAATATATTTCTTGATAATTCTGTTCAGCACTTAGGAAAACAAACATCTCCAAACCTACCCATTAGAGAATGGTGGATGCTTCGTAACCCTTTGAATCGCCTTTGAGTTCTAATACACCAAATAATTTTCTCCTAAAATTTCATATTAGAAATTTTTATTTCTAAATAATCAGCTAATTCCTTTTCTGTATATTTGAGTTATACTTAGGAAGAGGCACCAAGTGACCTCAGTTAATGAACTGATGAGGCCACTGACTATCCCATAATAATATCTGAGAAAATCCAGATTCCAAACATGTCGATCAAGTGTTGAACTAAAATTTTTCAGTTTGGGAAAGTGAAAAAATTGTGGGGATGGATAACGGTGATGGCAGTACAATAATGTGAATATATTTAATGCCACTGACCTGGACACTTAAAAATGGTTATGAAAGCAAATGTTATACTCTGTGTATTTTATAATTAGAAAATAAAAATGAAAAAAAAATAAAAGAAAAAAAACCTCAGGTCTTTGTTTGCAATTTTAGGCTTTGTGTACTCCAAACCAAAGGTAATTTGGTTTTGTTTTTAGATTCATGACCCGCGAGGATCTGGCATGTTTCATATCTCCCTGGACTCTTCAGCTCACTTGTGAGTCTCAAGCTCCCAAATGTTAATTCTCATTCCTCCATCACATGATTCCTGCTCAGCCGTTTCAAATCCCAGGGAGCAAAATAAAAAAGCAGGCAATGCTTCCATTGCAGAAATCCTATAAAAGCTAATTCTGTGAGGGCCCTGCAAAGATTTCAGAATCTGTGTTTACTTTGGCCAAGCATCCCAAATTTGGAATGGTGGGAGCTTCTAACAAATTCTTGCCACTGCCTCTGAGTCCTCCATTCAGTTCATGCTCATCGTGTCCTATAGTGTTCAAGGTACCACGTTCAGTGCTTTGAGAAGTATCAGACTGACCTACCCTCAAGATCGAGGTAGTAGAGATAATAGTGTGAGATAGACTCCTTCTTCCATTCATTCACCAGTTACTTCCTGGTTACTTACATGCCAGACACTAGGTGTTATGGGAATTCAGAAATAGTAGATATACTTTCCAGAGAGAGGCATCAGGGAACCCTTCATGTAAGACATGACATTCTGAAAAGCTAGTTCCTGAAGGATATGTAGCACTTGAAGGGAATTCTACAAAGTGAGAATAGAATAAGGAAATATAAGAAAGAGGGAATAAAGGATATGTATGGGGAAGAATAAGCTAGATCGCACTGGGTTAGCAAACATATTCTGTAAAGGCTCAGATAACAGGTATTTTGGCTTTGAATGCCATATGGTCTATGTGGCAGGTACTCATAGACAGAACCTAAAAGAATGGGTGTTGCTGTGGTTCCAGTAAAACTTTTTTTTTTAAACAGGTAGAAGTTCATTTTGGGCCCCTTCTTTAGTTTGCTTACCCCTGGACTGGAAAATAGGATGGATGAAGGAATTCAGGGAGGAAGTAGAGGACAATCAGGTGGCACTTGAATGCCAGGCTAAAGACATTTTTCCAAACTAACAGTGAGCGGGTACATGTCTTGGGGCAAAGAGAATGTTGTGATTAGAGCCTTCTGTAATTAACATCTGTCTCAAATTGTTCTGTCTCTTTCAGAAAGACTTGTGGGGACTTTTCCTTTCTAGTATTGTCCATTCACATTATAAATAAATGCTTAGAGCTTTAGAAGTAGCTTGGTACCAAACCTTGTAAACTGTTTGATCTTACCCACTAAAAAAGAAAAGGAGCGTGTGGGTGGCTCAGTTGGTTAAGCATTTGACTTCAGCTCAGGTCATGATCTCATGGCTCATGAGTTTGAGCCCTATGTTGGGCTCGTGGTGACAGCTCAGAGCCTGGAGCCTGCTTCTGATTCTGTGTCTCACTCTCTCACTTGCGCTGTTTCTCTCTCTCAAAAATAAACAAACATTAAAAAATAATAAAAAAGAAAAGGAGAGCTGGTTATAATTTTTTTCCCAAGTTTTATGTCTTGGGAGGATGTCATAGATGAGAGAAGGATGTAAGAATTAGGGAAGATCCTTGTCTTGGTCATTCCATATTCTACTATATATAGCTTCCCTGTGTGAGGCCCAAGGTTTTATAATACCTCCGTAACCTTGAAGATTAGAAGAATACTCACTTTTCAGCCCTTAGTCTGCTGCTCTCAGATTGCCATGTTCTGAATTTCCAATTCCGTTGTATCTTTCCCTGGCTGCATCCTGCTTGACCTATGCTGTATTTCACACTGCATCCCCTCCATTCTTCTGAATACTTACCTACTTTGGCTTCTGTGATACTGTGTTCTCTTGGCTTTTCTAACTTAAATGCAACTATTTCTTCTCTGCTTCTTTGCCTGACTCATGGATCTCAGTGCCAATAGCAGGGTTAGGGTGCCTACCTGTGTATGCACGGTTGTGCTAGCAGGCCCATTTGTCTAACAATCCTAAAGCCGCATCTTCTTTGTTGGCCTCTATTGGTAGAAAAGATATTTTAGTTTCTCATCAGTCTTACTCTTGCCTTCTATTTTTTAAAATTTGCTCAGAGAAGAGAGTATTTTTATATGACCTCTCTGAGACTCCCATCATTATCCAACTTCCTGTCCAGATAGTCCATGGTTACTTGGAACTCCTTAGTATGTCTAAAATATGTGTCTAGACCTGAATATATCTGTTTTATTTTTTCCCAAGAAAGATTTTCTCCTCAGATTTTTCATTTTTGAAATTGTACCCATTAGCTTAAACTAGAAACCTGGAGTCATCCCAGGCTCTTCATTTTCCTTGATGACATCTCATTAATGATCAAATCTTATGGCCTTGGTCTCTTCCATATGTCCCATTCTCCTCATCCCTCAACCGCCGACATCATCCAGGTTACCAGCCAGAATCCTTTCTAGGTTACAGAAATAGCTTCCCCATGAGTCTCCCAGTTTCCTGACTTAATGCTTTGAAATCAATGCCAGAATAGCCTTTATTAAAACACAAAACTGATTATGTTACTCTGGTTAAAAAAGAATAATTTCATGTTTTCCCTTTGCCTACAAGGTAAAATCAAAACTCGTAGGATGCAAATAGGACATTTTGTGATCTGGCCCAACCTATGCTTCCAGCCTTATTTCCTAACACCCCACTCCACCGTGTACTCTTTCTGCAATTAAATTATCTTAACCTACCTTACACATTCATGCCTCCATCTCTTTTCACACAGATATCATTTCATCTCTTGAAAGTCAGATGAATACTCGATCTGGCTTTTGAAACTCAGCTTAAGTGACACCTCCATTGCATCCTTCCCTCACTTACTTCCCACTAAAATAGCACTTCTTTTAATCCACCATAAATGGCAGAATGGACAGAATTTTAAGGTTCAGATTAGAATCTATCTTTATACAATTGTGAAATGGTGACTTGTCAGTCGTTTCAATTGCTGATCATTGGTATTTCAGTAGATCTCGAGAAGGCCTGCTTGTCAAGCAGAGTTAAGCTTATTGGCCTACTAATTAAGGGCGAGGCCAGTGGACTGACTTTTAGTAGCATCTTACAATGGGGGAGTGAGGGGATGATATCAACAGTGTTTTAGGGCCTGACCTGTTTGGTCTTAAGGTGAAGCTTTCAAGGTAGAGATTTGATTGGGATAGGGCAGTATCTATTGTAAAATAACTTTGAATTGGTGGACATTGTAAGTCAAAGATCTTGAAGCAAGTGCTGATGAACACCTTTATTCTTAATAAGTAAGCTATTTTAATAGGTCCACTCTAATCATCCAAGACCAAAGATTTCATGGAACAAAAGTACTTCCTTTTCTTAGTTTCAGTAGTTTTAGCACACAAGCAGGAAAATATTGTCCCGGAATTGTCTAGCACAGCGTCAGGAAAGTATGTTGGTTTAACTTCTCACCATCTCACAGGGATGTTCCAAAGGATTGAATGTTTTTAATGCATGTCATATGAGGTAGAACTTATATACCAAGTTCTCCATAAAAGAGGTTTATAATTGCTACTCTGTGTATTTTATTAGAACACCTATAATAGTGTATTTCAGTGATTTGTCTTAATGTCTCTCTCCTGCTATATCACAAGTGCCCAAGTACCAGCCCTATTTATTCATTTTGTATCTCCTGCTTCTAGCACAGAGCTTTGTCAGGTAATGGGCTCTCAACAAATGTTTGTAGAATGAAGGAACAAGGGCACTGCATTAAATAAACTATGTCTACGGGTTGACACTGAGAAACTTAGTTATATTGGTGACTAGCATGAGAAGGGAAGAGAAGACAAGTCTTCCTTGAATGCAGGAAATGAATAAAGAAATGAGAAATCTAATTTTCTCTTTCTCTTTCATGCTAAGGAGCAACTCCCTTGGACTGAAGTTTAATACATTTAGCAGATAGCCATCCATCACTCCTTGTTTGCAGACAAAAGCAAGTGATAGCTCCATTAACTCTGCCCACATAACTGGTGGAGCAAAACCTCCAAGGTTGGTTTGGATTGGGACCTGATGCTAGCTGATGTGGAACAGGGCAGAGAGGCTGAGAAAGACAGGCATGGCTGGTGACTATTTCTCATGTTTAATGGGAAGATCGTGAACTATTGCAACCCTTTGCACTAAGAAGGTAGGGATGACTCAAGAGAAATCCAGGACCGTATAGCAGCAAGAATGGGATCGATAGTTCTGTCTCTTAGTGGTAAATGACCCTGTTTGTGTTAAATACCAACAACACTGGAGTCTTCTTCATTTTGTCTGCACTTTCATTCTTCTAGGGAACCTATAGTACACAGATGTTGTTCTTGCAAGTTATGTATGTGCTCTAATCAGGCCTTAAACTGAGGCAAAACAGAGTTTGGGTTATGTAATAGCTGTCTTGCTCTTCATTTGTATTTCTGTTAGAGCACTGAGTACAGTAAAACCATACTTGATTTTGTAAAGATCTTTTTCACTCACATATGACTCCCAGAAGGGAACGGTCAGCAACTTATTCAGTATTGTCTAACTGCCAGGCCCCTTTCACCATGGATCCCAGTAGTGACAGTGCCTGGCACATAATAGAAAATGTTTCCAAAATTGTTGGTGATGAAATGAATGTACATAGATGCAACAGCTGAGTCGAACAAGAAATTTCTTTTAAAATAATATTAATTTTTGTTTAATTTGATTGTAAAATGATGTTTCATTAGGAAATACATTACCAGAACCAAATTTATACAGAAGGAAAACGAATCTATTCACTCACTTGCGTGCGTGCGCGCACACACACACTATATATATATATTTATATATATATAAATACGTATTTACATACATAGGTGTGTGTATGTAGACATGCATTTATACGTACTTGTAAGTGTGTATATATATGTATGTATGTATATATGCATGTATGTGAAATTGGATTTAGACTATGGAAATAATTTTGAACCTTATTTATTCCTCTTTATGATAACATAGTGAAAGGTTTTCACATTTTAAAATATTTTTGAAAACATTTTAACTCTTTGATTTTTCATCTCAGAACTCTGCACTGTTTTACCTAAATTGTTTCCAAGTCTTCCAAGTCTTTCCAAGTCTTCCAAATTTACCAGGAGCAACTTTGTAACAAATATGAATGTATGTCTCTATAATCTTTAAAAGATATTCTAAATTTGTAGTAAAGGATGTTTTGGCTCAAAGGATAAGAATATTTCTAAGACCCTTCATCCATGTTACCAGGTTGTTCTTCATGAAAATTTTACTGATATATGATTTGCTTTACTGATATATGAAAGCAGAGCATGGGATTTTCATTTTCCTGTACCAATTCCAATGCTAGGTTTTAACATTAGGGGAGAAAATGGTTTCAATTTTATCTATTTATTTTTAAAAATAAATTTTAAGTTTATTTATTTTGAGAGAGAGAGAAAGAGAGCATGTGCACATTGAGATGGACGGGGACAGGGGAGGAGAAGAAAGAATCCCAAGTAGGCTCTTGACTGACAGATGTGGGTCTCAAACCCACAAACCATGAGATTATGACCCGAGCCGAGATCCAGCAGTTGGATACTTTACCAACTGAGCCACTGGGGCGCTCCTGGTTTCAATTTAAAGGAAAAAAATAGAATTTTATTGTCCTTTAATATGCATGTGTTTCTCCACTTTGAATGAGATATGCATATCTTATTTTACTATAATGTTTACCATTTTCTTATTGACTCACCAATAAGAGCTTCTTATATATTGAACATATTGTTAGTCAGTTTTTTCCAAGTTATCATTTACTGTTATGTTAGAGTTGACAAATATTTAAATTTATGTGAAATAAAAATAATCTCTTTTTTTTGCACTGTAGTTTTTCCCTTTGTTGTTAAGCTTAGAAATTTTACTGTATAGTCAGATAAATATTTGCTAAGAAGTTCATACTTCTTTGGTTTCATTTCTTATGTTTAACTCTTTAATTCGCTTGGTGCTGTTTGGTGTAACATGTGAGCTAAGGATAGTATATTTTTAACTCCAAATATTTTGGTGATTGTCCCAGTCGAATTCAGTGCATAATTTTAATAACTATTCTATTTCCCAGTCTAATACATAATTTTCCCTTCCCCATTAATTTATTGTACTAAAATCTAATGTAACTTGAATTTTCCCATGCCTCATGAGTCTATAGATATTAATTGAGTTATTTTAACAGTAGTTACTTAAATTTCAGTAGGATTTTCCCTCCATTTTGAGCAGGAATTCCAGTTGCTTGTTTGACATCCTCACCCCAAGACCCATCCCTCTTGGGTATTTCTTGTAATTCTTAGTGGCTGGCTCATTTGCACTCTTTGACAAGTATGATTGGAGATTTTGGAGACAGTATCTTCCCTTGAAATGAAGTATGTATCCTGCCTTTCCCCTTACTCTATCTAAGTGGATCCTAGTAGTTGATGAGGTAATTCTATCTTCATCTTTGCATTACAGCTAATCAAAGAAGGAATGATAAAATTAAAGTGTGCCATTTTGCAACCTATAAGGAAGTGATGGATATAGGCAAAATTATTACTGGCTGCTAAGACTATTAGGTAAAAAACTTATGGAGAATTATTAAGGGTGGCTATGACTGATACCACCTAAACCCATAGGTCTAAGTGATGGAAAAAGTGAAAGCCAAACAAATATGCTTCCTGATGGGATTCTGTAACACAACATTGAAGTGTTATGAAAAATATCCAACTAGAATCTGCTTAAGCCCCTAGATTGAGTTACTAGTGCTCAGGAAATTCAAGGGATGTGGGAACATATAAAAAACCACTATGAAGATGTACTCGGCAAAATTCAGAACATCAGGAGCTATTTGGGACAAACATCCCAGTTTGTTCAATGATTAAGTTGTGAAGAAATTTTCAGAGTGGGAAATGACACATTGGAAATGACAAAAGAGACATAGTAACCATATGTAATATGGCCTTGTTTGAATCACATTTGAAATCAAAAATATTGTGAGACAAGGAGGGGAATTTTTGATTGAATATTTGATTATATCAAGGAATTATTGTTAGTTTCAGGCATAATAACAGTTATGTTTTAACAAAGAATTATTGTCTTTTAGAGAAACACATGGAAATAATTATGGATGAAGTGATATACTGCCTGGGATTTGTTTCAAAATAATGCAGTGTGGAATGGAAGGAATCGGGATTTAAATGAAATATTGGCTATTAATATGGTTGATAATTGTTGAAGATGGGTGATGGGTCTATGGAGCTTTATTTTAATTAGTTTATTTTTATTGTGTCCAAATAACACAAAAATTACCATTTTAGCCCTTTTAAAGTGCACAGTTCAGTGGCATTAAGTACATTCACCATGTTGTGCAACAAAAAATATGAGAACTTCTTCCTCACCTCAAAAGGAATGTGAAAGTTTACTTAAGAAAAATATTAATGGGGCACCTGGGTGGCTCAGTCTGTTGAGTATCTGATTCTTGATTTCAGCTAAGGTCATGATCCCAGGGTCATGGGATCAAACCCCACATAAGGCTCCTTACTGAATGTGGAGCCTGCTTGGGTTTCTCTGTGTCTTTCTTTCTCTCTTTCTCTCCCTCCCCTCTCTCCGTCTTTCTGTTTCTCTCCCCTGCTCGCACATCTCTCAAATTAAAAAAGTAAAGATATTAACAATGAAAGCAGCATCTTAGTATGTACATGGATGAATACTAAATTTATCATTTTGTTCCCTTTATCTTTAATCTAGAGTCAGATGGGATACAAAAAAGTCTTTTTTTTTTTTTTTAATCAAGGTGGGTTGTTTTCTGAGCTGAAACCTAGTTATATTTCTCTCAAATTCCTTTGGTGATAATGTTTTGAATTTTCTTCCAAATTCTGGCAATAGTTTATCTACCTTATAGCATTTAAATCAGAGGAAGGTATGTCAGGATTGACTAGGTGCTATTTTTAAATAGAAGCACAGTCAGAATTCTTTGACTGCCCATTAGGGATTTTTTTTTCTCTTCTGTATAAGAGTAATATTAAGGAAAAAAATATTGACATTTATCACTATGTGAACAAGTAACACAATTATTAGGTGAGGAAGTCTGATTCTAACCAGCACTTCTGAACACCCAATATCCAAATGTGAAATCCCTGTATCAGAAAAAAAAATCCACGTATAACTGAACCCATGCAGTTCAAAGCTGTATTGTTCAAGGGTCAGTTGTATATTTGAAGCCCGAGGCCACTAATTTGATGCACCCCCAATGATGACCCATCATCTTTCAGTGGTGTTCTGATTTGGAGGAACAATCACAAGTTATGGCCTATATGACAATAAATGGAATGATGTAGACAAAACAGTGTTAAGAAAGGATGCTCCAAGATATGTAGTGAGGTTTTTCGTGTACTGTATCAACTGACTTGAGGCCATATTGCTTCTTAAGATAATTGTTTACAGGGCAGTGCTTACCTAAAAACAACTGCTGGAATGATTTCTTTAAAAACAAAACAGGCGTGATTCATCACTTTAGTATCACAACTTATAGCCTTTATTTATCTACTTTTTTGGACATGCATCTACTCTGTGTGAAAGTGCAAAAAAAATCATAAAAAAATAAGTTGAAGGTGTAAAGGCCACATAACCATAGAAATAAACAATCAGAGTTGGAAGGGCCTGAGAAGCAACCATTGCTGAGACTAAAACTCTGTCTCCTGACTTCTGGTTCAGAGTTCCCTCCACCATAATATTACAGAGACGGGTCACAGGAAAGGTTGTGGGCACTTCTTTCTGAATATCCATCAGGATATACTAACCTCTTTTCTGCAGAAGATAATTTAAATGTAATCTCACCTCTAAAGGACATTTCGTTTTTCTAAGCCAGTGATTCTTTCTGGAAGGCAGCTATGCTCACCACTATACCACCAATGTTGCTCAACTCTTTCTGAATTTGAATATACTAGTCTGAATTTTATACAAAGCATTTGTTTTATTATTTTTTTAAAAATTTTTACTAATTTTTTTCTTAGCACATGCATGTGCACACATGCACACAAGAGCAAGGTAGAGGCAGAGAGAGAGAGAGAGAATCTTAAACAAACTCCACAAGCTTGACATAGAGCTCCATCTCATGACTGTGAGATCATGACCTGAGCTAAAATCAAGAATCAGATGCTTAACCTACTGAGCTGCCCAGGTGCCCCTGAAGAGCATGTTTTAACCCTTGACTGCGTTTAGCATGTTATGGGAAGTAGATTTTCAAAATTCCTCTGAATGAGGAAAAGAAGGAACTGATTTTGATTATTTTAATTCAATTGATACAATATCATTTAGTAATAGAAATACTAGAAAATTCTATGTGTGTGCATGTGTGTGTGGAGAGGGTGGGAGGGAAGGAGAGAGAGAGAGAGAGAAGGAAGAAAAGAGGGAGGGAGGGTTTCTTGGGCAAGTGGAAGGTCTGTGAGGCTCACAGTGCTTACTAAGGATGTAGGAGACCTGGGTGCTAGATCTATGATCACCACTATTCAGCCATGTGACTTGGAAACACATCTAACCTATTTGGATTTTTTAGTTTCTAAAAGGGAGGGTTTTTGGAAAGATAGTCTTGAAGTTCCCTTTTGGTTGGGCAATTCCTTGACTCCAGGAAAGAATGTTGGAACTGAAACAGCTATAGTTTTGTGAGTTGACAGCAAAAGGTTGGCTTTTAGCTTTGTGTGACACCATGTTGGAAGAGACATTTCCGTGAACATAAACTCTAAGTATAGGTGTCTAAAAACTGAGAAAGTGGAGTTGACAGGACATCCACTCTATGTCATTAACATTATCAAATACAGTATCAATGAAATCCTTGACCTTGAGGGTGCATTTCAATATGCAACTAATTCTGAATAATTATGTATAACATATTGTTAGCATACATAATCATACAGAGAGGAGGGGGGGCAGAAAGAAATGTTGGAGAGCTTTAAAGTTTAAATTTCTCAGTATCATACAGCTAGAAGAGGTTGGATTTTTTGTTACAAATTCAGCCCGTTCAAATGTGCCACTTGGGACATTTCCATCAACTTTTTCTTTGTTCATCACCAGACAAAAGGAACTCAACTGTTCAAAGTGTAGTGAGTTTTCAGGAAGATTATTCATTTACAGCAAGACAAGATGAAAAATGAACACCCGACTTTCTTAAATGAGAAGTCTAGGAAAGATAATTTAACTTTTCTGAAATTTTTCAAAAGTCCCTAAATTTGGACCAGGAAGTCATCCATATTGCTCACCTGTGGGACTGGTCATTCCTCAGATGAAACAGCAGCACAACCATCTAACAGCTTGTGTTCAGGGCTGCAGACTGCTGCTCCAAGGACCTATCAGGGCCCTTGTCAGTATTATACTCACCCTGTTTCTTTCCACTGAGAAAGAATCATTGTCTTTAAATGACACTTCTTGCCGTGTCCTTTGTGGTTTTATTTTAACTTAGGCTTCAACTTGAAATTCAGCGGCTGATAGGGTGTGAAATGGAATCTAGCATGCTGTGCAACATGTACAAGCTGAGTGGTGCTAGGGACCCTGGGGGACAGGTTGGAACCTTCATTAGTCCAGAATTTTTAGCCACAATGAACTGGAAATTACTGATGGTTCATACACAATAGCGAAGCCGTCATGAGCAATTAAGGAGCACTGGTGTAATTGACCTGATTTGAGGATGCAGGGCAGCTGAGCACTTCTCCCTGGGGCCAGCTCTCCCACGTGAGCAGAGCAGATGGCCATTTGAGGGATTACAATAACAAGGGCAGCTGAATAGTCAAGTGACCAGTCAGGGTAACCAAGGGGACAGGGCAGTTAGATCTCTTCTGGATGGATGGACAGCTCATGCCTAACTGGGCTGCACCATATGTCCCTCTCTGTGGCACTCTCTCACCTCCCAAAAGTTTCTTCTAATGAAAAGTGTAAGGGCGAGGGATGTGTCACTTCAACAAATTCCTGTGTGTTGGCACTGTGATGAATGCTGGTAGTACAGAGATGAATAAGGCACTGGGAATGGACTCAAGTAACTTATGATTTAAAGGGGGTTGAGCAGACAGGAATATAGGTGAGTATAACACAAGTAATACTTTCTAATGCTGCCACAGCACACAGCATATGATGAATGCAAAGAAAAGGAGACATCATTTCTTACTAGAGAAGACACGGAGAAGAGGTGACTGTTTCCTCTATATATTCACTAAAAAATGGCTCAGTGGTTCAGTACATTTCAAAAACACCACATAAAGATTTATAACACACTTAGCATATGTGATATATTCTAAATAGGAAATGCATGAATATGATTCAAATTTTGAAGTATCCCACCTATATCCAGAACTCAGTTTCCTCAATGGCAGCACTTTCGCTAGTTCTGGTGGACCCCTCCAGTGATATTCGATGCCTATGCATACATAGGCACACATGTCTGTGTTCCTTTTTTTTTTCTTTACTCAGAACCTTGATTATTTTTTGCACTTAAAATGTATCCTAAGAATCTCCACTTATCAGTCCATTTTGACCTAACTTTATTATTTATTTATTTTTAACATTTATTTATTATTGAGAGACAGAGAGAGACAGAGCATCAGCATGAGAGGGGCAGAAAGAGGGGGAGACATAGGATCTGAAGCAGGCTGCAGGCTCTGAGCTGTCAGCACAGAGCCCAACACGGGGCTTGAAAGACTATCTTAGAGGCACCTGGGTGGCTTAGTCGGTTAAGCATCCGACTTCGGCTCAGGTCATGATCTCCTGGTTAGTGGGTTTGAGCCCCGCTTCGGGTTCTGTGCTGACAGTTAGCTCAGAGCCTGGATCATGTTTCAGATTCTGTGTCTTCCTTTCTCTCTGACCCTCCCCTGCTCACGCTGTCTCTCTCTCTCTCCCTCTCTCTCTCTCAGAAATAAATAAAACATTAAAAAAGGTTTAAAAATGACTATGTTACTCCATTGTATGAGAGGATTTCCCATATTATTTATTTAGTTTCCTCTCTTATTGAACATTCTGTTGCAAACAATATGTCCTTCAGTGAATCATCTTGCAAATTATTAATTACACTCTGTACACATATATTACGGGCAAATTCTGGAAGTATCATTTCTGAGGAAATGATGTTCATTTTTAGTTTCATGAGATATGGCCAAATTTTTTTTAATTGAAATTATTCACACCCACCAACAATGTATGGACCAACCCACTTACTACTTTTTTGCCAGTTCAGTGTGTTAACAGAGTTTTTTCTTTTACCTTGATCAATATGACAAATAAAAATAGCATTTTGTGGTTATTTTTTCTTATGAATGGTGTGAAGGAGAAAAACGTTTCCTCTACTTTCTTAGGTTCAGTTGCTAGGTCCTGCAAATGAAACTGACCAAAGACAGATTAACAGGAGAAAATGCATACAGTTTTTATTGATGTTACTATTTTTACATGCATGAGGGCTCCACAGAAAAGAAGCAAAAACCCAAAAAATCAGTTAGATTTGGGAGTGTATGTACCATTTTAACAAAGGACAATAAACTGGTAGACAAAGAAAGAGGGTTAGGCCTCTAGGCCAACTGTAGGAAAGTGACTGGAAATATAAAAGGGGGGGACCAGGAAATAAATGAGGATATATGAGGGGAAAATATACAAAAGATCGGAGTTATTGTGATAAGGTCTGTTTCTGTAGACTTATCTCAGCATTGGCTTCTCATCTCCGGTCATAAGAGGGCTCTCCTCTTCCTGGTACAGGGAAGCCACCTTTCTCACAGGAAATTCATACCCTGCTTTTTGGCGGAGGGCAGAAAGTTATTCCACTGCCTGCTGTTTCTCAGTTGTCTCCAGGCCAAAAGAATCAATGTGCCCAAGTGGCATATTTGGGGGTGACATATTCTGATCTCCTTCAGTGGAGTTGAGAAACTTTTCATATATTTAAGAGCTGTTTTTATGTCTTGTCTGTTGAATTTCTTGTATATTTCCCCATTGCATTATTAATCATTGTATTTCTTTTTTTTTTAAGTTTATTTATTTTGAGATAGAGCATGTGCACAAGCAGAGTGGCAAAGAAAGAGGGATAGAGAGAGTCCCAAACAGGTTCTGTGCTGCCAGCACAGAGTCTGGAGATGGGGCTCCATCTCACAAACTGTGAGATCATGATGTGAGCCGAAATCAAGAGTTGAACACTTAACTGACCGAGCAACCCAGGAGCCCCATAACTAATCATTTTATTATGGAATTGTAGATTCTCAAGTTATGTTAAAGAAATGATAAATTAGGCCTTTGTGAAATGAGACTCAAATATTTCTCTCAACTGGTTGTCCCTTTTTGGTATAATTCATGGTATTTTTGGCTTAGGAGATAATTTTTTAAAAACCTTTTGATTAGCCAAATTTATTAGTTTCTACATCTACAGTTTCTGAGCTTTGTAACTTTTCCTAGAAAGATCTTCTTCTAAAATTACATAGAAAAAGAGTTCTCCCATAATTTCATGTATTCTTACAAGGTTGGTATTTGAATCCTTGATTGATCTGAAATTTATTTTTTTATATAGGTGTGAGGTAGGAATCCAGGAAGCAAACCATGTATCTCAAAACAATTATTGAATATTTCATCTTTTTTCATTGATATAAAATACTGCATTTATCTTATATTAGGTTATTTTTAGGTTCAATTCTGGACTTTCTATTCTATTTGGATGGTCTGTCTACTCATGTATCAGTATTGCTGAGTCCTATAATATAATAAAAGATTCAGTGTAGACTAGTGAAATTTTCCCTTCATGACTGCTTCAAATTTTTCCTGAATTTTCTTGTTTGTTAATATTTTCATATGAATTTCAGATTCAGCTTGCGTGGTCAAATATAAACTGTTGGTATTCTTAGGGAGGAAGTGCTATTAAATATAGATCAACACGGAAAACTCACATCTTCTTGATATGTATTCAAGAACATGATTCTATATTTGTCTTTTTGTGATTCCTTAGGAGCAGTTGATTCATTCATTCATTCAAGTTTATTTATTACTTTTGAGAGAGAGAGAGAGAGCACGCAAATCTGTGCACAAGTTAGCAAAGGGCAGAAAGAATGAGAGAGACAGAATCCCAAACAGGCTCTATGCCATCAGTGCAGAACCCAATGCTGAGCTCAAACTCACGAATTTTAAGATAATGACCTGAGCTGCAGTCAAGAGTCAGACACTTAACCAACTGAGCCATCCAGGAGCCCACCCTTAAAAGTACCATTTTAAAAATTTCTTTCTATGGATTTCTTCTGCAATTCTTGTTAAATTCATTTTCTAGGTATTTTATCTTTATGGGTCGTATTGATTTTTCTTCCATTAATGTCTGCTAACTTGTATTTATAAATGAAAACTTTTTATTTTTATATATGATTTTTTTACCTAGTGAAATTAGTAATTTATCTTGCTATTTGAAATAGATTTCACATGATTTTTTTTTCGAGTTTCCAGTTAATAATAACAATAATGAATAGTTAACACTTCATGCAAATAGTGGTAAATCTTACCTTTATTTTTCCTTTTTTTATATACCTCATTTTTTGCTCTTTCCTCTAGAACAATATTAAACATAAATGCATAAAAAGACATCTTGTTTTGCTCTTGAACTTTAATGAGACATTTTCTAATTGTGTTTCCCTATCAAATATACATATGCAGATAGACACACAAATATGGAAGCATCCCTGTATTTTGTTTTAAAATTTTCTTATGAAGAATTGTTAAAATTTATTATGCCCTTTCAGCAATTATGTATCATTTTATGAGTTTTTCTGTTAATGAAATAGAAAAGAAATATGGTGTTTTATATGAACAGATTCATAATATTAAACTATAACCTTTGAATAAAACATAATATCATGTTTTATTACTATAGAAAATTCTCCTGTATTCTGTTTGCTAATATTTTTGTGACACTGCATCAATAACTCTAAAGGTAATTGGTCTGTACTTTCCTTTTTTGTGGGTTTAATTTTTGTTAAGGTTTGGTACTGTTGTTACAGTTGTTTCATACAAATTATTTGAATGCTTTCTTTTTTAAATCTTCTTTTTCTGGAGAAATTGACATAGTACTGGAGGTTTCTGTTTCTTAATAAGTAATGGGGATGGAATATACAGTATGGTGATTATAGTTAGTAATACCGTGTTGTGTATTTGAAAGTTCCTAAAAGAATAGATCTTAAAATTCTTATCACAAGAAAAATATTTGTAACTAGGTGTGTTGATGGACATTAAATAAACTTATTGTGATGGTCATTTTGCAATATATACGAATATCAAATCATTTACGTTCTATACTTCAAACTAATATAATATATATCAATTATGTCTCAAAAATAAAAGTTTGGTAGAATTTCTTGATGAAAGCACCTGGGCCAGTAACTTTTTTTTTTTTTTGAAGTAACTCTTAACACTTTCTTCCTTTATTTCTATTTAATTGTTATATTCTAAATATTCTTCCTTTTGTTTGATTTCTTCATGGACTCAAATTGTTCTTGAAATTCTATTTTGATTTTGTTTTATGTCTTTTTCTCCTGTGTTTTCTGTAGTTTCTGCTTTCTGATAATGGCTGTGTGTTTTTTGGTGTAATTGTATTTGTAATTTTTACATCTTCCCTGTGAATTGTACCCTTTCAATAATATTTACCCTAAATCCAACCTTGTCTAGATTTCTCCTTCATGTAAATACCCAATAAGCCTTTGCTGAGTTGTTTGATTTTGAACCTCTCTGAGCCGCTTCCTCTAGGTGTGTGTACTACACATAGCTTGTGCCCTACATCACATTTCCTGGGCCTGCCTTCTACTCCACCTGTTGCTGCAGTGGGCTCTGTGTGTGGAACTTACAGCCTCTCACCTCCTCTGGGACATGAAGCTAAGTATCAGTACATACCTGCTCAGGCACTATCATTAGCAAAAATTCATGACTAATGGAAGACAGGAGACCATAAATAAATATCCTCCTTTTCCCTGTTTTGGAGGGGAAATATGGCTGCAAGGAGGTCTTAGTGGTAATCCATGCCATGACACACCCTTTCCCTGACTTAGCTTTCCCAGCCCTGCAGGCCTGAACCTTGGGATTACTTCTCCACATTAACTACCCATGTCAGCCCCCTTTTCAGGGTGGCCTAGATTAGGACAGTATGCTTTTCAGTTTGCAGGGAATTGAATCTTGATTTATACTCCTTTTTTGACATACTCTTATACTGTACTCTATATATAAAGCATGCAGTATATTTATTGATATAAGAGATATATTTGTTCTTAATTCTGTTATATTTTATTGCTCCTATACTCTCTCTTTCATAACAAGATTTGTGTTTCTGTATATTTATATTTTCAGAAGTAATATTTTTGCTTTAGTAATTCTTTTTTATGTTTATGAATTACAGAGGAAGTCCTCAAGAGGTCACTAACAGTGGTTGATCCTCAAGCTAGATCTGGGCAAGCTGGTGATCAGAGGCTCCTCACTCCTACCTCCCCACCTTCCTCCCCTCCGTCCTTGGATGCATACTCTGCCCACCATTCCTGCAGCCAGAGCCCCTGCTTTCAGGGTCATGGCGTTGGGATAGCAATGTGTCCTTGAGAATATCTGAACCCTGTTAGGGCCTCCATATATAAATTTTGAAGATTCTGGTGGTAGGTGTGGAAATCTACTGGTCTCTTGGGTGTCTGAGTGAGATAAGCCTCAGAAGTTCCCTTGCTTGTTAAAACTGCCACCTGCCCGTCTGCAGGGCCTGCCCCTGTCTTCAGTCTCTCTCGGCCTCCATGTCCAGTTTGTGAACCAACGATTGTATTTCTTAATTCCTTTCTATAAGAATGTTGGAATTAGTACAATTTAAAATTCTCCATTTTTATCTCTATTTTGCCACTCAATTTTTTTTCTTGACTATGTTACTTTTACTAATGTTACCTGATGCCTTTTAAGTACATTTATACTACTATTATTTGATTTATTGTGTCTGAATATCTTTTGATACTTGGTGATAAGAGTTGAAGAAATCTGCCCACATTCATTGCCTCTCATCTTCCCTACTATCAGCTTTATTAGTGAGGGTAATACAGTTATATTCTCTTCTGCAACCATAGTCTCCACATTATTTCAGTCTTAATTTTATGATAAAATGGATTCAATATTTAGCATTTATTCTTGTGCCATAGGTTTTAGGTTCATTCTCTGGTAATTTCTGTAGAAAACTCTTGGGAACTATATTTTTTCATTTTAAAAATTAATTTTCTCTTACCATTATATTTGGGCCACAGTTTGTCTGGTTATATATTCTTCACTCTTTGTAGACATCGCTTTATAGTTTCTTCCTATTAAGACTTGCTCTGGCAAAGAAGTCTGAGGCCTGCCTAAAATTTCACTCTTTTTTGATGACTTGCCTTTTTTGTTCTTGTTGGTCAAGCAAAGGATTCTTTATCTCTGAACTCCAGCAATTTTATTAGATTATGTCTTTCTGTTGGTTGCTTCTAGATTAATATTTCCTTAGGCATTAATTTATGACTAAAGACTAAAGTCTTTTTTTATGAAACTTTTTCTTTAAGTATTTTTCTTCTATTATTTTGTGCCTCTTTCTTGGAGGTACCAGTTAACCATATGCTGGATATTGTTTGTCTATTCCTATGTCAATAGTCTCTCTAATGTTTTATTTTCATTTCATTCTCTTCACTTATGTCACTCATGTCTTCTCTGTCCTTTGCTATGTTTTAAGCAATGGCTATTATTCTTGAGCTATTTCCAAATAGCTTTTTGTTTTTGTCATTGTGTGGTTATTTAATTTTCTTCTTCCACTTATTTTTGGATCTATGCAAGTTCAAATTTTCACTTTTTGTTGTCTTGCCATAGTTTCTCCAAACTCTTAGAGATCTCTTTTGTGCTCTAGATTTGAAGAACTAATTCAGAAATTTAAAACACAAAACAAACTCCATGATCATAAGATTTAAGTGAGTGTTTTCCATCTCTTTTTCCCCCTGTGTGTTTTCTGATTTTATTTTTTTGCTTTATGATATTTCTGGGTAGATCCTGTATGGTACCTTTCTACTTATTACTTGTCTCTGAGTTGATAGGAGATGTCTTTATGGAAAAGGCAAGGGTCTTGTACCAATTTACTGGTATCCTAATTATTATTCAGAAAATGAATATGTGCAAGTGATACAGTTTTTTTGTTTAAAAAAATGCACTTTCCACTTTCACTCCACATTTATTCTGGATCCCAGGGGTCTTTCTGTATGTATGTTTCCTCTTTATGAAAACTGGCATTTAGTATTTATTTTAGAGAGGATCTGTAGGAGGTAAACTCTTATAGTCTTTGTACGCATTTAAAAAAATGTCTTTATTTCACTTCTACTCTTAAAAGATAGTATAGGTGGGTATAAAAGTCTAAATTATCAGGCATTTTCCTCAGATATTTGAAAGACATTTTATCTTCATTGGCTATCTCATAGATAAATTTATCTACTTTTATTATACACTGTCTTTTCTTTTGGTTTTAAGATTTTATGTTCCTTCTAGATGTTTTCCAGTTTTTCTGTGGTATTAGCTAAGAATAGGTTTATATTTATTTATTGTACTTGATATTTGGAATGTTTTGATTAGAAGATTTGTGTTTTTCTCTACTTTTGAAAAATCCTCAGCTCTCCTTTGTAGATGCTGATTTGAAGCCATTTCCTTTTTGATCTTTTTCTGAAATTCTTATACAATGTGTATTGGAACCTGAAAACTATCATTTATGTTTTCTAACTGACTTTTCATATTTTTAAATTCTTTTTTTATCTTCTTTCTCTGTGCTCTAAACATATTGATCATCTTTATAGCCCAGTTCTCTATGCCTATGTCTAGTCTAGTATAAAATCCACTTTCGATTTTTGTTGTATTTCAACTTATTTTATTTTATCTTTGTTTCTTTTTGATATTTATATACTTATACTCCCTGTTAATGGTTGTAAGTACTCTTTTAAAAATCTTTATCATTTTTCCTTAAAATTAATCCTATCTTAAGTGTTTTTATACTCTATTATTTTTATTTTCTGGCTTTCTTAGTATTTCTTCACATGTTTTGAGATTTTGATTGAAAGGATCATTTTGAATTGGTGTTTCTTCGCTCTTATGTTCCAACTTTTCCGTTCCTATGGGTTTAGTGCTCGCATTTCAGAACTGATGTCTGTAAGCAAGTGTCATTATTTATTGTGTGGTTCCTTCTTCTAAGTGATCTTGGGGAACTAACAGATCCATTCCCTGACAATTTGGCTTAATTTTTGGTTGAAACACTGCCTCACCAACTTTGTTTTCTGCTGCCACTAGATTTTAAGTGACTAAAAGTGGCCTTTAGACCAAGATTTCTTACTGTTGAGGCGTGGCACTCATAGTACACTACTTATATATTGGCACTATTGACATTTTGCACCAAATAATTCTTCGTTGGGGGTGGGGGCTCTTTGTGTGTATATTAATTGTAGAATGTTTTACAGAATCTCTGGTCTCTCTATATTAGCTATAGTAGCATCTTTACATCTCCTTTTCTGACAATCTCCTGGCATTACCAAATGTTCCCTGGGTGGGGGAACAGGGAGAGCAAAAGTACCTCCAGTGTAGAACCACTGCTCTGGGAATATATTTCAGTCTTTCATCCAAAAAGTGAGAGAGCTTCACCAAAGTCTCCTGATCCAAGTAATAAGCCTGGTTTCCTGTCTCTTTTTCCCTGTGGGCTGTCACTGTCTTTTTCAAACTTGCAGGTCTACAGCTCATGCCTTTAGCTGAGCTGACCACTTTGTATTTTTCTCCCTTCTTATCCAAGAGATATTTATCTTGATTTTGAGATAAAAAATTTTATGTATTTCTACTTTCTATTTTTATCGTTATGTGTAATTGTTCATTATCTGGAGTAGAGAGGTTGCATCAAAGTCAGAACTAAGGGAGCTAGCTTTACTGGAAGACTTCACCATTTTTATTTTTATAGGGTGATTATACTTGGACTCCCATTAAGTCACCTACAAACAGCACATAAAGCAAAAGAGGAGCAAGTAAAAAGCTAGTGGTATATTGTTAGGTTATGATGCTCCTCTGCCCACCATTATCAATTTCTTCCTCTGTACTAGACCTTTCCTTTCAGTACATGGATAAATACTTATTCTGGTTCTCTAAGATCTCATATAATCTGGGTCCTGCCTACTCTACAACACCATCCAGTAATCTGAGTCATTTAGCCACAATGAGCTTCTTTTTGTTTTTCACCAAGTCGGATTCATTCCATTTTTTAAAAAGCTTACCTAGATCTATTTCTTTTATTTTCCAAAGGAAATTGTACAACTTTGCCATAGATTGCTTTCAACAAATGCTGAGTTTACATATGAGAAGATGGTGGGGGAAGAGACTAAAAAAACAACCCAAAGACTATTTCTAGAAAAGCTACAAACGCATTTCATTTTAGAAAACTGTGGTGTTTTTTCCGTATCTTTGCTAAATTTGTTTCTGTTGGTAATTTAACTATCAGCTTAAATAACACCTTCAGCAGAGGCCTTCTCTGTGTAACCAATCAAAAATATCTACTCAGTTGTTTCCTTGCATTGCCCCGTATTAGTTCTCTCTTTCTCTAAGCTTCCATTCTCCATTACTCTTTTACTGTTTGCTTCTTGTCCATTTCCATCTACTGTAATGTAAGCTCCTTGAGAGCAAAGATCCTCTAGTTCTTGTTCAAGATACCTCTAGTATCTTCAGTGCCAAGAATAAACCTAATATATAAATATCAATATTAAATATTTACTGAATAATAATTGCAAAAACAAATGATGTGCACTCACACTATTTGTTCCCTTAATAAAAGTCATCCTAAAAGGAGACTTGAAACATCACCTTCTTATTCTCATTCTACAAAACTTTTAGAATAATTTCTGTATACATTTATTAAATGTGTCAATGCATTTTGTCACATCTTAGACCCATTTCATGAGGAAATGCATAAGCATTTTCTGGTGCAGAGTGTCTCATATGGTCAGTATTATCTAAGAGATGGGTGTACATACAGACTGAAGAAGATGCTTTCAGTAGTTAGTGAATACTGGCTCTTTTCTTAGGAACTTTCTTTTTTTTTTTTTTTAATATTTTATTTATTTCTAGGAGAGAGAGAGAGAGACAGCGTGAACAGGGGAGGGTTAGAGAGAGAGGGAGTCACAGACTGAAACAGGCTCCAGCCTCTGAGCTGGCAGTCAGCACAGAGCCCGACGCGGGGCTCGAACCCACGAACCGCGAGATCATGACCCAAGCGAAAGTCGGACGCTTAACCGACTAAGCCACCCAGGTGCCCCACTTTGGAACTTTCTTAAGCATCAGGTCCTGAGTGTTCAGGGCACTGCATGTTATAGAGTATGTTTGGACTTAAAGTTCTGTTGCATTCTTCTTTGTTATTTTTTTAATGTTTTATTTATTTCTAGGAGAGAGAGAGAGACAGCGTGAGCAGGGGAGGGTCAGAGAGAGAGGGAATCACAGACTCAAACAGGCTCCAGGCTCTGAGCTGGCAGTCAGCACAGAGCCCGACGCAGGGCTCGAACCCATGAACCGCGAGATCATGACCCAAGCGAAAGTCGGACGCTTAACCGACTAAGCCACCCAGGTGCCCCATCTTCTTTGTTATTTTTAAAAGGTGTAAATTGTTCTTAGGATCTAGTCTGAAAATATGTAGATGTTTATTAAGGAATAAGTTACATGATGGCACTGGTTTATATTCCAAATACTTTTGTGGTGTTTTTACAAAGAGATGGCATTAGACAAGAAAGGTAAGGGAGCCTGTGAAAAGATTGCACAGCCAAGAAGATAGATCTGTATTTCAATTTATTTATGTAGACAGTGATATTAATAATACATAATCTCTTCTGATATTAGATGATGACTGTGATAATAAAATTAAATAGATGTATAAGTGTTTTGAACACACCATGGTAAAATTGCAAGTTATTACATTTCACACCATGGTAAAAATGCAAGTTATTACTGTTAGCTACCACAAAACGATCACAGTGATATTAAGTTAGCTTTAGGCTATCCAATAAAGGTTATAATTCCATGAGTGGCATTTCCTTTCTGCCTCTTGTGAAATGATGTCATAGTTTTGAAAAGCTAAGGGAGCCAAAACCCTCAAGATTCTCAGCGTGTATTGGATATCATTCAGTGGGCCAGCACTTGAAAATGGCAACTACTTGATGACCATCAATAACACCTTTCTCTTTATTTCTTTCAATGGTAAATTCTTTTACTCCTTTATCATTTATCTTTAAGAATGCTGATTGTCCCTTTATTTTTCTATTCTTTTCTTCTTTCTGACCATGTGTATTGAATCTAAACTCATTGCCAAGAGTTTTGGGTGAGTGCTAATGTGCTTAGATTGGATTTCAAATTCAGACAATAATCAAATTTACATGGGGTTATTGATGAAAATGTTTTAGTGTATTATATGTGTAGGAAACAATCCAGATATAGACTGTACCCTCAACATTGTTCTTTTGTGATGAAAAACTGTTTGAGAGAAAGGAAATCCTGGAGCACTGTGTCTGAGGATTACATTTTTAAAATACATTTTTTTAAAAAAAATTATCTATTTTGAGTGACAGAGACAGCGCAGGTGGGGGAGGGGCAGACAGAGAGAGAGAGAGAGAGAGAGAGACAGACAGACAGAGTATCCCAAGCAGGTTCCACACTGTCAGTGAGGAGTCCGATGTCAGGCTTGAATCCATGAAACTGAAATCATTACCTGAGCTGAAACCAAGAGTTGGATGCTTAACTGAGTGAGCCACCCAGGCACTCCCATTTTTTGTTTTAAAAGTCAGTGATAAGGGGGAAATGGCAAGATGGAGAAGTAGGGAGCTCTGTGCATTATCGCCTGCACCCATCCCTCAAACAGAGAAGGCCTGAAGTCATAGGACATTGAGCCACAGGAGTTGGGGAAGAGAAAGAGACAGAATACACTGGGAAGGAAACCTCATAAGTGCATGAGTGTGAACTGGGGAAGATAAAAGCGGGAGTAGACCCAGAGATACTGAGGGAGGAGAGGGAACCCGGCTTGCGTGCAGCTGTGGTGAGTGATAAGCCCGCGAGCTGTGGTGAGCTGCCACGAGTCCAGGGGAAAGGAAAGAAAAGCTGAGATTGCTCATAGAACCGTCCCGGGAGAAGAGAAAAACCTCGGCTTGGAAGGAGTGTTTTTTAGTTCTGGCTGGGGTGCTGACTTTGAACTAGGTGCCTCCAATCCCAGAAGATGCCAGAAAAAACTGCTCTGCACCGCTTCCGGCACCATCCCCAGCAGGGGTGGTGGTGGTGGTGGCGGCGGCGGTGGCACATTGGACCTGAAGCTGCTACGTTCCCCCCATGTGGGACTAGGAGGCCTCAGATCCCAAGTTGTATCATTTCTTGACCCTGGCGGATCTGAGGCTGCAACACTTCCTCTACCCCCACTCAACCCCCGGCAGCTGGGAAGCAGCGACCTGCGGGACTGTTTAGGGCAGCATAAACAAAGCCCACGGACTGGGATCTGGAAACAAGGCAGGGCGTGGGGCATAGAACTCAGCCCACCTTGGCTACATCCTCAGCACAGGGAGACCGGACCCAAAGGAGTGATTTGCAATGCTTGGTTGAGAAGGGACTGAGGCGATGCCATTCTTCTCCCCACAAGCACCAAGGCAGGGCCTCTGAGCGGCCAGCAGGACACAGTGGAGGCGAGACCTGCCTACGCCAAACCACACCTATACCCGCCAGAGAGCTGTTTTGTTGTTGTTGTTGTTTTTACCTGAGCTTGGATTTGCGTGTTTATTGGTTTTGTCTGTGCGTTTGTGTACCTTTGTACCCTCTGTGGTTGTCTGTTTTCTTTTTCCATGGCTACCTCAAGAAACAAGCCAAAGTACACATGGTGTAGAGTCTCAAATACCACTATGAGTAGGGAAAGAAAATAACCAAACGCTCAACAAGAGAAACCAAGAGACACCATTCAAAAACACTTCCTGAACAGACAGGCCCTGAACAGTTGAAGAGCCCTCTTTAATACACCAGAACTCTCAGGGACCGAGTGTACAACAAGCTTTTAAAATTAACAAGAGCTATAAAGCTAACCAAAATGACAAAATGGAAGAACTCTCCTCCAGAGAAATTCCAGGAAGAAATGACAGCTAAAGAACAGCTCAAAACAGATATTAGCAACATAACTGAATAAGAATTTAAAACAATAATTATAAAATTAATCGCTGGGCTTGAAAAAAGCATGGAAGACATCAGAGAAAATATTGCTACAAACACTGTGGAGCTCAAAAGTATTTATGATGAATTTTAAAAAATGCTGTAAATGAGATACATAATAAAATGGAGGCATCCAGTGCACGGATTGAAGAGGCAGAAAGGAGAATAAGTGATTTAGAAGACACAATTATAGAAAAAGAGGAAGCTGAGAAAGAGATAAACTGATCCAGGAACATGAAAGAAGAGTTTGAGAGCTCAGCGATACAATCAAGTGGAACAATATCTGTATCATAGAAATCCCAGAAAAGGAAGAGAGAGGGGAAGATGCTGAAGGAGTCCTTGAACAAATTATAGCAGAGAACTTCCCCAACCTGGAGAGGGAAGTAGATGTTGAAATTCAAGAGGCACAGAAAACTCCCCTCAGACATAACTTGAATCGATCTTCTGCACAACATATAGTCAAACTGGCAAAATATAAGGACAAAGAGAGAATTTTGAAAAAAGCTAGGGAGTAAAGGGCACTAACATACAAAAGGAAACCTATCATAGTTGTGACAGACCTATCTACTGAAACTTGGCAGGTCAGAAAAGAATGGCAGGAAATCTTCAATGTGATGAACAGAAAAAATATACAGCCAGGAATCCTCTATCCAGCAAGCCTGTTATTCAGAATAGAAGGAGACATAAAAGTCTTTCCAAATAAACAAAAATTGAAAGAATTTGTCACTACTAAACCATCCCTACAAGAAACCCTGAGGGGGACTCTCTGAGGGAAATGTTGCAAGGAATGCAAGATACTAGAGACACCACCACAAGCATGAATCCCACAAATGACACAATGACTCTAAACCCATATATTTCAATAATAACACTGAATGTAAATGGGCTGAGTGCTCCAATAAAAAGACATAGGGTAGCAGAATGGATTAAAAAACAAAATCCATCAATTCGCTGTCTACAAGAAATGCATTTTAGACTGGAGGATACCTTCAGAGTAAAAGTAAGGGGATGGAGAAATATGTATCATGCTACTGGAAGTCAAAAGAAAGCTGGAGCAGCTATACTTATATCAGACAAACTGGACTTTAATTAGAGACAGTAACAAGGGATGAAGAAGGGCATTATATAATACTTACAGGGTCTATCCATCAGGAAGAACTAACAATTATAAATGTCTATGCATGGAATATGGGAGCACCTAAATATTTAAAACAATCACGAACAGAAACAATCTTATAGATAAGAATGTGCTAATAGCAGGGGACTTTACTACTCTGCTTACAGCAATGGATAGATCAACCAGACAGAAAATCACTAAAGTAACAATGGACTTGAATAACACATTGGACCAGATGGATCTGAGAGATATATTTAGAACTCTACATCCTAAGGCCATGGAATTCACTTTCTTCTCAAGTGCGCATGGCACATTCTCCAGGATAGATCACATACTGGGACATAAAGCAGCCCTCAATAAATATAAAAGAACTGAGATCATACCATGCACACTGTCAGATCATAATGCTTTGAAACTTGAAATCAATTACAGGAAGAAGTCTGGAAAACTTCCAAAAACATGGAGGTTAAAGAACACCCTACTAAAGAACGAATGGGCCAAACAGGCAATTAGAGAAGAAATTTAAAAATATGTGGAAACAAATGAAAACGAAAATACAACAATCCAAACTCTATGGGATGTGGAGAAAGCAGTCCTAAGAGGAAAGTACATTAAACTCCAGGCCTATTTCCAGAGATTAGAAAAAGTGCAAGTGCAAAATCTAACAGCTCACCTAAAGGAACTAGAGGGAGAGCGACAAGAGTACCCCAAACCCAGTAGGAGAAGAGAAATAATAAAAAATAAGAGCAGAAACAAATAATATAGAAACCAAAGAAACAGTTGAACAGATCAATGAAACCAAGAGGTGGTGTTTTGAAAAAAATAAACAAAAGTGACAAACCTCTAGCCAGGCTCCTCAAAAAGAAAAGAGAGAGCACTGAAATAGACAAAATCATGAATGAAAATGGAGTTATTACAACCAACCCCTCAGAAATACAAACAATTATCAGGGAATATTATGAAAAACTATATGCCAACAAATTGGACGACTTAGAAGAAACGGACAAATTCCTAAACACACACTCATTACCAAAATTCACACAGGAAGAGATAGGCAATCTGAACAGACCCATAACTAGTGAAGAAATCGAATTAGTTATCAAAAATCTCCCAACAAATAAGAGCGCTTGGCCAGATGGCTTCCTTGGAGAATTCTACCAGACATTTTAAACAGACTTAATACCCATTCTTCTCAAGCTATTCCAAAAAATAGGAAGGGAAGGAAAACTTCCAGAATCATTTTATGAAGCCAGCATCACTTTGATTCCCAAGCCAGACAGAGATCTAGCAAAAAAAGAGAACTACAGGCTAATATCCCTGATGAATACAGATGCAAAAATCCTCAACAAGATACTTGCAAATCGAATTCGACAACACGTAAGAAGAATTATCCAAGATCAAGTGGGATTCATTCCTGGGCTACACGGCTGGTTCAATATTCGCAAATCAATCAATGTGATACATCACATCAACAAAAGAAAAGATTAAAACCATATGATCCGGTTGATAGATGCAGAAAAAGCATTTGACAAAATACAGCATCCCTTCTTAATAAAGACCCTAGAGAAAGTCAGGATAGAAGGAATTTACTTGAACATCATAAAAGCCATCTGTGAGAAGCCCTCAGCTAACATCGTCCTCAGTGGGGAAAAACTGAGAGCTTTCCCCCTGAGATCAGGAACACGACAGGGATGTCCACTCTCTCCACTGTTGTTTCAGAATTGGCATCAAAATTGGCAAAGAAGTAGTCAAACTCACTTTTCACAGACGACATGATGCTTTACATAGAAAACCCGACAGACTCCACCAGAACCCTACTAGAGCTGATCCATGAGTTTAGCAAAGTTGCAGGATACAAAATCAACGTACAGAAATTGGTTGCATTTTTATACACCAACAATGAAGCAACAGAAAGAGAAATCAAGAAACTGATCCCATTCACAATTGCACAAAAAACCATGAAATACCTAGGAATAAACCTAACGAAGATATAAGAGATCTGTATGGTGAAAACTATAGAAAACTTATTAAGGAAATTGAAGAAGACACAATGAAATGGAAAAACATTGCATGCTCATGGATTGGAAGAATAAATATAGTTAAAATGTCATTACTACCCAAAGCAATCTACACATTCAATGCAATCCCAATCAAAATTGCACCAGCATTCTTCTTAAAATTACAACAAACTATTCTAAAATATGTATGGAATGACAAAAGACCCTAAATAGCCAAAGTAAAATTGAAGAAGAAATCCAAAACTGGAGGTATCACCATCCCAGACTTTAGCCTCTACTACAAAGCTGTCATCATCAAGACAGTATGGTATTGGCACAAAAACAGACACATAGACCAGTGGAATAGAACAGAGAACTCATATTTGGACCCAAAAATGTACAGCCAACTAATCTTTGACAAAGCAGGAAAGAGTATCCAATGGAAAAAAGACAGCCTCTTTAACAGATGGTGCTGAGGGACTGGACAGCAGCATGCAGAAGAATGAAACTAGATCATTTTCTCACACCATGCACAAAAATAAACTCAAAATGGATAAAGGACCTGCATGTGAGACAGGAAACTATCAACACCCTACAGGAGAAAGCAGGAAACAACCTCCTTGACCTCCACCGCAGCAACTTCTTACTTGACACATCCCCAAAAGCAAGGGAATCAAGAGCAAAAATGAACTATTGGGACCTCATCAAGATTAAAAGCTTCTGCATGGCAAAGGAAACAATCCATAAAACTAATAGGCAAACGACGGAATGGGAAAAGATAGTTGCAAATGATATGTCAGATAAAGGACTATAATCCAAAATCTTTAAGAAACTCACCAAACTCCACACCCAAAAAACAAACAATCCAGTGAAGAAATGGGCAGAAGATATGAACAGACACTTCTCCAAAGAGGACATCCAGATGGCCAACAGACACATGAAACGATGCTCAGCATCCCTCCTCATAGGGAAATACAAATCAAAACCACACTGAGATACCACCTCACGCCAGTCAGAGTGGCTAAAATGAGCAAACCAGAGAACTCTAGATGCTGGCGAGGATGTGGAGAAACGGGCACCCTCCTACACTGTTGGTGGGAATGTAAACTGGTGCAGCCCCTCTGGAAAGCAGTGTGAAGGTTCCTCAAAAAATTAACAATAGAACTCCCCTAGGACCCAGCAATAGCACTGCTAAGAATTTACCCAAGGGATACAGTAGCACTGATGTATAGGAGCACATGTACCCCAATATTCATAGCAGCACTCTCAACAATAGCTAAAACATGGAAAGAGCCTAAGTGTCCGTCAACTGACGGATGGATCAAGATGTGTTTATCTATACCATGGAATACTACATGGCAATGAGAAACAATGAAATCTGGCCATGTGTATCAACATTGATAGAACTTGAGGGTGTTAGGCTGAGCAAAATAAGTCAGGTAGAGGACAGATACCATATGTTTGCAAGTATAGGAGGATTAGGAGGAACTTAACGGAGGACCATGGGGGTTAAGATGGGGAAAAATAGTGGGGGAGAGGGAGCGAGGCAAACCATGAGAGACTCTAGAATGCTGAGAACAAACTGAGGGCAGATGGGGGGGGGTGAGGGGTAGGGGGATGATGGGCATGGAGGAGGGCACTTGTGGGAATGAGCACTGGGTGTTATATGAAAACCAACTTGACAATAAACTATTTTAAGATAACAAACAAAAAGAAACAAAGAAAAAAAGAAAACATTACAAAGTTTTTTCAAATTGTTTAATAACACTTAGGTCAGTTCTGTCCTCTCTATTCTGTCCATTCTTGTGTACGTCTATCCTTTCTTCAATATTGCAATGTCCCAGTTATAGCAATTTCTAATTGCTTAGGGTAAGAATAAGGAGTAAGTCCTCAAACTTTATTCTCTTTTCCCCATAATTGTTTTTTTCTGTAGTGTTTCCTTGACTTTCAAAATAACTTTAGAATTAGCTTGTTTATTACTGTGAAGAAAGATTGCTCCTAATTTCATGGGAATTGTTTTAAATCTATAGATCTAATTGGAAAAATTGATACCATTACATTATTGAGGTTTCAGTCTATGAACACACTATGTTTTTCCATGTATTTGAATTTTCCTTTGTTTCTTTTATTAGCGTTTTGTAGTTTACCATGTATAACTGTTGCTTATCTTTTGTTATTTACACTTAAGTACTTTATTTATTTTGTTTTAGTAAAATTAAAAAATTTTCAAATTCCAAAAAAGAAGTCAATGATATGCCCGTACAACTCCAGATCAGACTAGTTACTTCAGAAAATACCTGGAAAATGGTGAAAAGTCAAGTTTTAAAGTAAAAAGATGATCCTAATAAAGGGAATTTCTGTCTCTCTTTTTCTCTTTCTTTTGTTCTGTGCCAGTATACACACTTAAAGACACACACAGGCAATTAACAAGGATAAGCTCAAGATGAAAATCCTTTTCTTCTAAGAATGTTCTCTGAAGAGGTCTAGATAGTAAAAATGAAACAAATTACCATTCAATAAGGCAAATTTATTCAGCATCAATAGTGTTTTAGTTTAAGAAGATATTTTGATAATTTTAATAAAGGAGATTTATGTGTTATTAAGAAACTAATTTTTATTACACATAATAGTTCTTATGTGTCTTTCCTGACACAGCATATTGCTATCTTCCCATAGTCTCTGAGATTTTGACGTTTGTTATGGAAAATGATAAGCTATATGAGAAGTGGGTTTTTAAAAAAATTTTTAAATGTCTTAATTTTATTTTGAGAAAGAGAGACGGAGAGCGAGGGGGAGAGAGGGAGAGAGCAGGGAAAGGGCAGAAAGAGAGGGAGGTACAAGATTGGAAACAGGCTCCGTGCTAACAATAGAGAGCCTGATGCATGGCTCAAACTCATGAACTATGAGATCACAACTTAAGCCAACGTAGGATGCATCACTGACTGAGCCACCCAGGTGCCCCAAGAAGTGTTTTTTTTTTTTTAATGTACAATTTAGTGATTTATTACTGTGTTTGTAGAGTTGTACAACCATCATTGCCATCTAATTGTAGAACATTTATATCATGGCAAAATGAAATCCCATTAACAGTAATTCACCATTCCCTGCATCCCCCAGCTCCTGACAACTACTAATTTGCTTTCTTTCCCTCTGGATTTGCCTATTTTGGCCATTTAAATTGAATCATATAATATATGGTCTTTTGTAATTGGTTTCTTTCACTTAGCATAATGTGCTTAGTGTTCATTCTCAATATCTCAGTCCTTTTCATGGCTGAATAATATTCCATTGTATGGATATGATTTATTATCAGTAAAGCTGCTGTGCTCATTTGTGTACAGGTTTGGACATATGTTTTCAATTCTCTTGAGTAAGTACCTAGGAATAGAATTTTTGGGTCATATGGAAGCACTATGATTAGCTGTTTGAAGGGCCACCAAACTGTTTTCCAAAGTGGTTGCATCATTTTACAAGAACTATGTATAAGGTTTCCAATTTTTCTTCATCCTTGCTGGAATGGCATTTGTTATGATTTGTCTTTTTTATTTTAACAATCCTAGTGGATGTGAGGTGGTATCTCCTAGTTTTGATTTGCATTTTCATGATAACTAATGATGCTGAGCATTCCTAGGGGGAATATCTCCCTTGGGGAAATATTTATTTAAAGTCCTTTGCTTGGGTTATTCACCTTTTAATGGTTGATTTGTGAGTCCTTTATATATTCTGCATACAAGACATCTATCAGGTGTAGATTTGTAAATATTTTCTGTATGAGGATTGTCTCTTTACTCCTTTGATAGTTGGCTTTTTAAAAATTGAGGTATAATTGACATATATTACTTTTAGTCACATAACATAATGATTCAATGTTTGTAAATATGGTGAAATGATCACTACAATTAGTCTGTTGATAGGGTGTTTTTGCATACAGCATTTAATTTTAATAAAATATAATTTGCTGTATTTCTTCCTTTGTTGCTGGTGTTTTTGGTGTCATTTTCAAGCCATTGCCAAATCCAAGTTAAAGACATTTATTCTAAAAGTTTCAGCTAGAGTTTTATAGTTTTAGCAATTCTGTTTAAGTCTATGAACAATTTCAAGTTAATATTTGCATATTTTGTGAGGTAAAGGTCTAAATTTGTTCTTTTGCATGAGAATGTCCAGTTAGTTCAGTACCCTTTCCTTCCCTCCCCCTACCCCCCATCATTGTATTGCCCTGGCACTCTTGCCAAGAATCAGTTGATCATAAATATAAGGAATTGTTTAAGGACTCTCAAGTCTATTTTGTTAATAGATATGTCTTTCCTTTTGTGAGTACCATGTTGTCTTGATTACTGTAGCTTCATAATAAGTTTTTCCCCAACTTTATTGAGATATAAAGACACACAACATCATATAAGTTTAGAGTGTACAGTATGATAATTTGATACATGTATATATTGGAAAATAATTTCCACAATAAAGTTAGTTAACACACCATCACTTCACATAATTACCATTTTCTTTTGTTGTGAGAACATCTAGGATGTAGTCTCTTAGCAACTTTCAAGTATGTAATATATTGTTAATTATAGTCATCATGCTTCACATTAGATCCTCCAGAATTTATTTGTCTACAACTGGAAGTTTATAGTCTCTGACCAACATTTCTTCATTTTCCATAAGCCGCAGATCCTGGCAACTACTATTCTACTCTCTGTTTCTATGAGTTTGGCTTTTTTAGATCCATACAGTATTTGTCGTTCTCTGTGTAATCACACAGTGTAATGCCTCCAAATTCCATCAATGTTGTTGTGAATGGCAGAATTTTTTTCTTTTTTTTGTGTGTCTGAATAATATCCTACTGTAAAAATAGTGGTAAAAACATACACTTTAGTTATTTCCATGTCTTGGCTATTGTGAATAATGTTGAATTAAACATGGGAGCACAGATATCTCTTTGAGATAGTGATTTCATTTTTTTCTTTGAGAAATAAACCCAGATGTGGGATTGCTGGATCATTAGAAGTTTTATTTTTAGTTTTTTGAGAAACCTTCTTGCTGTTTTCCATAGTGGCTATACCAATTCACATTCCCACTAGCAGCACACTAGGATTTCCTTTTCTCTACATCTTTGCTAGCATTTGTTATCTCTTGTCTTTTTGATAATAGTCATTCTAACAGGTGTAAGGTGCTAACTCATGGTTTTGATTTTCATGATGATTAGTGATGTTGAACATCTTTCTAGGTACCTGTCATCCATTTGTATGTCTGCAGGTCTTTTGCCATTTTAAAATTAGATTATACTTTTTGTGCTGTTAAATTTTATGAGTTCCTTATATATTTTGATATTAACTGCTTACCATGTATATATAGCTTATAAATATCCTATTCTATAGAGGTTTGATCTCTTTCATTTAGATATCATTCTACTTATTTTTTTCATTTTTATTTTATTTATTTATTTTTTTGCTTTTGGTATCATAAACAGAAAAATCATTTCCAAGACCAATGTCAAAGAGCTTTTTCTCTATGTTTTCTTCTAGGAAAGTTTTACATTCAGGTCTTATGTCTTTGATCTGTTTTGAATTACCTTTCATGAGTGCTATAAGACTGGGGTCCAATTTTATTCTTTTACATGTTGATAGCCAGTTTCCCCAGCATGATTCATTGAAAAGACTGTCTTCACCAAATTGAGTATTCTTGGCTCCCTTGTTGAATATTAGTTGACCGTATGTGCATAGTTTTATTTCTGTGCTTTCAGTTTTGTTCCATTGATATATGTGACTGTTTTTACCTTAGTACCATACTGTTTTATTACTATAGTTTTGGATTACAGTTTGAAATCAAGAGTGTGATTCCTCTAGGTTTGTTCTTTCTCAAGATTGCTCTATTTGGGATCTTTTATTGCTCTGTACAAGTTTTAGGATGTTTTTTATTTCTGTTGAAAATTGGAATTTTGATAGAGATTGCCTTGAATCTATAGATGGCTTTGGGTAGCATGGACATTTTAAAAATCTTAATTTTTCCAATCCATGAACATGTGATATCATTCCATTTGTACCTGCCTTCTTCAATTTGTTTCATTAATATCTTACAATTTTCAGTGTACATATCTTTTTTCTTTTTGGTTAAATTTACTTCTAAGTATTTGATTGTCTGATCTCTTGTAAATGGGATCACTTCTTTATTTTTCTTTCAGATAGTTTGTTCCTAGTGCATGAAATGCAAGTGATTTTTGTATGCTTATTTTGTATTCTGCATCTTTACAGAATTCATTTATTCTAATATATTTTTTTGGTAGAATCTTTAAGGTTTTCTGTGTATACAATCCTGTCATCATCAAACAGAGACCATTTACTTTATCCTTTCCAATTTGGGTGTCTTTTTTTTTTCTTGCCTAATTACTCTCACTTGGATTTCCATTACTATATTGGATAGGAATCGTGAGAGTGGGCACCCTTGTCTTGTTCTTTGTTTTAGAGGAAAAGCTTTTCAGCTTTTCACTGAGTATTATATTAGTGGTGGTTTGTCATTTGTAGCTTTTATATTGAGATATGTTTCTTCTACACCCATGATTTTGAGCTTTTATTATGAAAGAATTTGGATTTTTTTTTCAGATGTTCCTTCTGCATGTATTGAGAGGATTGTAGGATTTTCATCTTTTATTCTAATAAGGTGGTGTATAAAGTTTATTGATTTGCACATGTTCAACTATCCTTATATCCCAGGAATAAAACTCAACTTGTTCATGGTGTTTGATCCTTTTAATGTACTGCCAAATTTGATTTGTTGAGAATTTTAGCATCAGTGCTCATTGGATCTGTTGACTCTAGTTTTCTTCTCCTATAGTGCCTTTATCCAGTTTTGGTATCATGGTAATGCTGGCCTTATAAAATGAGTTTGGAAATGTTCCCTCCTTTTTAATTTTTTGGGAAGAATTTGAGAAGGATTTGTATTAATTCTTCCTTAAATGTTGGTAGAATTCCCCAGTGAAGTCATCTCATGGTGGACTTTTCTTTGTTGGGAGGTTTTTGATTACTGATTCAATTTCCTTACTTGTTATTGGTCTGTTCAGATTTTTCTTCCTAATTTAATCTTGGTAGGTTGTATGTTTCTAGGAATTTATTAATTTTCTTCTAGGTTGTCCTATTTGTTAACATTCAGAGTAGACTTTTATAGTTCTTTATATTTTTTTATTAATTTTTTTTTATGTTTTATTTATTTCTAGGAGAGAGAGAGAGAGACAGCGTGATCAGGGGAGAGTCAGAGAGAGAGGGAGTCACAGACCGAAAGAGGCTCCAGGCTCTGAGCTGGCAGTCAGCACAGAGCCCGACACGGGGCTCGAACCCACGAACCACGAGATCATGACCCAAGCGAAAGTCAGACACTTAACCGACTAAGCCACCCAGGCGCCCCTATAGTTCTTTATATTTTTATGATGTCAGTTCCGATGTTGCCTCTTTCATTAATTTTTTTTTTGGAATCTTTTAAATTCTTGATTAGTCTAGCTAACAGTGTGTAAATTTTGCTTATCTTTTTAATAAACCAACTTAATTTTGTCAATTTTCCTTTGGGTCTCTATTTCTGCTCTAATGTTTATTGTTTTCTTCCTTATGCTAACTTTGGGCTTATTATGTTCTTGTCTAATTCCTTGAGTTGTAAAATTTGGTTGTTTATTTCAGATCTTTTTTTTTTCTTAATTTAGGTATTTATTACCATAAACTTTTCTCTTCAACTGCTTTTGCTTCATTCTGTAAATTTTAGTGTTAGGTTTTTATTTTCATTTGTTTCAAGATTCTTTCTTATTTCCCTTTTGATTTCTTTCTTGACCCATTGGTTATTCAGACATGTGGTGTTTAGTTTCCATGTATTTGCAAAGTTTCCAGTTTTTTTTCCTGTTATTGATTTCTAGTTTCATGCTCAGTGTAGTAAAAAAAGATACTTGATATGATTTCCATCTTAAATTTATTATTTCTTGTTGCCTTCTGTTAATATTTGCTTTAAATATTTATATGTTTCAATGGTGGGTGCATATATGTTTACAATTGTTATATCATCTTGATGAATTGATCCATTTATCATAATAGTTACATGTTTTAGTCTCTTGACAAATTTGGCTAAAGGTTTCTTTATCTGAAATATGTGGAGCCATTACAGTGCATATTCAGTCTCTTTTAGTTACCATGTGCATGGGATATATTGTTGGATCTTGTTGGTTTTTGGATTTTTTTGGTTTTTTTGTTTTTGTTTTTTTGCTTTTTAGTCCATCCAGCCACTCTGTCTTCTAATTGGAAATTTTAATCCATTTACTTTAATTTTTCATGGATAAAATATTACTAACCTTTGATTGGTAGAAAATTACTATTGTTATTTTGTTAATGGTTTCTGACTATTTATTTAGTTCCTTGGTTCTTTTTTCTCTTTTTGGTGTCTTCCTTTGTGATTTCTTTCCTTTTTTTTTTCTTCTTTTTTTTGTAATGGTATGCTTTAATTCTTTTCATTTTTTTATTTTGTGTATCTACTGTAAGTTTGTTTTTTGTGGTTACCATGAGGCTTACTTATAAGATCTTATAGATATAACAACTATGTTAAGCCACTAACACTTTATCTTTAATCTCATACAAACCTCTACCCTTTTAATTCTCCTTCCCCCACATTGATGTCATATTTTATATCTTTTTATATATTGTGTATCCATTAACAAATTATTGTAGCTGTAGTTATTTTTAATATTGCTTCTATTAAACTTTTATACTAGAGATAAAAGTGCTTTACACACACTATTACAGTGAGTTTCACTATATATTTCCTTTTATCAGTGAGCTTTATACTTTCATATATTTTCATGTTGTTACTTAGTGTTGTTTCACTTCAACTTGAAGAACTCCTGTAGCATTTCATGTAAGACGGGATTAGTGGTAGAAAAATAAAAACCTCTCCCATAGCTTTTTCCTTTATCCTTTTCTTCACTCATTCGTTCCTTCCTTCTTTCCTTTCTTTTTCTGGAAATGTCTTTATCTCCCCTTCATTTCTGAAGGGCATTTTTGCCAGGAATAGTATCCTTGATGGTAGTTTTTTATTACCTGTTATTTACAATATAAATAACAGAAATATTAGTAATTATGAATCTTTGGTGAAATTAAAACTGAGAGTTGTGCTTTCAGATCTACCTCTATGCCAGAGAGTGAACTCTCTGAGATTCACTTTCCCCACCTGTGTATAATATGTGTGGTAGGAATAAACTGTACAGAATACTTCCTGGATCTAAAGTCTTATGATTCCTGGAACAACATACATAGAAGCTGATGCACAGATTTCATACATGCCTTATATTCACGTGTGGGAGCCTGTAGGGCCAAAGATTCACTACTATTTTTATGGCCTCTTAAATAGTATTATTCAATTACAGTAAGAAGACAGGAGAGGCAGGTGTCTAGGGGGAAAAAAAAGAAGTGCTATATTATCAGATGCACTTGACAAGGTTGAAAATACAGTAGTTTTAAGAGGAAATTAATAGCTCTGCAAGAATTCATGGAATGAACCTAGTATGAAATTGATAGAAATGTAAGCAAATTTTTAAATATTAGGCAACTAATAACCCTAGGAAAAACAAAGTTGTTATAAAAGAGCAAATGTAATAGTAGTATACTAGGTTGGTTAATAATAAACAATATTTATACAGTAGTAATTATGTAATTAGTAAATGCTAATTTTAGTGAAAGTAAATGTAACTATATCTGTAGAAAGGAGGGGGGTAAGTTGGGTGGTACTGTAAAGTAATTAATATATCTATTATAATAGGATATAAGTAATCTTAACATTTGAACAGCTAGATATAGCAGTTCAATCAAAATAATTGGCAATATAGAGATAAATATCAAACGAAACAGCTGAAGAATAAGAGCATCTCTGAGAATAAGAACTACAGCAGAAGGAATGGGCAGGGATTAGCTGCTTTTCACTAGAAGACTTGAAGAGCTCTTTAACTTTCTAAAGTTCCTAGAGTTGCTTTTTATTGTAAGACTCGTAGAACAATTTTGCTTTATAAATTAAAAATATATTTAAAAAATTTGTCATAAATAATGTACATTCATTTCTACCATCTTACAATTTGAACTTCTGGTGTAACCATTATCATCCTCAACATCATCCTCATCATCTATTTAACAACTTACAGACATAAAAATTTTCCACATTTATCATATCCAATCATTTTCATTAATCTGTGAGTTGGATAGAACATATTTCAATATCTCCCTATTTTACCAATAATGAAATATAGATAATGTGACTTGTCCAAGGTTAAATAATTAGTGATAAGCCAGTAAATAGCCAATGATAAGCCCAAAATTCAGAACTTCTATTTTCCAAACTTGGGTTCTTTCCTTCATAACTATGTTCTTTCAGAATCTTTCACTGGTAACATAGAAATTAATAACTGTATTTTAATTTACCTTGGAAAATTGTAAGAAGAACTTGTCATAGAGTCCTCATGCTAGGACCTCAAAATATCATCCAGTTTTAATGGGTAAAAAAAGCATTTTTTATTTTTCTTATATCTTTTTCCCCCCTTTCTCCTTTATTCTCTGAGAATTCTTGCCACAAAAACACACTGGCAATTGATATAATCAATTTTCTAAAAAGTCACTTTAGAGAACTTCATTATTTCTATTAATACTACTACTATTAATAACAATAATAATCATGTTGTGCCCTTCTCCAGCACCTCTCATCCAGGGATCTCAGAATGCTTTTCAAACATTAATTAAAAATCCTCTCGTTATCCCTGTGAGTTCCTAGGGCAAGAAGAGAGGAGGAAATCGTATCTGCTCTGACATTAATTAAGCTCTCCCTCGGCTTGCAAACTAGGTAAATAGCTTTTCTTCCCCCCATTAACAAACAAGCCGGCTCTCCATGATGATTATCACAGATGTTCACAAGTGAGCAGAGAAATTGCTTCTGCTGGGCACTGAGGAGAGGGACTGACATACTTGCCAGACTTGGCTGCTGAGGTTTTGCTTTCTAACAGTGGTTTCCAGACCTGGGCTATCAGCAGAATGGCCTTAGGAGCTTTGCAAATATACCTGTATCTGGGCCATTTACACTCCCTTCCCACAGTTCTTAATAGGTAAAAATTAGGGCTCAGGAATCTGAATTTTTTAAACTTCCCTTACACAAATTACACAAATGATTGTTTAAGAACACTCATTTTAAGTGGCATGTTCATTATTAATGTATCTCAAATATTGAAAGTGTCTTTTCCTGTGCGTTGCTTTCTTGGCTAATAGTTTGGGACATGTATATCTAGACCACAGTTTCTCAAAATATGATCTTTGGATTTTTTTGTTTGTTTAGTTTAAAATGTGTAGGAAACTTGTCAATGATACAGATGTATTGGAATACATAGTTCTTTTTTTTAATATTTATTCTTGAGAGAGAGAGGGAGACAGAGCATGAGTGAGGGAGGGGGAGAGAGAGAGAGATGGAGACACAGAATCTGAAGCAGGCTCCATGATCTGAGCTGTCAACACAGAGCCTGACACAGGGCTTGAACTCATAAGTTGTGAGATCATGACCTGAGCTGAAGTCAGATGCCCAGCTAACTGAGCCACCCATGTGCCCCTGAATAGTTCTTACATACATTTATATTTCAGGGAGATAAGACTTATAAATGACAATTTATTCTTATTTTACTTATACAGAGATGGGGAAACTGAGTCTCAGTTCACTGTGGGAGTTCACATTTCTACAGATCACCTCACAGCCCATGGGTAGTAGAGGCAGACCTGAAAGCATATCTCACAACTCAGCATCCAGGTCTCCAGGACTCATCCCCAGAAGGACACAGACAACCTCAGTGTAAACTTGTCCCTTGTTTGTTATTCTAACTCCCTTGTTTTTAGCAAGGTGGGTTAAAAACAAGTCTGATGTTGAAAAATGTTATTCTTCAAATCCCTGAGAGTAAGAAAAGGAAACAAGCTAAGACATTTGCCTTATTGGTGAACTGCCTTCCTTCCCTGCTTTGTGTCTCTTTGTTCTTATCCTCTGGCTTCTGCAAATGTCTGGTGGCATGACAGGGACCAGGTGATGGACAAGGAGTCTGATGTGGCTATTCAGAGGAGTAGAAATGATTTGAGTATGCCATGAAAGACTGTTTGCAAAAAAAAAAAAAAAAAAATCATGGCACTTAGTCTATATTTTATGTCCAAGTTCTATAAAACTTTCAGAGACCCTTCCTTCCAGAATATTCTCTGGGACAGTTTGATTAAGTCCACTGTGATAGAGGAGACCCAGGTTCAGTTATTCATTTCTTAAGATACCCTGTGTCATTAGTGAGTCTGGAAAAGAAGATCCTAGGGATCTTCTCACCCCATAGATGATTGGTCACTTGCTTTAGTGGTCTGTGGTCCTTCTGTATTGGATGATGGTGAGTGGCAGGGGACTTTGGATGTGTGGATAGGGGAACACCCTAATTTGTGTTCCCTAGATGAGGAAGAGGGGAAAGAGGAAAAGGTGCTAATTAATTGAGGAACCACAAAGGGAGTAATTGTCTTTTCTTATCACTTTTCATCCTTATAAGAATATTGTGGGCAAGTTATATCAGTCACATTTTGTAGATTAGGAAAGCAAGACTCAGAGAATTAGGTACCTTGCAGAGTTATGAGTAAAATTGAGTCTTATACAGCTTTATGCTTTCTATGCTTTCTTAATGCCTGGAAAGATTCTTGCTCGCAAAACAAAGACAAGTGTCTCTTACTTCAAAGTCCACACTCTCCCTGTGTACCTCAGCACCTGCCCACACAGAATTTTCTTGGAGTTTTGGTTGAAGTAAATAGAACTTTTTCTTTTTTATCCAATTGCATTAGCACTAATAGCAGTGAATCGTTCAGAAAACAGAATGCAATCATGAATGTTTTTCATATATTCCAGAATAAAAAGCGAGCAAAGCCATGCACTGGTATGCTCTAGCAGAGCCCTGTGGCCTAATGTCCTGACTCTACAACTCAGAAGCTCATGGATTTCTAGTCCCTGCCAGACCACTGCTTTTGGTAAACAGAGAGTGAGTCATTTGATCATGCTGTGCCATCCTTCCTCCTCCTGCAGAGCAGGGTAATTAGTGTTTGTCACCCATCTATGTCAAAGGGGTGTGGTGAGGGTAACCTCATAATTATGAGGTTCTGGGCAAATATAAAAACCCACATGGTGGTAATATTGCCGCTCATCCCAGGTTGGCAATCAGCTTGTTGGGTTGGAGAATTTGCAACCCAGCAAATGCTTGCTACTTGGTGGTTTACAAGTCTGGAATGTTAGTGCTGGAAGAAATTCCTAGAGATTACCTAATATGAACCCCGTCGTTTAAAGCTAGGAAACAGCCCTACAGTGGTATAGGAATTTCATCAGGTCACACAGTGAATTTGAGACAAACAGGAATTAGAGCCCGAGTCCCCTGACTCCTGCCTACACTTTAACTGTCCTGCTGCTTTTGGGGAGGATCCTGACCCTGTCTGGAGAGAGTGGCTACAGTTGAAAGCAGGCCTGGGATACAACTGCTGGAGGCTGCCTTTCAGGTCAGACACACACCATTCACTTTCAGCTGAAAACCTCATTCAAATACAACTGGGCGAGCCAGGCAAACCAGATGGGTAATTGCCTGGAGTGTGTAGGGAGATGGTGGAGAATGTGGTTCACTGAGTACCCAAGGAGGTTTGGCACACTATCATTTCCAGCCATCCAGAATGTGAATGGCTAAACCCCAGTGGTCTGATCTTGTCAGATTAGTTTTATTTAACAGAGACATGCATCTGAGCCAAGCTGTGCTCTGTACTTTGTTATGCATAAACTTGCAGAGATGAAATTTATTTGGAGAAGTTGGAAAGATCAATGTTAGAGAAGTGTACAAGTAGTTGTATCATTACCTTCATGAGAAAATCATTAAATCCCATTTTTTTCCTTCCTTCACATTTTTCTTCCTCCCATACATATTTATTTAGTGTCTACTATACTCTAGATAGACCAGGCTCTACATATAGTGGTAAAAAAGATACACAAAGTTCTTGACTTAAAGATTGGTGACAGATGAAAAAAGAAAGTAAGTAATAACACAGAGTGGGCAAGATAGTTTCACAAAGGGATCAAAGCTATGAAGAAGCTAAAGCAGAGTGATCTATTGCAGATTGATGGTGCCTCTATGAAGATGGAGTTTCAGCTGTAGTAAGGCCTAGCCACACAGAGATGAGAATAAGTGCAAAGGCCTGGAGGCAGAAAGAATTGGGTGAGTTTGAGGAATAAAAACAAAGCTATTAGCGCTGAAATATAATGAGATAGGGAGAAAGCAGTAGGTCCTAAAGTTAGAAAGGTGGATCGTGTTATCTTGGCAACAGGAAAGACTTTGGATTTTATTCTAAGGCAAAGGGATATAAATGATGGGCTTTGAGTGTGTGTGTGTGTGTGTGTGTGTTGGAATATGTTGTGTTACATAAGATGATTGATTTTTTTTTGAAAAGAAAGTTCAGCAATGGAAATGACCTCACTTGTACAGTAGAGCAATCATGCAGGTGATAATGATTGCAACTAGAAGTGGCTGGTGCAGGAGAGATAAAAAGGAGTGGGTAGATTTAAAATGTCTTTTGGAGTTGAATCTTAAGTAACTTGTTTAGGGATTGCATGTGAGAGAGGAGAATGAGGGGAAGAGAGGAAATTGAAATGATGATAAATGTTGTACCTAAGCACCAAGTGGTTGGTTGAGATATTAGCAGGGAAGGAGTTCCAAAGTGCACATTGGGGATAGAATCAAGGGAATCAAGGTTCTGTTTGGCATATTGGGATTAATAAGATGATTAGATATTCAAGTGGAAATGTCAATCATAGAATTACAGTTAATTACAGATTAGAGTTTAGAGCTCATCGGAGAGGTCAGTGATGGAGATACAAATTCGATAATCTCCACAGATGGTATTAAAATAATGGGAAAAAATAATGGGCAAATATAAGCTCACCAAGGAAAGCACTGGAGATGAAGAATAGTGGGGCCTTGGAAGAGCCCTGGGGCACTCCAGCTTTTCAGTTTTGACTGAAAGGAAGGGCCAAAAAAAAAAAAAAAAAAGACTGAGCAAAAGCGATTCAGATGTTAGGGAGAAAAGGAGCAAAATGTGGAGTCACAGAAATTAAGGATATGTTTTAAGAAGGATTGAGTGACTGATGGTGTTTAATCTTTCCAAGAATTTGAGTGAGATAAAGAATTTTAACTGCCAAGTAAATTTGGAAACATGGTGGATTTCAGTGATAATTCCTAATAACCTTGACAAAAGGAATCAATAATGTGGGAAAGATAATGAGCTAAGGAGAGGTGGTATATGGCAGAAAGTGAAGACTGGACCATAAATGAGCCATTCAAGAACTTTTGCTTTGAAAAGAAGCAGAAAAGTACTCCAGAAACTGGAAGTAGACCATGGGATCAGTGGAGGTTGTGTGCAGTCAATAGAAATAGATGATAATGTGACATCATGAAGAATGTATATGCATTGGTGGGAATGATTCAGTAGCGAGGAAGAAATTGATTACCAGGAACTGAATGGATACCCTGAAAAGGAGAAAAAGAACGGGGTCTAGACACAAGTATCGGGTATGTAGGGAAGGCATACTTCATCCACTATAATGAAAACAGCCAGAAACTGTGAGAAAAGATCCAGGAAAAGAGGTGGACTCGGTGGTGGTAAGATATGGCAGTTTCTTTTAGTTACTTCCTTTTTCTCAAATATGAGGCAATATCATTAGCTGAGAGTATGTGTATATATGCATCTTTGGGGAATAGTGGTGCTAGACGTTCAAGGAGAGAAAAAATATTAAAAGTCCATTTTGGTGAGTAGGTGAGCAAATATATCCTGGAAGCATATTTGAATTATTGAGAGACCCTTTGATTCTCTCATTATTTGCGAATAATTCTGGTTTTGATTTTCAAATTTAGACCTGACAGCATGGCTTATTTCTTTTCCCTAGTAACATGCAGCTTAACGGAGAAGAGCATAGAATAGGTAGATAGTTGGGTTTAACCAAGGTGGGGATTTATCCAGAGGAGCATGATCAAAGGAAAGTAGCAAGAGTTGAGTGAGTAACTAGTGAGTGATTATAATGATAATCCATGGGTTCAAAACAGTGCACAGAGGACAGTACCAATCTGAGAAGTGATAGATTGTGGAAAAGTGAAGTGTCACTGGATTTGGATGTATTAGAGATGCATGGTACAATGAAAGCATATATAATAGTATAATACAATATGATATATCTAGTAGGAATTTTGAAGGTGGTGCATTTATTTGATAAAAAGGGAAAGGATTTGACCAGGTGAGTGGATAGTTGAAGAAAACTTCAAGAAAAGACCACAGTGAGTGAGGGGGTCATGGACTTGAGGGGTTAGGCTTGTGGTCTCTTTAACCAATACAGTCATGGTGGCTCCAAGAATGACAACTGGAGTAAAGTATGTATATATAAAAAAAGATTCACGTATTGCTATTTTTCATGAATAATGTAGAAAGATCAGAATATTGGTAGAGAACTGCAAACAAACAAGAACAACAAAAGAACAGCAATGAGGCTTATTGGGTAGTAAAAGCTGGGAGCACAAATATCAAAGGAGCAGTGAAATGGAGATACAGTAAAAGTGATCCACATCACATCAATGCATGCTCTTGTTAAATAATGATCAGCTTATTTTTAATACATTCAGATGATTTTGAAAATTGGAATTCTGTACTTAAAGAGGATTCCCCACCATGAAGAATTTTATTGAATGTCATTTCTAGAAAATGTTCCTGAATCATAATTTGCCATAAAATGATAAAGACACCCTAATTTCTCAAGTCATAAATGCCTTTAATGAAATGAACTCCAAAATTAATGAGTTTTTGAAAATATGTAGTGTAATTATTTCAGGTACTACACCTGCTTTCTGTTGATATGAGGCACTATATTCCCCAATTTAAATACTGACATGAGGCAGTATTTCCCGAAGATCAGTCTCTATGAAATATACAATGTATTGTTTCTTGATAACAATGTTGACCTACCTCTGATTAAAGTTGATACCTTAGAAATAGGTCAGTGATTGCATGTAATGAATACTGTCTTCTGTACTATATAGTCAATATATCTGCTTCTCAACCAAAGTACGAAAGTGAATTCTGTTTAATGCAGTATTTTACTTGACTAGAAAGCTGCTTAGCATGTCAGTCTCATAAAAATCCAATCTCTTTGCAATAAGGAGCAACTCTTCAATATTGTAACCGCTACAGGGGGACAATAAAGGATGGTACAATTATATTTTCTTACCGGGGGTGACCTCTAGTGTGAAACGATGGCATTTTAGCATTCCTTGGGGTTTGAATTAACAATGCTTTACCAATTATGACAAATTTGCTCCCCCCCGCCCCCCACCCCGCTCCGCCATCGCAGGTAATTTGTCTTGGTGGTGTTTCCTTGAGCTGTTGTTTGATTTTTCAAGTCAAGAAATCTATCTGCATCTTTTTTTTTTTTTTACTTGTTTCAAGTCCCCCACCTAGAGGTCTTTACAGTTTTTATAGGTGAGAGGTCTATCCCATGTTGCTTATGTTGACCTATTTGACTTCATTCTCAAGCTCACAAGGGCCACATTTCAATGAATATCTCTTCATAGGTGTCCTTCCTGGGCCACCCAAGTTATTGCCTCTCATTTCCAAACCCATCCTTTTACAACACTGTATCTCTTGGCTGCAGGGACTGAGACTCCACATACCATGTTTCTGCTTTGCCAGCTGCTTCCCTAGTAGGCTCTGTCAGTAGGGACATTAGGGGATATGGATGAGGAAGAGGGATTTGCTTTTCCTTCTCTACTTCCTGTTCTTACCGTCATCTCCCCAGCAATACTGCTCCTCCTCCCTTCCTTCCAATAGATGCAACTAGATTCATTTGCAACGTGTTTTAACACCTCCTAAACAGTGTCCCTATTTCCAGAATCTAAGTTTGGCTTGAGGAGGTTCTTTTAAGTTTGCAAATTTTGATACTTTGAATCTCTTCCTTTTGTTTCTACCAAGCCCCAGAAATAGTAGCTGCCTATTACAATCACATCTTTAATGCCTTGGAATTCTCTTCTTTCTTTCTTTAGTTATCTAGTTTCAACTTTATACCTAATCAAAATTATTTATATTATATTCTCTCTGTTAGGAAAAACTGGTATGGTTTCTAATTCCATATTAGATCTGGACCTGACTGCTACTTTGCCTCTGCCTTCCATTTCCTAATACACATGAAGTAAAAACCAAACATTTGCTAATAGTCTCCAGTCCTTGCTTTCAAATTAATTATTATTTTCAATGTAAGAGACAGAATGTCTTTATAGATAAGAATAGAGGCTGTTTGTTGAATTAGGTAGATCTCGGTTGAATTCTTACTCTACTATTGTAGCTGTTTGAACCTCTCTGAGCCTCAGTTTCTTTATTTGTAAAGGAGGAAGACTGTCTACCTCCAAGGATTGTTGAAAGGATTTCAGGATAAGACATAAAAACGACTTAGCATAGTGTCTAGCACGAGAAAAACATTAATAAGTGATAGCTATGAAATTTTTACAAATTCTTTTCTGTGTAATATTAAAGGGACTATATTCTTCAAATAAAACAAGGCAAACAAACCGTAAATAAACATGTAGATAAAACAAAAAATAAACAAACAAATAATCCTTAGCCCCAGGAAGATAATGTGTTTTTTATCAATCAATTTTAGTTTACTGATTAGAATTTAAAGTAATGTTTACCTCAAGCCCCTTTCCCTTCCTCCACAGTGAAAAAAAAGGAAGGTGGGAAAATGAAGAATGAGTTAAAATTAACTACAGTTCCACAATTTCTCTCTCTTTACACATAACACAGTTACTCATTCAGTAGTTTTTTGTATACAGAATACTAATTTATTATTTTATTCATTTATCAATTATATATTGAACACTTAAAATGAGGGAGGTTGGAAGATTTTTTTTTACTGAATACTTTGGGAGATTAAGAAAAAAAAGGAGGTTCAAATCTGTTTCCACGTCTCTAACTATACTGGGGAGACAGGGCAGGAGCTGAATGTGATATAAGGTAGAAAATTATAATAACTGTAAGACAGATATGATCTGACTGTAGTTAAGAGTTTGAGTGTAGAAACATTTCTTCTAGCTGGTATTGAGATTTCTGCTATTGGGATTCTAGAAGAAATTTCTTCTAGAGCAGGTATTGGCAAATTATGGCCTGGTGGCTAAATCTGGCCTATTGCCTATTTGTGTAAATGCTTTTTATTGGAACACAGCCATGTTTGTTCATTTGCATATTGCCAGTGGCTGCTTTTGCACTACAAAGACAGAGCCCAGTAATTATAACAGATCCCATGTGGTTCTCAAAACATAGAATATTCACTGTCTGACCCTTTACAGAAAATAGCGACTAACCGTTGATTTAGACAGTGGGGAAAGACTTAGAATCCAAAGAAAGATGGGTCCCAGTTAAAAAAGAAAAGAAAAATGGGTCAGAGAAGGCAAAGAAGAGTTTTCAAAAAGGACTGAAGGAGTCAATAGTATCAAATCCAACAATAGCATTTCCCAAAAGGTACACAGAGAAAATGACAGGTAAACCAAGAGATATTGATCTCCTTAGTTCATCCCAGGCTGGGGTGGGCCTGAGATGACCGGAACCTTCAGGACTTCCAATAGGGTTGCCAGAATTAGCAAATAATAATACATGACACACAATTAAATTTGAATTTCAGATTTAAAAATATTTAATGCAAGTAATTTCCATGTAATACTTGAGACATGATTATTCTAAAAAATTTCTTCTTTTTATGGTATCCAAATTTAACTAAATGTTTTGCATTTCTTCTGGCAAACTCGGCCAGGAGCAGCCTCATCCAGGGCTTGTAGGGGACTGCCTGAGTGAGGAGGTCTGATGGTAAATCTGGTAGTCAACACAAGCAGCAAGGGTGATGGGCAAAATTGGGCATTTCCCATTCCATTCTGACACCCTAATCACTGCCAAGAAGGGATTCTCACTGAGCAGCTACTAAAATTGCTAGATCCGGAGTTGCTGAAGGTGTTTGTGTTTCATGAGCCTGAAGAGGGCACATTAGGTCAGGGGTAAGGTCTTCTAACTAGCAAAGCCATGGGAGGCAGCCTTGAACCTCTGATTTCGTATCAGATACTTCTGTCCTGGGTGCAGCTGCTATTCACTTTTAGTAACATTGAATTGACCTATATGGTGACAGCTCTAGTAATATGTGTGCAGACTACAAGTAAGAGCTTCATCATTATTTTCAGTTATTTAGTAAGAATAATTATTTGCGAAAATATCATAGCAGCACTCTCCACAATAGCTAAAACCTGGAAAGAGCCTAAGTGTCCATCAGCAGATGAGTGGATCAAGAAGATGTGGTTTATCTATACCATAGAATACTACATGGCAATGAGAAACAATGAAATCTGGCCATGTGTAGCAACGTGGATGGACCTTGAGGGTGTTATGCTGAGCGAAATAAGTCAGGCAGAGAAGGACAAATATCATATGTGTGCACGTATAGGAGGATTAGGAGGAACTTGACGAACAAGGGGGAGAAGAAGGGCGGAAATGGTGGGGGAAAGGGAGAGAGGCAAACCATGAGAGACTCTTGAACGCTGACAAAAACTGAGGACTGATGGATGTGATCCCTCCATGGGATGGGCATGGAGGAGGACACTTGTGGGGATGAGCACTGAGTGTTATGTGGAAACTAATTTGATAATAAACTATTTGTAAAAAAAAAAAAGAATAATTATTTGCAAAAATAAACAAGTAAGACTACATCCAACTGAAAAGCTTCTGCATAGCAAGGGAAACAATCAACAAATGGAAAAGCAACTACTGAATGGGAGAAAAATATTTGCAAATTTTATATCCGAGAAAGGGTTAATTTTTAAAATATATAAAGAACTTCTACAACTCAATAACAAAAGAAAGAAAAAAAAATCAGGTTAAAAATTGATGGACCTGAATAGACATTTATTCAAAGAAGACATACAGATGGCCAACAGCTGTAAGAAAATGTAGGGTGTTCAATATCACTAATCGTCAGAGAAATTCAGATCAAAACTACAATGCCTGCTCTACTGCACCCTGGGGCCCACCACCTCCGCCAGAAGAAACCACCCTGCTTATCATCACTGTAGTTCTGGCATGTGCAAAGCTGGCTTTGCTGGGGATGATACCCCCATCCCTGCCCAGGCCATGTTCTTGACTACTGTTGGGCACCCCGGAAACCAGGGCATCATTGTGAGCACGGGGCAAAAAGACCACTTGGGCGATGAGGCCTAGAGCAAGAGTGGCATCCTGACTTTTAAGTTATCCCATAAAACATGGCATCATCACCAACTGAGACAACATAAAGATGATCTGGCACCACATCTTCTACTACCCCAAGGAGCTCCCCTGGCTGCTGACTGAGGCCCTCTGTCAACGCCAACTGAGAGATGATTCAGATCACACTATAGACCTGCCAGATTTTTCCTATGTACATGAACATCAGGCCGTGTTGTCCCTGTGTACCTCTGGCTATACCACTGTTATTGTCATGGAGTCTGGGGGCCAGGTCACCTACACAGAACCCATCGATGAGGGCTGCACCCTGCCCCATAACATGCTGTATCTGGTCCTGGGTGCCTGAGATCAGAAAGACTATCTCATGAATATCCTCATGGAGCATGTCTGCAGCTTCACTACAGTGGCTGAGTGAGAAATCCTGCATGGTATTGTGGAGGTCTTGGAGCAGGAGATGGGGTCACAGCTGCATCCTCGCCCTCCCTGGAGGAGAGTTATGAACTGCCCAGTAGTCAGGTGATCACCGTTGGCTGCAAGCAGCTCTGGTATCCAGAGGTGCTATTCCAGCCCTCTTTCCTGGGTATGGAGTCCCGTGGCATCCATGGAATGACCTTCAGCTCCCATTGTGAAGTACTGTACTCCTACAAGGTGCTTTCTGGTGGGGCCACCATGTCTCCTGGCTCACTGACAATATGGAAGGAGATCATGGCCCTGGCCCCCAGCACAATGTAGATCAAAAGCATGACTCCTCCTGAACGTAAGTACGCAGCGTGGATGGGGGCTCCATCCTGGCCTCGCCATCCCCCCTCCAGTGGATATGGATCATTAAGCAGGAATACAAGGAGGTTGGCCTCGCCATTGTTCTCCACAAATGCTTCTAAATGGACTTTGAGCAGATGCATAGCATTTGCTCCATGAGTTAATTCAGGAATGTAAATTTTCCCTGCCAAATATATATACACCTCATGCTAGTCTAGTGAAACTAGAATAAGCCTTTGAAAAGAAATATGTCCTTGAAATGTGTATATGATACTAGCACTGGATTGTTAGAACTTGTTACTATTTTTGACCTTGTATTGAAGTTAACTGTTCCATTTGTACAATTAGTATCCTGTATATATCTTTGCCTTAAACCCTAGTACCTGCTGCTTTATCACGTCATGGCTGAGATGAGAGCATGTTTATGGAAGAGAAATCCATTGGCTTCATGAGAGTCTACCAGACCATGAGATTCTTGATCTGTGCAGGCCATTACTGTATAAAAGCTGCTTATTCCAGAATTTCTGTAGAGGCTGGTGAGAGTCCTCAAACAGATGTCATTTCTGCTGTGGCCATCTGATAGTGTTGGGAAGATCTAAGCCTTTGGATCAATTTTTTTTCTTAGCTAATGTTTTCCCACCAGAACACCATGGGTTGTTGCTTGCCTTGAGTTGAGAAAAGTTTGCATTTACACCTGTAAATTTAGTCATCCTTTTCATTTATGTAAGGTTGTGTGTGTGTGTGTGTGTGTGCGCGCGCACGTGCACACGCACAAAATTCTCAATTCTTTGGGAGATGACAACTAATTTTGGTTTTCCACTGTCATGGGAGAACATTAGGCCCCAGAAGTGTGTCTTATGTGAGGAAAATAAAGTGCTGCAGTAAACCAAACCAAACCAAAACCAAAAGCCACAATGACATATCAGCTTACATGTGTTAGAATGGCTCATGTGAAAAAGACAATACAAGTGTTGGTGAGGAAGTGGAGAAAAGGAATCCTGTGCACTGCTGGTGGGAATGTAAGTTGGTGCAGTCACTGTGGAAAACAGTGTGGAGGTTCCTCAAAGAATTTAAAAATAGTACTACCGTATGATTGAACAATTCCATTTCTGGGGGTTGATCTGAAGGAAAGTGCTATGAAACTTGCTCTTGCCCCAGATCCCTTGGGAAGAGCATTTCACTGCTTGTGAGGCACTGTTCTCTCCTCATCCATGGATTGTTCTCCCTTGAAGAAAGGACATCAAACTTGCTATTAAATCAGATTATTCTTTATCTTTGTCATTTGACAGTTCCTCAGGAACAGAGGCTGAAATGGATTTTGTAGGGCAGGGTGTTTATTAGGGAGCCCCACCTATGAAGAGAATGAGGCCAGAGCAGGATTTGGCAGAGGACACTGCACTGTGAAGCATTCAAAATCTGGGCCACCCACCTCCCAACCCACCCCATCTCCAGGCAGCTCAGGAGCAGTCAAGCCCCCTTGAACTTGTTCCCTACTGGGCCACTGTGGTTGGGTCCTTAGCCTCCTGCCTAGTTGCCCATTAGATATGAGCTGCCCCTGTCATTGTGTCCCTGGGCAAAGTGGGACAGTCCCTGAGCCAAGCCTTACCATGAAGAGGAGTTGGAATGGTGCATTCCCTGCCTGCGACAAATATTGCATTTGAAACTCTGTATTTTATTTTTATTTTCAAATTATTTGATATAAGGAAAATGTAATGAATTTTTTCCACCATATCTATGCAGAGGCTCCCAAATCCCCTACAGTTTATTCAGTGTGCTGTTCAAACATAATCATTTCCTAGTTGTGCCAGTGATATATATATAGCACCGTGCTCTTCTGAAGTTGAGAAGAAAAGACCTTGAATCATCTTAATTTTTATCCTTTCAGTGTCTTGAAGGAGGTGGATATGGCTTGGAGTGCACACATTTGATCCCCAAGAAATATGAATATCAAAGGACCCTAGCTGTTTATTTTGGCAATGTTCTGATACTTAAAAGCCACTAGTGACACGTATATTCATGGCTTCCTCTTAATTTGGTGGTTCTTGGCAGTAGCAAAAACTGTTAAAAACAGTTGAGTTTCATATGAAAGCAATAAGTTCCCCGCGTCATTCTTCCTTGGCTGCAACTTTTACTGAGTTTGTGTAACTCTGACCTGCTGCCATTCAAAGAATTTTTCTCCTCACCTGTGTTTTGGAATTTGATACCTGGATATTGAAAAGTCTCAGTTGACTCATGATCATAAATCATCCTTTTTTATGTTTTAAAATAAATTTTAATTTTTTTTTACTTTTGAGAGAGACAGAGACAGAGATAGAACATGAACAGGGGAGGGGCAAAGAGAAGAGACACAGAATCTGAAACAGGCTCCAGGCTCTGAGCTATCAGCACAGAGCCTGACACAGGGTTTGAACTCACAAACCACAAGATCATGACCTGAGCTGAAGTAGGATGCTTAATGGACCAAGCCATCTAGATGCCCCTAAAAATGTTTGTTTATTTATTTTATGAGAGAGAGAGAGAGAGAGAGAGAGAGAAAGAAAGAATGTGAGTGAGGGAGGGACAGAGTAAGAGGGAGAGAAAGAATCCCAAGCAGGCTCATACTGTCAGCACAGAGCCTGACCTGGGGCTCCATCTCACAAACCATAAGATCATCACCTGAGCTGCTCAACCGACTGACCCACCCAGGGACCCCATAAATCATTATTTCTTAAACTTGGATAAATAGCAAAATTACTTGGAGTGGAAGAGACTTTTTAAAAGGGTTGGAACCTGTTTGAAGAAGGTCATAAGTGATAACCACAGAGCATCTCCCCTCCCTGCTTCACTACCCCTTCTTTCCCCTCCCCAGATTTATTAAATCACAATCCCCAGGATGAACCTGTATATTTAATGGATGCTTATGTTTGGGAAATGCTGACCCAGTGTGGCATTTAAAGCCTTGTATAGTCTTTCTCATCCTATATTTCTAGCCTGATTTCCCACTGTTTACCTTCACGCGTTCCTGTGGCTAGCAAGCCAAGCTACTCCCCACACAGATCCTGTGGGGGCTGAGCTGGGGCTTGGGCAGACACGGCACGTAGGAGGGAAGGACATCTTGTTCTGGTCTTCCTCCCAGCCTCTCAGGCTCTGAAAACTTCTCCACAGGGCAAGCTGATGTTTCTGTTTGAATAGGAGTCCCACCACTGCGTGTTTCCAGGGGGTGTTGTTTTTAGGGTGTTTACTTTTATTTTTAGTAAAGAATTTTATTTTATACTCCTGGCTGTGAGTACTGTTAACAAATTGGTGCATGCTGTTTTAATTGTTCTATATCTTCTATTCTTAGCCCATTTCAGGACTTTGCTAACTTTTCAAGTTTCCTGTATGTGCTGTCTTTCCCTGTATTTTCTGAAAATAGTCTTTATGTTCTCATTTTTGCCCCTAATATTTTATCCTGCTAACTTGGATTAGGATTCTTTGTTTTTTTCCAAAAATTTAAAAATACTTTTTGAGAGAGAGAGAGCACAAACAGGGGAGGGGCAGAGAGAGAGGGAGACACAGAATCTGAAGCAGGCTCCAGACTCTGAGCTGTCAATACAGTGCCTGACTCAGGGCTTGAACCCTCAAACCATGAGATCATGACCTGAGCCGAAGTCAGATGCCTAACTTACTGAGCCACCCAGGTGCCCCAGGTTCTTTGTTTTTTATTTTGCCAGTTTTACCTTGTATCACTTGTATTAATAGCTTATTTTGTTATTTATAATTCAAAACCTCTTTTGTTCCTGACTTCTAACTTTGAAATATAGGTTTATTTTTTTATGAATTTGTGTTATACTTACTTTGAAGTTACTTTGAATTTTAAAATCATAAGTTAAACATACTTAATATCTGTTAAGGTCATTTTTTTATATTTATGTTTAAAAAAAATTTTTTTAGCATTTATTTATTTTGAGAGAGAGACAGACAGATAGATAGAGCGTGAGCAAGGGAAGGGCAAAGAGAGAGGGAGACACAGAATCCGAAGTAGGCTCCAGGCTCTGAGCTGTCAGCACAGAGCCTGACATGGGGCTCGAACCCGTGAACAGTGAGATTGTGACCTGAGCCAAAGCCAGATGCTTAACTGACTGAGCAACCCAGATGCCCCTATATTCATGCTTTACATTTAAAAGTACCTATTGTTTTTAAAGGCCTTATTGCTTGTTTTACATTTATATTTATATTTTACATTTAAAAATATTGATTTTTTCTTGCTAGGTCATAGGGGAGTTCTTTTGTTAATTTTTTGAGGAACCTCCACACTGTTTTCCAGGGGGGTTGCACCAGTTTACATTCCCACCAACAGTGTAGGGGGGTGCCCGTTTCTCCACATCCTCGCCAAAACATGGAAAGTGTCCATCAACGGACGAATGGATCAAGATGTGGTTTATCTATATGATGGAATACTATATGGCAATGAGAAAGAATGAAATCTGGCCATGTGTAGCAACATGGATGGACCTTGAGGGTGTTATGCTGAGCGAAATAAGTCAGGCAGAGAAGGACAAATATCATACATTTGCATGTATAGGAGGATTAGGAGGAACTTAACGGAGGACCGTGGGGGAGAAGAAGGGGGGAAATGGTGGGGGAAAGGGAGAGAGGCACACCATGAGAGACTCTTGAATGCTGAGAACAAACTGAGGACTGATGGGTGTGGGGGCGGAGGGGGGAGATGGGCATGGAGGAGGGCACTTGTTGGGATGAGCACTGGGTGTTATATGGAAACCAACTTGACAATAACCTATTTGTTAAAAAAAATTGATTTTTTAAAGGCTTTTAAAGGCTTTGTTATGTGGTGTTTTTGTGAATGTTAATTGCTTTTAAACTTATGTCTTCATCTATTACATACTTTTTATTGTTATCTATTGCATACTTTTTTTTATTTTATTTTTTTTTTATGTATTTCTAGGAGAGAGAGAGACAGCATGAGCAGGGGAGGGTGAGAGAGAGAGGGAGTCACAGACTGAAACAGGCTCCAGGCTCTGAGCTGGCAGTCAGCACAGAGCCGGACGCGGGGCTCGAACCCACGAACCGCGAGATCGTGACCCAAGCAAAAGTCGGACGCTTAACCTACTAAGCCACCCAGGCGCCCCTATCTATTGCATACTTTTAATGATAACAACTTCCATTAGATTTTTGTTGTTGTTTCTGGATTTAGTCCTTGATTTTTGCATAATGGCTAACAAGAATGGACATTGTGGGGCAAGCTCATCAAAACCGGTGAGGCCAGATGCTCATTGGTTGTCATTTTGATAGTCATCCAATGTGTTGCAGCATCCTTAAGCACTTTCCCCCATACACACATTTAATTTCACATTGTAAGAACATATATATGAGAAGTCTTCCAACATGAATAATGATTTTATCTGGAGAAATGGCATACTTGTTCTGAGAATATTATGGCTTTCTTTGACATTGTATGCTATTCAGTCCTAATATGTCCCTTGTAAAATCCATGCTGTAGCATTTAAGGTTGTACTCTTTATTTCATTTCCTTTGAGATGGTCTTGAGATTGCTCATTTGACTGATTAAACTCTGAGTCCTACCCCAGGGCAGTAGACGCCTCCACTTCTGGGGACTGGTTTAATTCACACTATACTCTTGACTCTGGGTGAGGGTGATTTGTCAGGTCTCTGGGAGGCATGCCAAAGAGGCATGATGCCAAACACATCCAGTGACTAAGGTTTTAGCTTAGCCAATGGCTGCATTGTTTTAGAGCTGGCAAACCTCTTGAAATGGGCCTGAGTTTCCTCTCTTGAAATGCTGTTAGGAGTGTAAAAGCCCTAGCTTTTCTAATGCATTTAATATCCAGTCTGTAGGGGAAAAATGCATTTTATTTAAGATTTGAGATATTTTTCCTCTCCTTAATTTTAGGCACCAAACAAAGAACTCTGAGAAGGTTGTGGTGGACTGGCTGCCCAGTTCTCTGGGTGTTGCAAGGAGGACCTGTTTCTTTCAGTTCTCCTTCTCTTGGCTTCAGGTTTTGTGTGATTTGCTTCAACATACAGTCATCTTTCTCACTGAGGCACCTGCTCTCTGCTAGGATATCAGTTTACATTTTGAAAATCTTCTTTAACTTCAACTTACTCAAAGTAAAGTTAATTATTTTTAGGGATCTATAGCCAAGATTGAAAGTAAAATTGCTGGAGATCTATGTTAAATGATTGAGGAATGTCATGATTGCTTTCTTGTAGACCAGGGGTCATCAAACCTTTTCTGTACATAGTCAGATAGTAAACATTTTATTTTTTGCAGGCTCTGAAGTCAGTTACAACTATTTAAGCAGCCATAGGCAAGTAATAGGCAGATAATATGTAAATGAATGAATATTTCTGTATTCTCATATAACTTTCTTTATAAAAATCAGTGGGGTGGGTAGGTCCACTGGTTATATTTTGCTTAGACATAGTTTGTTGACCCTTGATGTAGATCATTTCTTTAGGGAAAGATATGTCAACCTAACTTGAAACATTTGCACAACTCTGGAGAATTAAGGATGGTCACAAATTTTTGCTACTTCTGCTGTTGAGAGATAGGCACTCATTCTCTTCTACCTGAATTTAGGCTGCCTTAATGATTTACTTGTCCTCTACAATGAGGTGGAAGTGAAATGTTGTCCCTTCTGAAGCTAGCTCTTAACAAGATTTGCAGCTTCTCCCTGGGCTTCTGGGAACAATTAGTGAGGCTTAAGGCACCATGTAAGAAGTCAAACCATGATGACTCCATGACATACTCAAGGTTCATTCCCTCATTTTGTTCAAGTCTCTGCTCATAAGTGGCCACTTCAGAATGAGATCTTTGACCAGTTTATATCTAAAATCACATGTCTTTCTCTACCCTAGTGTAGTGGAGGGAGGGGGCATTTTGCCTCTACTCTCCTCAGTTCTCCACCTGGGGCCATGCAAATTAAACTGAGAAAAGATTAATAGGGGGAAACATACACAAACTTTATCTGATATAATTTTTTATTGACAAAGGGGCTTTACTAGGTAAGAAATGAGAACCCAAAGAAGCAGCTGACCTAAGAGCTTATATACCTTGTCTAACAAAGAGTAGTAGATCATGGAGATGTGAAAAGATGAAGGAAAAGGGCTTTAGGCTTTTGAGGGTGATGAGCTGTGGCAAGGTAAATATATGGGGCAAACTAATAGAAAGTAAGGGCCATTTCAGTAAGGTTTGCTTGTGCAGGCCTATCTTGGCACCAAAATTTGCTTTTCTTCTTAACCATAAAACTTCCCCAGGAGAGGGGATTTATGGCAGTCCTCATTTCTCAGAAGTTTCTGCTCCTAGTCCAATAAGGGAAACTCCAGGAAGACTTCTTTCTGCATCTCCCAGTTCTCATAGCCTTCAGCTCAAAACACTTTATCTACACAAGTGGCATATTTTAGGGTAGTGTATTCTGATCCCCTTCATTGCTTACTTTCTTCTCTTTTTTCCTGCTTTATATTTTTTCATAGCATTACAGATTTGTTTATGTATTTATTTTTCTGTCTATTGTGAGTGTCTCATACTAGATTGTAAAAACGAAGCCAGAGATATGTTTTTTTCTACTATCCTGGCTCATGTAAGGTGCTCAGTAAGCATTTTTTTTTTAATGAATAAATCTTAGACTTCTTGTTTTATTAATTTCGTATGTATTTATTTAAATTGCCTATAGTATTTTAGATAATGGGTTGACATGATTAATAAATAGAGTAACAACTTTCTTCTATTAAATAGCTTTCCCTGATTGCAAACACTTCCAGAAGCTGGGAATATTTTCCCTTCTCTTCCTCTCACCTCTGTTTCAGGACATCTAAATGCTTATCACTAGAGTAAATGCCATATCTTCCATGAAGTCTACCCCGATTCTTCATTCTAATCATCCTTTCCTTCTTTCCCCTCTACCACTAACAAATAATATTTTACTTCTGTAAAGCCATGGAAGAATCTCATTTATATCTCATCTTTTAAAAAGTCTTTTTAAAGTTATTTATCAATGACTTTTATTTCCTTACTGTAATAATATATGACTTGAAAGTAAAAACCCTTATCTGAGTATCTTTGATTTTTATAAAACCAACTTATGTATATAATTGTCTTTCTGTGTGTGTGTGTGTGTGTGTGTGTGTGAGAGAGAGAGAGAGAGAGAGAGAGAGAGAGAGAGAGAGAACAAGAATGAATGAAGGCATGTATTGTTATGGAACCTGGTCTGGATCACCCAGCGGAAGAACCAAGTGGCACTTGGACATCTTGGAAGCAGGAGGTTTATTTCACACCAGCAGGGTCAGAGGAGATCACTCTCCAGAGGTCTGAGTTCCGAGTGTAAGGATGGGGGAAAATTTATAGTCTGTTATTCCGCACAGAAGTGGGGCAGGAAGAAGAACCCAGAAGAGGAGTCTTCAGGAGGGAACTGGAATTTCCCTATCAGTCCTGCCAGCCATCTTATAACAATTTTTTTCCTATCAGTATTAATAAATGTAAAACACTATTGAAAATAGGCCAAAAATGGGTAGTCCTTTTAGGAATATTTTACTGCCTGTTGACTCTAAATTTCTCCCTTCCTAGTACTATAACTCTAAATAAGATCTGAAAATCATCTTGCAAGAAATAAAGTAAAAATCATTTCAAATATATTAATGAAAATTAGGCCAAAGTATAAAAGGTAAAAAGAAAGAAAGAAATCCTAGCATCCTCGTTTACTGTCTTTTGTGCTCTGATTGTTTGTGGATGTGCAGGATGATTTGTGATAGAATCATCTTGATTTTTTTTTTTTTTTGGCCAGACTCAAATATTTTTTATTTCATGAGAATTTGGAATAGCTTTCTTACACTTTAGATCCTTCCCACGTCCTTATCATGGCACAGATATCTTCTGCTGTAAGATTATGTTCAGTGGACAACCTGGTTGTTAAAAATTATTTGTCAATCTGTGCTAAATCTGGGAGAAATGTAAATCATTATCAAAAATTAATTTTATCTTTGTATGAGAAAAATATGAAATCATTATAATTCCAATGGTGTTACCAGTTTCAGTAGAAAATCATTATTGAAATTATTTTAAATTCATTAACAAAAGGAACTTTATTATGAAGATAGTCTAGTCTTAGTCATATTAAAAATAATTTACCCATGCTTTTATTCCCTAATTAGAGTTTTAACCAAGTAGGCTGGCTACAGAAAGCAATATCAAGAAGAGAAAGGGGGGATAAAAACATAATATTAATCTCTGAGCCAAAATATTAAAAATAATCAGAAATAAATGAAGTTCTGAACCTTCTGAAATTAAACTAAAATGGAATATTAAAAATCACTTCTATTATGTAACTTTTTGAGCCTGATTTCCATTTCTACTCCCCTGACAGCAAGCAGTACATGGACAGGAGTAAGGAAACACAGGTATCACCCTTAAGAGAATTCTTGGGCATGTGAGTTTCTACTGATAATGTTTTCAGCTGAATTCAGAGTTTATCAGGGCTGGAGAAAAAATAAATGATGCTCATGGACTTCCTTACTGTGAATCTTCTAGTAATGGCCATTCATCATTAGTCCTGAATATTATAGAGCCTCCATTTGGCTGAAGAATCTTGATGGGATACTTAAGGCTGCTTGAAGAAAAAGGAATTGAAGTCATTCCTTGAGTTTACAATCTCCCTGAAGACTTAGAAACAAATGAAAAACCCTGGGGAGTGTGGTAGGACCCTAAAGATGTGTTAGCACTTAAGCTGAAGGACTGGAGGAAGTAGTTTCCTGGGGTATCTAGGGAAGGGGAGGGAAAAATTTTAGGTTAAAGGAATAATATTAGCAAGGCGGAGGAAGTAACCGTATACTGTTTATACCCCATTTCACTTCACATAGTGTCGAGCAAAGCTCATAGAAAAACACCAATATTACAGTAATTGTTTTTTTAAACTAAGAAATTTTTGAAAATTAAAATGTGGATAAAATAATAGATGAATGCAAGTTTGAGGTCAGAACACAGAATGCGGCCAAGTCCAAGCCAACCTGTATTTATAGGAAGAAGATCAGCTAGCCAGAAATAATGAAGGAGGGAAAGAAGGAAGGAGAAAGAGGGGAGAGGTAGAGAGAGAGACAGAAAGAAAAGAGAAAGAAAAAAGAAAGAAGAAGGAAGGAAGGAAGGAAGGAAGGAAGGAAGGAAGGAAAGAAGGAAGGAAAAAGAAAAAGAAAAGCCAGGAAGGGAAGAGGAAAGAAAGAAATAGAAGGGGAAAAAGAAAGAAAAAGCTTAAGTCTTTCCATTTCTTATAAAACCTCCAGTCATGTGCTGTACAATAGGATAGCAATTTGCCCCATGTGCTATGGAGTACTTGAAGTGTGGCTACTCTGAATGTGCAGGAAAGTCAGATACATATTGTTCTGAAGACCCAAGACCCAATATGGAAAGGTGAATGTAAAATATCTCATAGGAAATTTTATTACATGTTGATGCGGCACCTGGGTGGCTCAGCCCATTAAGCCTCCTGCCTCTGCTCAAGTCATGATCTTGCTTTTAGTGAGTTCAAGCTCTACATTTGGGCTTTGTTCTCCTCACAGAGCCCGCTTCAGATCCTCTGTCCCTGTCTCTCTCTGCCTCTCCCCTGCTTGTGCTTGATCTCTCTTTCAAAAATTTTTTTTAAAAAGGAAACTTTATTACATTTTGAAATGAAAACATCTTGGATATATTGGGTTAAGTAAAATACGTTATTAAAATGAATTTCAGCTGTTATCTTTTACTTTTTAAAGTGACTAATAGAAGATTTAAAATTCTGTATTTGGCTCACATCATATAGCTACTGGACAGTACTACTTCAGACTCTCTCTTATGACCCATTTAATCCTTAATCACACAATTCTAACATAATTATATGTATTTAAAAATCTTTCAGCAATTAGAATAATCAGAAAAGAAAGTAGTGTTGAGATAAGCTTGGTGTTGAAGTGTGGTAGAGGCTACCATGTTGATAATGATGAGAATTTATTGTTCTGGGCAAATGTATTATCATCCAGTGAGATAAAACCCAAAGATTGAGGGCACCGTGTAGTTAGCTACTGCCACAACAAAGATGCTTAACAACCCTCAATTCAGTGGCTTCCAGAAATGATTTGTTTTATTATTCCTGTATCTGCCTGTTAGTTTAAGTTCCACTGACCTAAGGCTCCAAGCTGCAGGTTGAGTAAGTTTGCTCCTGTTTCTCTTATCTCATTGCAATAACTGGCAACCTGAGTTCTTTCTTTTAATGATGAAGACTAGACTGCAAGTGAGCATGTCAAACTGCTCTAGTACATTTCAAATCTCTGCTTGCAAAACATCTGCTAATATCCCATTTGATAAGGAAATACCTGTGGTCACACTGAAAATCAAGGTGTGGGGAAGTACTTTCTCCACTATAAGACCGTAGCAAGGACATGTATGCATATGTTGTGGTGAAGACTTGAGACAAATAATGTAATCTACTACAAGCACTTTTAAAGCAACATACAGACAAGCAGCTGATACAGAGGCAATAGAAGAGGAAATACAAAATCATTAAAAAACAGATACCAAAACAAACCGAGAAGGAATTCTAGGGCCATGTTCATCTGTTGTATTTCTTAAATTCCACATATGAATGAAATCATATGATATTTATCTTTCTCTGACTAACTTATTTTGCTTAACATAAAGCTCTCTAGTTTCATGCATGTCATTGAAAATGGCAAGATTTCATTCTTTTTGATCCTGGAGTAATATTCCATTGTATATAAATACCACGTCTTCTTTGTCTGTATGTCAGACATTGGACATTTGAGCCTTTCCTTAATTTGGCTATTGTTGATGGTGCTATATTAAACATTGGGGTGCATGTGCCCCTTCAAATCATCATTTTTGTATCCTTTGGGTAAATACCTAATAGTGCAATTGCTGGGTTGTAGGGTAGCTCTATTTATACTTTTTTGACAAATCTCCATACTGTTTCCCAGAGTGGCTGCACCAGTTTGCATTCCCACCAGCAGTGCAAAAATGTTTCTCTTTCTCTTCATTCTTGAGAACATCTGTTATTGCCTGAGTTTTAATGTTAGCTATTCTGACGGGTATGAGGTGATATCTCATTGTAGTTTTGACTTGTATTTCCCTGATGATCAGTGATGTTAAGCATCTTTTCATGTGCCTGTTAACCATCTTGATGTCTTCTTTGGAAAAGTGCCTGTTTATGTCTTTTGCCTGTTTCTTCACTGGATTATTTGTTTTTTGGGTGTTGAGTTTGATAAATTCTTTATAGATTTTGGATACTAACCCTTTATCTGATATGCCATTTGCAAATATCTTCTCCCATTAAGTCAGGTGCCTTTTAGTTTTGCTGATTATTCCCTTCCATGTGCAGAAGATATTTCTCTTGATGAGGTCCCAATAGTTCACTTTTGCTTCTGTTTACCTCACCTCCAGAGAAATGTCTAATAACAAGTGGCTGTTGCTGAGGTCAAAGAGGCTGCTGCCTGTTTTCTCCTACAGGATTTTGATGGTTTCCTGTGTTGCATTTAGGTCTTTCATCCATTTTGAGTTTACTTTTGTATATGGTGTAAGACAGTGGTAAGTTTCATTCTTCTGCATGTTGCTGTCCAGTTTTCCCAATACCATTTGCTGAAGAGACTGTCTTTTTTCCATTGGATATTCTTTCCTAATTTGTTGAAGATTAGTTACCCATACATTTGTGGGTCCATTTCTGGGCTCTCTTCTGCTCCATTGATCTATGTGTCTGTTTTTGTGCCAGTAACATACTGTTTTGATGATTGCAGCTTTGTAGTACAGCCTGAAGTTTGGAATTGTGAAGCCTCCAGCTTTGGTTTTCTTTTTCAGGATTGCTTTGGCTATTTGGGGTCTTTTCTGGTTCCATACAAATTTTAGAATTGTTTGTTCTAGTCCTGTGAAGAACTGTGGTGTTATTTTGATAGAGATTGCATTGAATGTGTACATTGCTTTGGGTAGTATCAACACTTTAACGATATTTGTTCTTCCGATCCATGACCATAGAATGTTTTTCCATTTCTTTGTATCTTTCTCAATTTCTTTCATAAGCTTTCTATAGTTTTCAGCATACAGATCTTTTACATCTTTGGTTAAGTTTATTCCTAGCTATTTTATGGTTTTTGGTGCAGTTGTAAATGGGATTGATTCCTTGATTTCCTCTTTCTGGTGCTTTGTTATCGGTGTATAGAAATAAAACTAATTTCTGAACAATGATCCTGCGACTTTGTTAAATTCATGTATTAGTTCTAGCAGGTTTTTTTGGTGGAGTCCTTAGGGTTTTCCATGTATAGTATCATGTTGTCTGCAAAGAGTGAAAGTTTGACTTCTTCCTTGCCAATTTAGAGGCCTTTCATTTCTTTGCTGTCTGATTGCTGAAGCGACGACTTCCAATACTATGTTGACTAACCAAGGTGAGAGTGGACATTCCTGTTGTGTTCCTGACCTTAGAGGAACTAAGAGCTAAGAGCTTTCCCCCAATGAGGATGATATTAGCTGTGAGTCTTTTGTATATGCCTTTTATGATGTTTAGGTATGTTCTTTCTATCCCTACTTTCTTGAGGATTTTTATCAAGAAAGGATGCTGTATTTTGTCAGTGCTTTTTCTGCATCTGTTGAGAGGATCATGTAGTTCTTATCCTTTCTTTTATTAATGTGATGTTTCACATATTGATTTATGGATATTGAAACAGCCCTGCAGCCCAGGAATAAATCCCACTTGATTGTGGTGAATAATTCTTTTAAAGTATTGTTGGATTCCGTTTGCTAGTATCTGGTTGAGAATTTTTGCATCCATTTACATCAGAGAAGTTGGTCTATAATTCTCCTTTTTAGTGGGTGTTTGTCTGGTTTTGGAATCAAGGTAATGCTGGCCTCATAGAATGTGTTTAGAAGCTTTCCTTTCATTTCTATTTTTTGGAACAGCTTTAAAACAATAGATATTAACTCTTCTTTAAATGTTTGGTAGAATTTCCCTGGGAGGCTTCTAGCCCTGGACTTTTGTTTGTTAGGAGATTTTTGAATAATTGGTTCAGTTTCTTTACTGATTATAAGTCTGTTCAAATTTTCTATCTCTTCAGGTTTCAGTTTTGTAGTTTATATGTTTCTAGGGATTTTTCCATTTCTTCCAGATTACCCAATTTGTTGGCATGTAATTGTTCATAATATTTTCTTATTATTGTTTGTATTTATGCAGTGTTCTCTGTGATCTCTCCTCTTTCATTTGTGATTTTATTTATTTGTGTCTTTTACTTTTTCTTTTTGATAAATCCAGCTAGGGGGTCATCGATGTTAATTCTTTCCAAGAACCAGCTCCTGGTTTCATTGATCTGTGCTACTGTCTTTTTTTTTTTTTTTTTTAATCATTGATTTCTACTCTAATCTTTATTTCCCTTCTTATGCTTGTTTTGGCTTTCTTTTCTGTTTTTTTTTGTTTTTTGTTGTTGTTTTTTTTTAACATCTCCTTTAGGTGTAAGTTTAGGTTGTATATTTGAGACATTTCTTCCTCCTTTAGGAAGGCCTGGGTTACTATATACTTCCCTCTTATGAGCACTTTTGCGGCATCCCAAAGGTTTTGAACTGTCATGTTTTAATTTTCATTGGCTTTGATGTACTTTTTAATTTCCTCTTTAATTTCTTGGCTAGCCCATTCATTCTTTAGTAGGATGTTCTTTAATCTCCAAGTATTCATATTCTTCCCAAAGTTTTTCTTGTGGTTGATTTCAAGTTTCATGGCATTATGAAAATATGCATGGTATAATATTGATCTCTTTGTACTTGTTGAGAGTTGATTTGTGACCCAGTATGTGATCTGTTCTGGAGAATGTTCCAGGTGCACTCAAGAAAAATTTCCATTCTGCTGCTTTAGGATGGAATATTCTGAATATATCTGTTAAATCCATTCAGTCCAGTGTGTCATTCAAAGTCAATTCCTTGTTGATTTTCTGCTTAGATGATTTGTCCATTGCTGTAAGTGGGGGGTTGAAGTCCCCTACTATTATGGTATTATTATCAATGAGTTTCTTTATGTTTGTGATCAATTGATTTATATATTTGCATGCTTTCAAGTTGGGGACATAATTATTTACCATTGTTAGATCTTCTTGGTGGATATACCCCCTTAATTATGATATAATGCCCTTCTTCATCTTTTGTTATAGCTTTTGTTTTAAAATCTAGTTTGTCCCAGGGCACCTGGGTGGCTTAGTCGGTTAAGTGTCCGACTTTCGCGTAGGTCATGATCTTGCGGTTCGTGGGTTCGAGCCCCACGTCGGGCTCTGTGCTGACTGCCAGCTCGAAGCCTGGAGCCTATTTCAGAGTCTGTGTCTCCCTCTCTCTCTGACCCTACCCTGCTCATGCTGTCTCTCTCTCTCTCCTAGAAATAAATAAAAATATAAAAAAAAATAAAATCTAGTTTGTCTGATATAAATATAGCTACTATGGCTTTGTTTTGATAACCATTAGCATGATAGATGGTCCTCTATCCCCTTACTTTCAATCTGCAGGTGTCTTTGGGTCTAAAATGAGTTATCTTGTAGGCAGTATATAGATGGGTCTTCTTTGTTGTTGTTGTTGTTGTTATCCATTCTGATGCCCTGTGTCTTTTGATTGGAGCACTTAGTCCATTTACACTTAGAGTGATTATTGAAAGATATGGATTTAGTGCCATTGTGTTGTCTGTAGGATTGGTGTTGAATTCAGCTTGTTGAATATATCCTGCCATTCCTTTCTGGCCTGCCAAGTTTCTGTGGACAGATCTGCTGATCTGTCTACCCTTGTAGGTTAAGGACCCTTTTCTTCCTTGCTGTTTTCATAATTCTTTCTTGTCTGTGTATTTTGGGAATTTGACTATGATGTGCCTTAGTGATGTTGGGTTTTTGTTGAATCTAATGGGAGTTCTCTGTGCTTCTTGGATTTTGATATATGTGTCCTTCCCAGATTAGGAAAGTTTTCTGCTATAATTTGCTCACATAAACTGTCTGCCTCTTTTTCTCTCTTTTCCCCTTCTGGGACGCCTACAGTTCAAGTGTTATTCCTTTTTAATAAGTCACTGAGTTCTCTAAGTATTGTATCTTCATCCTTTGCCTTTGTTTCCCTCTTTTTTCTTCTTCATTATTTTTCACAATTTTATCTTCTTTTTTAATGCATTAACTGACAGCTTCTCTCTCTCTTTCTCTTTTTTTTTTTTTTTTTTTGAGAGAGAAGGCACAAGTGAGTGAGGGGCAAAGAGAGATAAGGAGAGAGAATGAATCCCAAGAGGGGCAAAGAGAGAAGGAGAGAGAGAAAAAAAAGTGAGATTTGCCTGAAGCAGGGATTGAGCTCACCTGAAGCAGAGGATGAGCTCACCAAAAGTGGGACTCGAGCTCACTCAATTTGAGACTTGAACTCACAAACCATGAGATCATGACCTGAGAAGAGGTCAGATGCTTATCCAACTGATCCATCCAGTCACCCCATAATTTTATCTTCTGTTTCACTGACTCACTGCTCTGCTCTGTCCATCCTTGCCATCACAGCATCCATATGAGATTGAATCTCGGTTATATCATTTTCAATATTGGCCTGACTAGATTTCAGTTCTTTAAACTCAACGGAAAGGTATTCTCTGGTGTCTTATATGCTTTTTTTTCTTTTTTTTAACCCATCTTGTATACTTAGAATTGTGGTTTTAAATTCTAGTTCAGACATCTTACTTATATCTGTCTTGATTATATCACTGGCCATCATTTCTTCCTGTTCTATCTTTTGGGGTGAATTCCTCCATCTTGTCATTTTTGAAGAAGGAAACATATCAATAAAATAAAATTAAAATTAAAAAATTAAAAATAAAACAAAAAATCAAGGGAAGCTAGATCCTAGGTGTATTTTGGTTTGCTTGTTGGGGGAAGATTGATAGAGAAAAAAGAGAAAAGAAAAACATTTTTAATTAATTTTTTAAATAATAAAATAAAATAGATTTAAAAAATAAGTAAATAAAATGGATTTTTTTCAGTCTCCAAGAAAGAGAAGGAAAGAAAAAAAGAAAATAACCTGAGCAAAAACAGAAGCAAATAAACCAAACAAATAATTAAATGAAGCGGCAAACAGAATGAAACCCTAATGAAGTTACATCCAGTTTTCCTTGAACTTAAAGTTTGCAGCATGCTATAGTCCCTTAACTAATAGACAGGTGGAAGGAATTTGTGTTGGTCTTCTGGGGGATGTGACTGGAGGGACTTGGTTTAATATCTCCATTCTCCACTTGGTGCCACTGCTTAGCTCACTGGGGTTGTTCCTTGTGTACATGCATGTGTGCATGTGCTAGAAGTGAAAGTGTCTTCACCAAGCTCTCTAGTGTCTGGTGCAGGACCCCAAACCCTTACCAACCCACAGTCAAGCAGTCTTCCTTTGTCTCAGGTCTCCATCTGCTCCCCACCTCTACTCTGTGTCCAAGCTGTCCACCTGCCAGGTGGCATCTCCCCCCAGAATTTTATTTCAGATGGGGCTGTGTTTCAAAATTCCATACTTCAGAGACCCCCCCCCCCCACGGCTTGGACCTGCACTGGCTCTCTGGGGGAGGGTCTTGCCGAGCAATGGCCAGGTCAGATTGTCCCAGAAAACATTCACATGAGCATGCAGTGGCAGAGGCCCAGAATTTATGGCAAATCACAACACACAGCTGGTGCCAGGTTTTGCTGCCCTCTGGTGTCTTCGTTCCAATATAAGTAAATGTGGCTGCTCTCTGGGGTCTTCTGGGGCTTTTGCTGGTGGGGAGGCCATATGGCCACTACCAAATGCTATCCAAGCAGGGGAATCGCTTCTCCCCATGTGGCACATAGACCGACCCCTCAGACTCTGCGGCCTGCTCCTGTGGATTCACCCTTCTTCCTCACCAGAGCACCAGCAAGCACTAAGATCTAAAACTTCAGATTCTGCACTCCACTGTTTGTAGAATCCTGGTGATATTGAAACCTTCTCATTTCTCCCCATCAGTGGTTTTGGGGGACAGATTTTTTGTCCAGTACCTTGCAAGTGTTTTCACTCCTTCTCTCTCTCTCTCTCCAGCTACTTTTGGGGGGAGTGCTTTTCTTGCACGATCCCAATGAGCTGCACTCTAATCCTTTCTCTTTTCTCTGTTCTCTGCCAAAATGGCTCCCTATCCTCTGTACCTTCATGGCTTTTCTTTCCCCCATTTCACTTCTCCACACCATGTACCTGCCAAGTTCTCTGGCTCCAATTATGCAGATTGTTGTATTAATCCTCAGATCAATTCCCTAGGTGTTCAAAAGGATTCAGTGCTGATCTTGCTGTGTTTCAGGGATGAGACAGGCTCAGGGTCCCCATACTACATTGCCATCTTAACTCTTCTACTTATAATACCTAAATCCTATATTCTGTTTTCCAACATGTTTTCTGTGAAAAGGAAGAAGTAATCAGAACTAATCTATATTATCATATGGTATATTAATTGGAGTTCCTATTCATGACCCTGTTTTTGGAAAAGATTAAATTATATTTTGTTTGACTATAGTATGTTTTGGAAAGATTTTTGAAGGGCATCAAGATATGTCACCCCCAAATCTGCCACTTTGGCATAAGGATTATTTTGAGCTGCAGGCAGTTGAGAATCCACGGCTGTAAGAAGAGTTCTGTGCCTTCCTTTTTTCTGCCTAAAAGCAGGGTATAAATTTCTTTTTGTGAAGGTGTTCCTCTCCTGTACCAGGAAGAAGAGAGAGATTCATTACCAGAGATAGACAGTTGCACTAAGATGAGCCTGCATAAACAGCCTTACCAAGACAACCCTATCTTGCATTAGTTCTGCTGTATATTCTCTGGTCACTTTCCCACAGTTTACCATCCTTTGAAGCCCCAACCCCTTTTCCTTTGTTAGAATGGTATATAAGCTCCCGAGTCCAGCTACTTTGAGTTTCATTTCTTTTCTGTGAACTCTTGTGCACCTAAGACGTTAATAAAAATCATGTGCCTTGTTAATCTATCTTATGCTAGTCTCATTCACAAGTCCCCAAATCAGTGAATGTAAAAGAGTAGTGCAACATTTTTTCCTCCCACATATTTTCTTTTCAAAAAGTTAAAATAATACTCAAATTCATTTGTGCTTAAAACAAATAAGATTTACTGTTGTTTGTGCATTCCTTTAGATCTCTTTGTTCCCATGGTACAGGATGAAAACTGTTTTACTAATTGTTTACTGAAATAATTAATTTAGAAATTTCAATGACATGACTCCAGTCTCCCAGATCACCCTAAAAATGAGTTGATGTTGTCTATAAAATGGTGTAGATGTTGAGTAGAGCACCTATGGTAGGTAGTAACTAGCAAATTAATCTTGGAAGATGAGTTTTTGTTTGTTAGTTTGTTTTCCTAGAGGGAAAGGCAGAGACTGATAGAGTAGGGAGGAAAAAGAAGTAATATCTTTTTTCTAGAATTAATGAGAAATGAGTTCTGTTTGATGATTTTAAGATGATTCATTTATAGCAGGGTTGCCTATTTTGGATTGTTAAGGCAAGAATTCTTAAAATAGTAGAGCCAAAACTATAACTATCCTTTACCTTGAGATGACCCAAATTTAGATCATTCTTAGAGCACCTTAGAATTCTCTAATGATCTGGTGGACTTCAGATTCTTTATCATGCAATATTAAGATGAAGACAGGGCCTTTATTTCTTTGGCTTGTGGCGTGAATGATATGTTAACATTTCCGTGCAGTAGAAACTGAGATTTCATGAAAAAAACATTAAGCTCATGTCTCTAGTCCCACTAAGATGTTATGGAAATACTGAGATCCATTTCTGAGATCCTGGAAAAATGGCCCTTTTCCCTCTTGTTTTTCTTTTCTTCCTCTGCTGTTGTCCAGTTGTGACCCTGAACTCTGAAGAAAATGAGGCAGTGTACTCTTACAGAATAATATAAGAGGAAGTTGGGTCATAAAGAAGGATGTCTGCCCTCCTCATGCCTGAGGTCACCCACAAACATCCCACGCATCTATATACTTTCCTGGAAATATGCCACCTTCTGTGCCCCACCCCTCACTGTATCCATTTTTATCAGACTGTTCTTTTCTATTTCTCTTTTAAAAAGATAGTCTCAGTGTTTTTCTCTGGTGATGCACATAGGTCAAAGTTGTGAAATCTTAAAAAACCACAAAAGTTATTATTTTCTGGCTTTAAACCCAGTGTAACTGTGGAAATGCTTGCCTTTTAAAAATTAATAAGGGAATAATAGGGATGAAAACCCAAGTAACATCTTAGGGTCAGAGTTTGGTTAAGCACTGTATTTTTAAAGGATTAGTGAGTTTCTGCCTGAGCTTCTAGAAATGGTAGGCCCTTCAGGGACTTGCCTCTTGACACTCTGGATTTTTAGTTTAGTATAGTTTTTATACCATTGTTTAGTTTTTTGAGAGATGGTGGTTGAAGGGCAAGAAAGGGGGTTCGATGTGAAAGCCTGACAAGGTGAATGAGTTGAACATAGGAAGAAAAATCCTACAGACAATTTCATGCTGACATCTCAAACTTATTCTCAAATATATAGATCCTTCTTTTTCTTTTTTTGAACTTCCATTCAATTTTATTTTTTTTAACTTATATTGAAGAAACTTCATTTTGTGTGTGTGTGTGTGTGTGTGTGTGTATGTGTGTGTGTACAGATCTATGAGCTTTAATATAGGAACATAGTCATTAAACTACCACCATGCTGTATATAGAGATCTGTTCCTTCACCCCTAAAATTCCCAAGTGCTCTCTTTGGTAATCAACCATTTCCCCACCTTCTAGCAGAGGCAGTCATTGATTTGTTCTCTATCACTATAGTTTTGTCTTTTCTGCAATGTCATATAAATGCAGTTGTAAAGTATATAACATTTGGAGTCTTACTTCTTTCACTTGACAAAGTACATCTATGGCTCACCCATTTGTTGCAGGTACCAATAGTTCATCCTTATTTTCTTGTTGAGTAGTATTCCATTGAGCTGAATGCTACCCAGTTTATTCATTCATCAGTTGAAGATAATTTAGGTTGTTTTCAGCATTTGCAATTCTGACTAAACCTGCTATAAACATTTGCATATGGTTTTTTTGAGTATCAGGTTTCATTTCTCTTGGGTAAAACAGCTGGAAGTAGACATAGAGGTTATTGGATTTCTATTACTGCTGTACCTAATTGCTACAAATTTAGTCACTTAAAAGAACCGTAAGCTTATTCTCTTACAGTTGAGGAGATCAGAAGTTTAAACTGTGTTGACAGGGCTGTGTTCCTTCTGGAGGCTCTAGGGAAGAATTCACTTCTCTACCTGTTCCAGCTTCTGGAAGCAAACCATATTCTTCACCTAGTGGCCCTGCATCATTCCAACCTCTCTTTCTGTGGGCACGTCTCCTTCTGTGACTCTGTCATTGCCTCCCTCTTGAGGACACTTATGATTGATTATATTGGGCCTACCTGGATAATTTAGGATCTTTAACTTAATCACACCTTTGAGTTCTCTTCAGAGCCCCTTTTGCCATAAAAGGTAGCATACTCACAGGTTCTGGGGATTTGGACATTGTTCTGCCTGCCACAACTGGACCATATAACAAATGTACGTTTACCTTTGTGAGACGGTGACAAAATGATGCTTTATAAAAATGTATTATTCTGCTATGGATTCTTTGCTACCATTTCCCAATGTGTTAATAATAGAGACAGTTTATTAATCAGGTATATTTCTATATCAGTTTGGAAATTTTTACTGTATTTAAGAGAAAACCCAACACAGATTGGCTTAAGGAAAAAGGAAAGTTATTGGCTTACTCAAATAGAATGCATAAGGCTGAGGCTTTGCAAATTTTGCCTTTTTTTTTTTTTTTACTTCAAAGCTCAAACATTTTCACAATTTAATCTTTCTCTTTCTATTGGATTTACATCATTCACAGGCTCTGTGTGAAGCCAAGATGGAGATGCCAGCAGCTCTAGATCTTATATTCTTTTTGATTCAAGTCCTTGGTAACAAATGCCCAGTTACATGACAGAATTTTCAGCAAAGATCTTATTTTTGTCATTGGATCACATGACAATCCTGTGAACCAATCAGTGGGGCTAGAGAATGTCATGTGCAAATTGGTCTTGGTCATATGATCCACTCCTGAGCTGGGCTGGGAGCTTAAACTGAAGACTGTGGACTGAAAATGAAGGAGGAATGGATCCTGAAATGGAATATGGGGACTTCTTCTAGAAGAAAATATGGCTGTTGGAGATACACTCTATGTCCATTCTAATTTCTTAAACTTTCAATAGTGCTTTAGAATTAGTTATCCTCTGAGGAAGTGACTCTCTTGTGTATGTTTATCCACTTTTATCAAATGAGGAAACTGAAGAACCATGTTAAATTCAGTTGAACACCAGGGATTGCTTACAGACTCACCAGGGAGACAGGCAACCAGGGGTGTGATGAGCCGGCTGCTCTGGCTCATGTGCAGTTGTATGGATCTCTTCCCAACTCTTCATCTAGTAATGTCATGTTGATAGCTTGAAATAGGCCATGGTGGAGTATTTACACCACAGAAATTGGCATATGTTACATATCAGGGCTTTTTACCCTAGAGAGCCTGTTACTAAACATTCTCCAGCATACCACGGCTGGCAGTAAAGAACTGTTCACAATAAATATGATGGCACTGTGTGATAATTTTAAAATAATTCTGACATCATTACAACAGGAGCTGAGAGATAGAAGATATCACTGTGTGTGTGTCTCCACCCCGCCCGCCCTCACCCCCCAAATAAAATTCATGAGAAGAGGAGAGCTTGAATTGGACATTGTGTTGGAGAGAATATACATCATTTTGAGTCTGGCATGTGCTTTTGTGGCTAGTACTTTGGGTGTCCTATCCAAGAAAAATTTTCATTTTTCACAAAATATTCTATGTTTTCCTCTAAAAACATCATAGTTACTTAAATTAACTTTTGTGTGATGTGAGGTAGAGGCCAAGTTTCAGTTTTTCCCCTAATGCTTTAGTTGAAAATATCAAAAACTCTCTTCTGAATACCATCAATACATTATCACTGAATGCTGCATATTCCCCACTCCTTTTTTCTCTGGTCCTCAATTCCCAGCAGTAGTTCTGTGAAATTCATGAGTCTTCAGCCAGCACAGGAACAGAGGTCTTATGTTCAAAACTACCTGTGAGTCTGGTCTGATGGGGTGTCTTGCTCTGTAGTCTGTTCTATCGCTAGCTGCTCTGATGCTAGATCATTGATCTGGGCACCGTTTCCCCCACGAGGAGCACACAGGAACCCCTGAAATATGAGCTGAACAAGAGGCATTCATTTCAACTTCAGCAGAATCTATGCAGATATTCTGTTTTTTAATTCATCTTGCTCTCACTCCACTGCACCAAAACCCCACCCTAGTTCCTCATATTGTCATCTCCCAGGTTTTATTTTGCCCCTTTTCTTCCTGGGATCAGCTGAGGATGAAAGATGATTTTCTTCACAAGAAGAGCTTTGGTGTCTTGAGCCTCATAACTTTTGGTGTAATTTCATGTCAGTTCTCCCTTAGGGCACTGACTCTAAGAGCTGATTGATGTGGTTGAGCTTTCCTTAGCCAAGCTGTTCCCTGACAATTCACTGCCCTGCTGTCCCACATTCTTTTCACCTCAGTTTTCAGGGGAAAAGATTTTTCCTTTAGGTTATTTGCACTCTAATGATCCCTCTCTTGCAAAGTCTACTGAAAGGATCAGTTCATGGTTAGAATAAAGATGTACACGTCTTTGTTTCCTGGTTTATGACCATACTTTTATAGTGTAGAGTTCTAGATAGGTTGGGGGCAGGGGCATTTTGAATACACAAGGTCTTGAATTCTGGCTTTTGTGTTACTTGTAGTGTGACTGTATACATTTGACTTGAACTCTCTAGGTCTCAGAATTTTCATCTGTTAAGTGGACATGCTTAAACTACCTCAAAGTGTAATTCTCATAAGTGAAATGAATAAATCCATTAGCATATTTCCTAGTACTCAACAAAAAGTGCTCATTTTCCTTCTTCCTTAGGAAGGAAACAAACAGTTAAGGGGGAATTTGGGAAAATTCTCAAATGAAGCATGTAATACACTAATAGAATTGTATAACACTTTCTTTTCTTTTGGGAGGAAATGATGGGGCACAAAAGTTAGGTTTCCTCCTCCATCTGCTCAATCATGGAGGTATTAACACATGCCAGAGGGTCCAGGGATACTCAGACCATGGAAGAGTCTCACAGAGGACTAAAGTATGATGGGCTAACTGTAAAAGTATTTGGTATTGAATTTTAGAAGATAAATACTATGTGAGATTTTCTATCTCTTGTGTCTGGAAATTTCCATGTCACTGCAGTGAGACAGATTAAAGAAAGGTCTGCTTTAGAGAAAGGTAGAACCCTTCCAGAAAGCTCTGGAAGACCTGGAAAATGAGCCCCCACTTTTTGTGGGAATCCCACTGATAGTAGACTACATGTCTCTGCTTGAACAACTTTGGTTATACCCTGAAGACATCCTATTTCATTTTTGAGCAGCTGAATCTGTTAGAAATTCCTTTATATTTAAGTCAAACCAACATCTTACATCTTGTGCTACAATGTTTATACTTTCAGTACTAGTTAAGGTCAATTTCAACTGTCGTATTTTTTCAGAATAGTCAGTAAAATTTTGTACGTTTGATTCTTCTAATGCTCCTTTGTGTATCAGAAAGAACTATTTCATCACCGTGGGAGTAGCCGTGAGCTACAGGTTGTAGTGTCTGCAATTCAAGTGGGAATATGGATGGGAAGGGGGAAGAAGAGGTAGCTTCTTCAAGTCCCAATGTGGAGCTTGAACTCACAAACCATGAGATCATGACATGAGCTGAAATTGTACACTTAACCAACTGAGCCATGCAGGTGTCCCTAAAAGTCATCTTTCTGAAGAATGACTTGCTGGATGTGAGGTTCATTGAGAAGCAAGTTTGTTAAGTGTGAGGCTGTAGTAGGATGCTGAATTCTGATCCTCTCAGTTTCCATGTTTTTGGTTTTTTTTTCTATTAAATAATTAGCTTCAAATGTAATAGAATTTTTTAATTGACAGGAACCTTAAAATAGGTTTACTTAATCTCCTGTATTTTACAGGCAAGAAAACTGAAAGAAATTCTTAGCAGATAATTGGTACATGCCTATTACATTCTAGGCACTGTTGTGGGACGTAGGAGTATTGTGGGCAAGGCAAGGTTGACTGGTTAGACCAATTAGAGAGAGATCATGGACTAGATAGACTAAGTAGGTCTAGACTAGACCGGTTAGATTAGCACCTAACTCAATATTGCTTTGACCATCAGTCCTGCTTCACCCTCACCAGCTCCTTCAGCACCTTGAATTACATACTCCCTCTCCCTCTTCCACTTCTGGCTTTATATTATCTGAGAACAGAGGTTTTCAACACTGCTGGTTTTTCCTCTCCCTCAAATGCACGTATGTAATTTTTCATACCATCTCAGGGTATGCATAGCTCTCTTGAAGTCCATGGGCATTGGTACAAGAATACATGCCACATAAAGAAAACTTTATAGGCTATCCACCTTGTATTGTGGAATTTTGTGGGGTCTGCAATATTTTTACTATTGGTCAGAATTTTAGCAATCACTCAATGAATCAGTCAGTTTACATGCATTTTTCAGGTACCATGGTGAGATACAGAATTTTAAAATACAATGCCTATTTTACCTATAAGGAAATTGAGAAAGAGAAATGTCAAGTATCAAGTACCCTCAGCCTCTAAATAGTGAGACCAGCATTTGAACCCAGGCTTCAGAGTCTAATTCTAGGGTTTTTCTCTCTCAGAGCAGCTACTTTGAAGTGTTGGAAATACCTGTGTACTAGAGATACTTTTTCACTGTGTAACAGATCCTGAGTGTTTTAGGAGTCTGAAAGTGCAGGAGATCAGTAAGCGCTGGAATACATTGGGAAAGGGAAAGCTACTCAGATGGATAATCCATCAGAGGATTGGGTTAGAGAGGGTAAGTGAAGTAGAATCAAAATGGTTAATTTTAATTCTACCCAGATGTTTCTAGAAAGATGGGTATTAATTTAAAGTGCCAAAGAGCAAATTGATGGTACAGTCATTCCATTGCTTAAAATCTACTTTTAAATGTAGATACCTTTATTTAGCTAATTAGTGCTTTTTTTTTTCCTATATATACCTTATGTTTTAAGATGGAGAAAAGAAGAAGGTGTCTCGGATCTGGTTACCTCAGCATACATTTATATATTCGTTACCTAGAAATGATAGACAGTAATAGTAATAAACAGTCCTTAGTCACAAGAAACTTAGATTCTGACTGAGGAATTATGACATCAACCATATCTAAAGAATCTAAAATGTAAAAATATAAAATTTCTTAATAATTTTGGTTCCTGTCCATGTTTTTCTTGGACTTAAGATAGTACATAAAATTGTACTAGTATTTTCTGCAGAAGTTCCCAAATAACATTTTCACTTGAAACAGATAATACTCCACTGTTTTAATTAAGAGGCTAACAATATGGCATAAAACCATTTGAAGGCAATATATTTAATTTGTAGTTATTTTATTTGAAGCAATTGAATTGGTTTATAACTTATGATGGTCTCACTGAGAGAACTGTTAAGCTTTCAACTTGCTTTGATCCAAAGCACTGTAGTGTGAGTGCCGTGGTGTGTTATAGAAAGTAATTATAGCCTATAGCCTACAGCCTTGAGTACTATGCTGAGTGTTTTACAAGAATTATCTTGTTGAATCTCCATAACAGTGGCACACTGCACCACTATTGTCCCCATTCTACAGATGAGAAAGAAGGTCAGCAAAGGAAACCTAACAATCACGTTAAAAGCCAAAATGGCTTGAAAGATTGTATTCTCCAAATACTCAAGTACAAAGCGTTTAGTAGTAATGACAAATCATTTAATCTTTTCTAATACATTTTTAATGTAATAATCTTTCATGTGTTCATCATTAAAAGAAGGAAGAGTTGACATTGCTGGAGTACCTTTGGATCACCCCAATGTTTGGACCTACAAACCCTGATGCCAGGTAAGTGTTTCTCTTACAGATTTACTGCAGAATTTCTAAAGTGGGCAGTTTTAGAATGTTCATGTTTCTGCAGATTATGGATTATCTTAGTCTCTTTGATAAGTAATTCTACTGCATAATAATAATTCTTAAAGTATATTAAAATGTATTATGGTTATATTGTATATTATCTTGCATCATTACATGCATTATATGGAAATGCATTATACTCATTATTTGGAAAACAATGCATTGCATTATATTGTCATATTTAACTAGCTAATTGTGACCCTGTTTCCCTTGTTTGTAAGCAACTTGGTTTCCTGGTAGCACGGGAAGGTTGTTAGTTATGTAATTTTTCACCAGTAAGTGAAGAGCCAGGATTCAAATCCAGTCCTGAATGACTCCAAAAACATGCCCTTCATCCCAAGTCAAGATTAACTTTTTAATCACACTTTTTTTTTTATCCAAGCTTGAATTGTTAAATTTACCAAATATGCTGGAGTCACTGTATATGTAAGAGTGTAAAGAACACACCTTAGAAAGTTATATGCCAGAAGAAACTGGGTGTACATGCCTCATCATCATTGTCTAGAGAACCATCACCCTGTGCTGTGGTCATATGAAATTATTTATGGAAACTCAGCCAAACAAATCACAGGGGGAACTATCCTTTACACATATAGTAATATGTTAAGTGAGGTTTTCTGTTCTGTTTTGACTGAATGCCTAAGAAAAGAGATGGCTCTTATTCTCAACTTCCAAAGTGAGGTGTGAATCTACTTGGCCTGAACTACTAAAGAAGATGGTCAAAAACCAGCTGGAGTCTTCAGCTTTCTGACAAGATAGAGTAATAGGGATCAGTCTTACCTTCCTTCCTGGGAGGGGGCATAGTGTCTCTTTCCACCAGCCCCCTGAGAAATCCTCATGATATATAGGACTCTGTATAGAGCACTCAGAAGGTTCAGTTCAGGACTGAGGAATGATTAGCCCGAGAATGACCACTACTCTGTTTCTACCTAACAAATCTTTTTTTAAAAATTTTTAAGTGTTTTTCTTTATTTCTGGGAGAGAGAGACACACACAGAGAATGAACAGGGGAGGGTCAGAGAGAGAGGGCGATACAGAATCTTAAGCAGGCTCCAGGCTCTGAGCTGTCAGCACAGAGTCAGATGCGGGGCTCAAACTCACAAACCGTGAGATCATGACCTGAGCCGAAGTCGGGAACTTAACTGGCTGAGCCACCTAGGTGCCCCTCTACCTAACAAATCTTAAAAGTAAGACCTGAAAGGGTCAAACCAGTTCCAAGTTAATTTAACCACAATAAGATGCCACTATACAACTATTGAGCGACTAGGAAAAAGAAATCTGACCATACTAAACATTGGGGAGGATGTGTAGGAACTGGTGCTCTCAGACACCACTGGTGTGAATGTAACGTGCTATGCCCACTTTGAAAAACAGGTAATGTCTTATAAAGTTAAATGTGCCCCAGCATCTCTCTCCTAGGTACTTGAATCAAAGAAATGAAAAATCGTCTTTACAAAGACTTATACTTGAATGTTTGTAGCAGCTTTATTTACAAAAGCTTCAAACTGGAAACAACAAAAATGCCCATTAATAGGTGAATAAATAAACAAATCATGGTATAGCCATGCAGTGTAATATTGGTCAGTGAGAAAAAGTAGTGAACTATTGAACATTGAAATGAATGAATCTCAAAATACTATGCTGAATGAAAGAAGTCATACAAAAAAAGAGTACATACTTGTACAACAATGTGAATATGCTTAATACTAATGAAGTATATATTCAAGAAAGGTCGGAATGATAAATTTTATGTCATGTATATCTTGCAATAAAAAAGAGTAAGTACTATGTGATCCTATTTATATACAAATCTAGAAAATCAACTAATATATTGTGACAGAAAGCAGATCAGTGGTTTCTGGAGGGACCAGGAAGGAGGGGGAAGGATTACAAAGGGTGATGAGCCAACTTTTGGCTGTGATGGACATGCTCATTATGTTGACTGTAATGATGGCTTCATTGATGTGTGTGTGTGTGTGTGTGTGTGTGAGAGAGAGAGAACTTCAAATTGCACACTTTAAATATGTGCAATTTATTGTATGTCTTAGTTCTGTAAAGTTATTTCTTTTTTATTTAATTTTTTAAAAAGTTTGTTTATATTTAGAGAGAGCAGGTGAGTGGGGATGGGGCAGAAAGAGAGGGAGAAAGAACCCCAAGCAGCCTCTGTGCAATTAGTGTAGAGCCAGATGTGGGACTCAATCCCACAAACTGTGAAATCATGATCTGAGCTGAAATCAAGATTTGGTGTCTTAACCAATTGAGCCATCCAGGCGACCCAAGTTATTTCTTTTTAAAAAGTGATTTCGGGGCACCTGGGTGGTTTAGTTGGTTAAGCGTCTGACTTTTGCTTAGGTCATGATCTCACAGTTCATGTGTTTGAGCCCCGCGTCGGGCTCTGTGCTGACTGCCAGCTCAGAGCCTGGAGCCCGTTTCAGTCTGTGACTCCCTGTCTCTCTGACCCTCCCCTGCTCACGCTGTCTCTCTCTCTGCCTCTCTCCTAGAAATAAATAAAACATTAAAAAAAAAAGTGATTTCAGCTGCTCACTCCCTCCATTTTTAATCTAAGAGATTTAAAAATGCCAAAAAAGTTTGGAGATTAAAAAAGAGGACTTCTTTAGAACTTCTGATTGTTCAGAATCCTCTTCTGTATTGAGATAGAACGGGGAGTGTCCATATCATCCACTCAAGAGGAACTTCAACAAATAATTTGAAAAGCTTCTTATGTGACTCCTGGGTTTTGAGGGGTGCTGTGGATTGGTTTTTGACTCATATCTGAGACATCTTAAAAGTGGGAGAGTGGCTGAATGACCTGGAAGAGCAAAAGACAGAGTGTTATTAAGTAACTGCTCTGCTATAGAATTGGGGTCAAAATAATCCATTTTGCCCGAGTCTATCTTGTAGTATATTTACTCAAGTGTGCTCCTATAGGGTGATGGGGACCCAACATAGAGGTTCAGAGGTGCACCATGGAGACCCAGGGGTTAAGGAAAGAATTTTAACCAGCTAGTTAAACTACTCACCACTTCTGTCAACTACAAAGTAAGAGTCTCTCTAATGAATCCTCAACAAACCTCTTCAAAGGAAGAGTGAGCTCTCACACCCAAGTTGACTGAGAAAACCAATGCCAGCTATTATTATACTAGTGTGAACATATTAATTACAGATCAGAGACATTTTTGAGATGTAAGTGACCTAAGTTTATATTAACTGTTTTAAAACATACCCAGGATTTATCTTAATCAGGTATGATAAGACATCTGTATGTCTTGGATATGGAAATCATTGTCATAAAGGAAAAAAATTATTTTTAATGTTTATTTTTGAGAGAGACAGAGACAGAGATGGAGAGAGCAAGCATGAGCAGGGGAGGGGCAGAGAGAGAGGGGAACAGAAGATCTGAAGTGGGCTCTGTGTTGACAGCAGAGAGCCCAATGCGGGCTCGAACTCACAAACTAGGAGATCATGGCCTGAGCTGAAGTCAGGCATTTAACCGATGGAGACACCCACGTGTCCCAAAGGAAAAACAAATTTATACTCATAAATTCCTGGAAACAGCAGGCATGGCACGTCACCCAGGACAAGAGAAAGCAACAGAGTTGGTTAGGAGGCAGAGGACGTGCGAGGCAAATGTGGGAAAGAGCCTTCATGGTGGTTTCCATGGGAAAGATAAGGCAAAAAAAGCAGGGTTAGCATTAGCTCGTGTGAATAATTTCAGTGGCCCCTGGAGTGTAGGGGTTTCTCCTACTTGTCTGGTACCTGACACTGGGATGATTAGGGCAAGTGGATAGTGGCTTGGCATGTGAGCACCCTGTGAGACCCCAGTAAAGGAGGCGGTTGGGGGAAGGAGCTCTGGATTGGTTGTTTTGCTTTTGAAGATATGCTGTTGGGTACATGTTTACTAGGAATTAGCTAATCCCAGGAGGGATAATCCCTTCCAGTGTCAGTAAGGTCTCAAGATGTCAAAGCGAACATACAGTAAAAAACATGACTAATGCACAACTAAAAGTGCAAACAATATATTGTCCAAGATTTAGACTAGGCCCAGGAATAGAATGAACAATAGAGCAAGTTTAATGAGTGGTACTTTCAGAAGTATTAAAAAAATATTTTTAAGGGCGCCTGGGTGGCTCAGTTGGTTGAGCATCTGACTTTGGCTCAGGTCATGATCTCGCAGTTCGTGGGTTTGAGCCCCGCGTCGGGTTCTGTGCTGGCAGCTCAGAGCCTGTAGCCTGTTGCAGATTCCGTGTCTCCCTCTCTCTCTGCCCCTCCCCCGCTCATGTTCTGTCTCTGTCTCAGAAATAAACTATAAAAAATTTTTTAAAATATTTTATGAATTAAGGTTTCTGAAACTTTCTTATGTGTACAAATTACCAGGGATCTTATTAAAATCCATATTCTTATTCAATAGATCTGGGATAGGACCTGAGTGTCTGCATTTCTCACAAGCTATAGTGCTGCTGTTGTAAGGTAACCCATTACATAGCAAACTTATAAGTGGTTGAATGAACAATAGTTAAGAGTCTGGGTTAAAATTTGGGTTCTACTGCTTGTCAGTTGGATGATTCTGAACAAGTTATTTGACATGTGGAAGCGTTATATTCCTTATACACAAAATAGGAGTAATAATAATCTATCACAGAAACATTGTGATGGTTGAATGAAGTATTATGTAACGGTGCTTAATGAAAGGCAGTAAAAAATAAGACAAGTGGGAGGTGGGCAGAGCAGTTGGGATTTCTAAGGTAATTAGGGTTTCCTAAATTGCAAGTGTGAGATAATTTAAGGAATTCATCCTTACAAGGATCGCTTTTGCCATCTATCTAACGAGGAGTTATTTGGTTTCTGTATTTCCAGGGATGGGAAGAAGTCACATAGAGGCCGTTTTGTTTCTACACTGCTCTGTTCATTTCAAAGGGTTTTTACTATTTGGAGATAAAATCAGCTCCTACTGTTTCTGTCCCCTGAGGCAACATAAGTCTTCCCGACCCCCTCTCATTTTTTTCTGATATATCCAGAGATTCACATTTAGCCAAACCAATTTAGTCATTCCCAGTACAGTAAGACCTTGGTTTGTGAGCATAGTTCATTCTGGTAACATGCTTGTAATCCAAAGCACTTGTATATCAAAGTGAATTTCCCCACAAGAAATAATCGAAACTCAGCTGATTTGTTCAACAACTCGAAAATATTCATATACGAATGATTACAATACTGTAATATAATACAAAATAATAAAGAAAATACAAAATGTAAAGAAAATAAACAAATTAACCTCCACTTACTTTTGAAAACCTTCATGGCCGGTGTGAAGGAGACAAGAGAGAGGAGGTTATTATGTAGGACGACTTTCACTACCACAAATGGAATCACTGCTATCTATTGACGCTAGTCATACTGTGTGTATCCTTAGTATCCACTCAAATATTTCTGCTTTGTCTATAGACCTATAATGAATGCTAATATTTTTCTAGTGTTAAGAGTCCTATGGAAAAAATTAGGTTAGATCAACAGGCATGAACATCAGAAAGAATATGTGGAAGGCACCTGGGTTGCTCAGTCAGTTGAGCGGCTGACTTTGGCTCAGGTCATGATCTCGCTGTTCATGGGTTTGAGCCCTGCATTGGGCTCTGTGCTGACAGCTCAGAGCCGGAGCCTGCTTCAGTTTCTGTGTCTCCCTCTCTCTCTGCCCCTCCCCGACTCAGGCTTGCTGTTTCTCTCTCTATATCTCTCTGTCTCAAAACAAATAAACATTAAAAATTTTTTCCAAGAATATGTGGAACAATAGACTGAACCCTGTTCTTAAAATCAAAACTCTCTCTACCACCTATTAGATAGCTCATCTTTTCTATGTCTTGTTCTAGTCTAATCTTCAAATTTTACAGTTCTAATGTCATAATCTTCTTTTAAGTATTAAATGAGATAGTTATATGAGGTACTTTGTGTCTTCCAGGGTGGAATATCAAAGTAGAAAACTCAAAAAAGTTGAGTATGGTGTTGCTGAGGGCTTCTTCCATCTTGTTCACTCCCCCTTTGTGGACCTCAGTATTGAGATAACAGAAAAGGTGCTGAGGAAATTACACCCCCCACCACTCCCACATGTCTCCGAGGACACATGTCTTCCAAGGATGGGGAACACCATATTCTACTTAATATTGTGATCTATATTTAATTTATCAGATTCTGTGGACTTTTTTATAGAAAAGAGCAAAATTGTATATTTTGCGTAAAGTGGGATATCAGAAGAGTTTGAGAAAGGGGCTGCAGTTGGTGCAGAGGGTGATGATAGCTTTTATGGCTACCCCAAATCTTCCTGGGCCTTGACACAGCTGCTAAAAAACATATCTCACATTGAAGTATTAATATTTCCCCACATTTTGGAGGCTTTTCCTGTTCTTGAAAGACTGATAAAATTATAGGAGGTAATATACTTTCATTGTTTTCCCTGAATTTAAGCTCTTACACCTTCAATCTGTGTATTATAGATAATGAAGACTATTCACTTAAATATTACAAAAACTACATGCCATTTAAAGCAAGCACTTGGGCTCAAAACAAGCTCTGTTGTATTTAACATATCTTTTCTAGAGACATTTTATTGACCAGACAGTCCAATTAGGTTTGTTAAAATAATGTCAAGAAGATCTGCCTCATATGTCCTCTGTTAATAGCCCTTACGGCTCCATTAAATTTGTTCTTACACAGGAGTTATTGCTTATATGGAGAGAACAGGAAATTCATATATTGCACATAGAAAGCTGTTGCTTTCAAACCTGTCTTCTAGAATACTTAAGGCACAGCAGCTGTCAATATAGCTCTTTGATAAAGCCATTTTCTTTGGTCAGTCCTTCCTTGCTAGAACTCCAGTAATTGAACAGGGTGTTATTGGGCCATCTTGGAAATCTGCCTGAATCATTTGGAAAGGAAACACATTTCAGTACTGACTTCAATAGAAACACAAAGTTTCTACATGAAAGGTTTTTGCTTTTAGCTTGCACAGCCATATGGAGACTGAGAGGGTGGCCGATCACTCTCAGAACTGATAGAGCATTCAAAGGATATCTGTCAACAAAGGCAGTGTGTTTGGGTTTGTGAGGTCACCCGAGGTAGTCTTGTTTGGCATCCTGGAGATGGAATCTTTTACCTCTGCCCTCTGCTGCAGTCTCCAGAGTGTGGCACATGAAGTATTTGGCCCAAGGTCTTTAGCCCTTTCAACAGACAGTAACTGAATGAGAGGAGAAGATATGGAAGGTATGATGTTTTAAGACTGTGATGGTAGGTTTAAAAAAAAAACCTACTGAAACTACCTTGTATTAGTTCAGATAAAGCTTGATGTTGTGTCACATAAAGCCTGAAATCTCTTTCTAATCTTAACATAAGAGGAATTTATTTCTTGAGCTTGGAAAGCCTCCTTGGTGAGGTTGGGATGGCTGCTCCAAGCATGCTCTCAGAAGTTAGGCTGACATCTTCCACACAAGGCCTTCACTATTGCCCTTGTGGGCACCCAGCTAGCCTATGAGGAAAGAGAGCCAGTGAAGAATCATGAGAGAAGTTTTTATTGCCAAGCTTAAAGTGGAGAATGTCACTTCCTCTCACATTCTATTGGTTAGAGCCCAGTCACATGGCCACAGCTAAGTGCAGAGGAAGCTGGGAATATAGTTGGCTATGTGCCCAGGGTGAAAGGAAATGGCTTGGTAAATAGTTGGCTTAAGCCAAATGGGATTTATGACAAGAGTATAGAGGTTCTCATAGAACCCTACATCTTCAGGAAAGGACTGGATCTAGAAATAAGACAACTCTCTTCCTCTCTCCCTTTTCATTTTTGTGTCACTGTTTCATTCTATTATCTCTGTGTACTTTTTTTTTTTTTAAGCTGCTCCTTTATCCACAAGGCAGAATATGGCTGCTCCACAGTCCTGTTTTCACATTATAGTTTTGACTGCATACAGAGATTAACTACTTTCCAAATTTAAATTCCAAATTTATAGGCATGAGAATTTGATTGGCCCTTGCTGCCCTAGTTCTATTTAATTGAGATCAACAGTGAGGGTCCCAAAGTGCAAACTTGGCTTGCACATCCCCCACTCCCACCACTGTGACCCTGTGGAAGGAGACAGTTTTCAGAAATGGATAGTTCTGAGCTGGACCACCAAAACTATCCAAATGTTAAAATGGCAGGTTTTGGAAGTTGCTTAGGACATTTAGCCACAGACTGTGGACTACAAGATGGTAAGAGGTGAAGCTCTTTTGCCTATAGCTCTGGTATCTCCACTTCTCTGCCCTGTCACCTATTTCTTTGTATTTGTCCCTTTGTGACATTTCATACATTCCAGCTTAGTAGTCACACCACCACTTCTATGTCTTGGGACAGAAAGAATCACTTCCGTGTGTGTAAATATGTAACAGTCTAGTTTTTATTTAGAGTATTTTTCATTTTTTATTGTGCCAGCTCCTTCAAGCTAATAAAAGTAATGACCTAAATATTAAATTAATGAGGCATACAAGAGAAGGCAGAAGCTAGGAAGGATTTTCCTTATCCTGCAGTCCATGGTATTCTATCACTTATGAAATATTCTTTTTTAAGATTCATCTTATTTTTAAGGTGGAAGAAATATATATCCAGAAATAAATCTGTCTTACTTGGGTTTTCACTGTGATTTCATAAAATGCTTACTATAGAATGGTGAATCAAGGTCCAGTTTGGCAATTTGCTTAATGTCTTTGAGCCTCATCTGTAAAATAAGGATTATAATACATACTGGGAAGATTAAATATAATAATGTACATTAAAAAGCTTTGAAGAGTCAGCCACAAGTGAAACATAGAATCACCATATGACCCAGCACTTCTACTCTTAGATATGATATTCCCAAATAATTGAAAACAAATGTGCAAACAAAAACTTGTACGTGAATGTTCATAGCAAAACTGTTCATAAGACCTTAAAGATGGAAACAATACAAACGACCGTCAAGAGATAAAGGTAAATAGGTAAATAAGTAAATAAGATATGGTACATCCATACAATAAAATATTGTTCAGCCATGACAAGGAATGAAACCTTAATACATGATATAAGATGAATGAATCTGGAGAGCATGCTAAATGAAAGAAGACAAAAACAAAACATCAAATATTGTATGATCTCATTTATATGAAATATTCAGAACAGGCAAATCTATAGGGATGGAAAACAGATTAGAGGTTTTCAGGGGCCTGGGGCAAAGGGGAAATGGATAATGATGGCTTGATGGAAACAGTAGTGATGACAGTGGTGATGATTGCACAATATCATCAATGTACTTAATGCTATTGCACTGTACACTTTTCAGTGGCCAAATGGTAAATTTTATGTTATTTCTAAAAACATAAAAGGTCACCTAAGCCCCCCCAAACCTTTTCAGAAAAAGCTTTGTAAATATTAAAATCTATATGAGTTTAGCTAATGCATTACTATTATTATTATTTGTCTTTTATGAAAGTGTCTTTCTTAAGTAGCCCTAGGTATTTCATTTCTCCCTGATATTGGTATTTTTTTTTTTCAAAACACCTCTCAATGACCCAGTCAAGGATCAATTCCAACCTTTGCCTTTTCAAGGTCCTTCTTCTCACTCCTATGAAGAAACGTTCATCATAGTTTATTCAAGAAGGAAGAGAGATAGAGAGATGCTGCTCCCAAGTTGCCCTGTAAATAATCAATGAAGTTTTCTTCAGCTGGTGGCTACCTAGCTTTCTCCAAAATAGTGTACAGATTAGGTTGCACACTCAAAAGGAACAAAGCAGGAAAAGGTCCAAGTTCTGGACCATGGTGGGGTTTATTAGTACTTACCCATTTCCGGTTTTCTCCTTTGGGGGACTTGGCAGGACTTGACTTCCAGCTCCCTGGGTGCCTAGGCAGGGTCATGTGACTAATTCTACCAAATGACATGGAGACTTTTAAGAGATGGTGTATCTTCTCTCACTTTTTCTTTCTCTGCTGAAATGACCCTTTCACAGGGGACCACAGGGGAGCAAAAAAACCCTGATAGAGTAGGGATACTGACAGGAATGATGTTCACTGATCTTTGATCTTCAAGGCTGAGCAGAAAAGGAGGGGTCTCCCTGTCTAAGACCAAGCAGGATTCGTAGGGGAAACTGTTTTCAGGATATTCCAGGATCTAGATTACCCATTTCCTCAATCTCCCTAGAACCTTCACCCCTGCTCACATCAGTCAATTACACGTGGTACATTACTAACACTAGCCATTGAGGATCAAGAGCTGGTTAGCACCTAACCCTGCCATCAGAAAGCACATGGTCCAATGAAAGAATTGAAAAGTGGTAGAGATGATTATAATACATTGAGGTGAGTGTGGCCACTGAGGTCAATCCAGAGACCTGGGGAGCACAGAAGTAGACCCCGTAACCCAGTCTGATTGGCAGTGGGTTAAGGAAAGCTTCCAGAAAGAGGTAGCTACTGAGCTGAACTGGAATGTGTTGAGCTAGAGGAATTAGGAAGAGAGGTTTTGCTCTCACTCCAGCGATGGCATCAGAGAAAAGGTGGTTTGGGCATTTAAATTTATAAATTGAATTCATTTCTCATTGAACATCATTGTATGTGGTGGAAACTCTAATGCTGTTGGTAGGATAGTTCCATTAGCAGTGATTCCAAGAGAGTAGAGAATGGTGGTTATGAGTTCTGCTATGGGATCAGACAGACCATTTCAATGCTGGCTTAGTCTTTTTTTTTTTTTTTAACTGTATGCAAGCTTGGGAAAATTATTTTTTTATATCTCAATTTTTTTTGTTTCCTTAAATATGAAAATGTGAGTAATAATCTCACTAGTTTTGGAGTTTTTACCTCCAAAGCATGTTGGCATCTACAATGATATGGTTAAGTTGATGATAGCAAGTTGTTTTAAGACCTTCACTGACATACTGACATAGTTTCACTGGAAACCAGTTTCCAAATAACTGACCCTAAAGAAAAATGAGGGAACCCAAATTACTTAGGAAGGGGACTGCAATGTAATTTTATCAGTGTTAAATTATTGCTGTCATTTTCTGTCACCTACTAAAGAGGAGGCTTGTTGGTGGGATATGTTTGTTTAATTTTTTTAATGTTTATTTATTTTTGAGGGGAGAGAGAGGCAGATCATGAGCAGGGGAGGGGTATGGAAGGAACAGAATTCAAAGCAGGCTTCAGGCTCTGAGCTGTCAGCACAGAGCCTGACACAGGACTCAAACCCACAAAACACAATATCATGACCTGAGCCAAAGTCAGACATATAACCGACTGAGCCACCCAGGTGCCCCAAGGTATGTTTGTTTTTTTTTTTAATACATATTTATTTATTTTGAGAGAGAGAGAGTGAGTATGAGCAGGAGAGGGTAGAGAGAGAGAATTCTCAGCAGGCTCCATGCTCAGCACAGAGCCCAGTGCGGGGCTCAGTCCCATTAACTGTGAGATCATGACCTGAGCCAAAATCAGGAGTCGGACATTTAATTAACTGAGCCACCCAGGTAACCCCAAGGTATGTTTTGTAAATAGGATTATAGTGTTTCTCTCATAGGTCTCTTCCTCATTTACTCTATTTTGAAATTCTTTGATCTTTGGCTTTGATTAATTTGTATATGCTTGGGAGTTTGTTTTAGATAAGGATTCTAAGCACACAGTCCCTTCATGAGCCTTTTCTTGGAACTCTCCTCTCTACCCAGCCCTGGTGGAGAGGAAACACTGGGCAGACACCCAGGTACTACTGAAGAGCAGAAACTGCTGCCTCTAGAACTTAAGTACAGGGACTGACTGTCCTTAAATCTGAAATCTCTTTGCCTATAGGTATAATACGGGTTATTGTACTGCAGTGGGCAGAGGGAGGGAGATTCTACTCCTCTGACTCTGAGGTCTCAAGGAACTTCCAAAGCTGTATAATCAAGAACTTGAATAAGCCCTTAATGAGGCTGTCAATCTGCAGACCACATACCTTGGCAGAAATTGGGACATGCTAAGTGGAAGGAATTAATCAAGATTTGTGAACTGGATGGTGGGTCACTTGCCTTCTAATGTTTGAAAAGGAATGAGGAGCTGAAAATGAGCATCTTTTGAATTACTTTGGTGTCAAGGTAAGTGGATATTAAATATGTGACCCTCCCTGACAGCTTCAGGCTGCTTCACAGAGAGCTAAACTTACAGGATGGCATGGTAATTAATGTCAAGAAGCTGTTATAAGTTGACATCGTTCTGAAAAGCACAGAGTCTGAAAGGAGTGAGTATATTTCCTGGAAAAGATATTTTTCAGGTTTTAGTGGGCTGAGGTGTTCTTTCCAGGTGGTGCTTTATGATGTCACATTAATCAAGGAGGGTCTTTGACATCCACAAGTGTGAAGACTGCAAATGGTGGGCCTGTTCGCTTCTTTCTGGTAGAGTCCTGCAGATAAGGACATGGGGTGTCTAGTGAATCCTAACCACACAGATGCTCCATTAAGCTGTTTTTCAAGGTGATGCTTGCAAAATAGATGGCAGAATGTGTGTAATAATCTTCAGTGCTGTAAATTCCAAAAGGAAAAAATTAATCCAGTCAATGGCAGAACAAAGTTCTGTATTTACATTTTTTAATTAAGAAATGAGTAACAATCTCTATTTAGAACTCTCTAAACTCTCTTTTTCCTCTCCCTGACCTCCTTTGCCTTACCCTTCAGTGACCTCTTAATGAAAACAAGAAAATCTAGTCCAGTCTCTGCCTTTTGCTTTCTTTAGTGCCCCAATCCATAATTACCCCTGTTTTGTTCCTCCCTTTTCTTCACTAAAGCTCTGGCAGATGTTGTAGACACAGGGTCCAGATCCCATTTTCAGTCAGTATGCACATATCCCCTGCTGCTTTGAGTGCCCAAAGTAATGGTTAACACCCATCAACCTTCTCTGGGTAACTGCCTGCTCCGTAGTCCAGAGGATTCTGGGATTTACATCCTCTTCACCTGATGCTGATAACTGATAAAGGGTCCACAGCCTGGCCTCCTTGCCTGAAGTTGGGACAATGGTGGATCAGCCCATTACTAGACAATCTGAAAGCACATCCTTTTGTGCTTACTCTGCTTTGCTCAGTCCTTTGTAGGGCCTTCCCAAGAAGCACTCCTTCAGTCACATGCCTGTATCTCTCATCTATTTCTAGAATCTTGACCTAACCAACTCTGGTCTATCTCAATCTTTCAAGAATATTTATATGAATATGGTTATTGCACACATAAGCCCAAGAGTTTACAGGTTCTCAAAGTCCTATTCACTTTATAAGAAGTCCCTTATCAGCAGCTAGTCACCTCTAATCCATGAAGTTTCATTTATTTACTAACAGACTGAACATTTTTACACAGTGTGAGGGACAGTTTTAATGGGAATTGTTACTGATCCTACTTATCTTTTTAGAAAAACCTATCATTAAGGCCAGAAAATGGCTGGTATCATAAATATAAGTATTATAAAGCTTAAAAAATTATTAAAAGATACAAGAGAATGTAGTTAATGGGGAATTATCCTTTAAAACACTAGGATGGATCAATACCTACTATTGTAGTAAAGGTAATCTTGCTGACACGTGAATACTAGGTACGGTTTCCCATTGGTCTCTTGTAGGCTCCCCTTTGTAAATCACGTGGAGCATTGCAGAGTTACTGTTGGTTGTTCAGTGGGGAACAACTGTGATCAAAATAGGAATGAGAAATATGACACATGAAATAAAGAGACATGGCCAAATGTAGTCTTGGTATGTTACAGTCAGTGTTAGAACATGCACTTTTTACAGCACAAGAAACTTACATGAACCACATAGCGACCTTCCCAATAGGGAAAGTAGTTAATCCTTAAAATGGATGGTTGAATGAATGTTCCTCTTTTTTTCCTGTTAGAAGAACACAATTGTTTTTTTAAAATGCAAACAATCTAGAAGAATAAAATGTTAAGGTAGAAAACTTCTTTGCCTTTTCCTTTATATTTCTACTCTAATATTAAGAGACAAGCACCATTTACTTAACACTTTATATATCCTTCCAAATATTATGTTTTGTACACAAAAATATGTAATTAGATGTATCTATTCTCATATTACCACAAAGGCACAGTTATAGATTTTCTAAATCTCTATATGTAATTGTATTATAATTAGCAGCAACATTCCTTTTTCATTCATCAGTATATCGTCTGTATCCTTTTGTGTCAATGCATGTGGAGCTACCAGCTCATTTTTTAAAAGGCTACATACTGTATTAGACAATGATGTGCCAATTATTTAACCATTTGGAAGGAGAGTTACTGAATTACATTTCTCTCAAGGTCTTTAGCAATAGGAAAGTGGTTATTGGCTAACTTAATTAAAATCTTAGTCATATTTTTAGAGTCAGAATAGGAACCAAATCACCAACTTAACTTGTAAATGTTTGCTCTCTATTGCAGATCACTACCTGCCATTGAAAGGTTTCTTTTCCTATTAGTCTGCTTTGTGATTTTAGTTTGCTTATTTTTATAATTATAATCGTTATTTTCAAAGTTGGAAATGAATATTTACCTGTTTTGGGCTATGTTCTAGGAAATCTGAGAAAGGAGAACTCAAGAGTCACACAGACCTGACTATAAATCCTTGTTCTAGCTATTTTCAACTATATGATCTTGGAAAATCATTTCTACCTTTCAATTGCCTTCTTTGTAAAATGGAAACAATAATCTTTAGCTCATAGGTTGTTTTAATTATTAAATGAAACACTGTATATGACATCAGCACAGTATCAAGTTATAGGTTCTTAATAGAGTTTAATTGTCAAATTTTACAATATTAGATTAAAAACATATTTTTTTATATTCAGTCATTTTTTTTACTTACAAAAAGGGGCAATTTCATATAGTTTAACATAATATGTATAACATATCTATTTTATGTCATATATTAATACTTCATAGTGACTGCTATCAAAGACTATTGATAGGACAGTAAACTTAGATATGTTTTTTATTGCTATTTTAATGCTAAATAATCAATAGAAGACATGAAGGATTATAATATGGAGAGGTAAGTATGAGCTGGAATAATTAGGGATGACTTAAGGAGCTATTAGATCTGATATTGACTTTGAAAGATGGGTAGGATCAGATGGCTGGAGAAACAATAAAATATTCCAAAATTTATGAATGATTAAACTATCTCTTTCAGAGATAGATGAATGACATAGTAAACATTTTGAACCTAGAATGTTAATGCCAGATGGAACCTGTAAAATATTTAGTTCAGCTATTTGATATAACAGATAAAGAAAGAGGCCTATCAAATTTAAATGACTAGCCCAACATCATATAATTGGTCAGCTACGAAACTACTAGGAAAAGGGTAAGTACCATCATTACTCACTAGCAAGAAATGGAGATAATTTTAGGGTTATGAATAAACAGTTGTCAAGGATTTTTAAAAATGTTTTAAGAATATATTTAATGTTTCATTTATTTTTGAGAGAGGGGAAGAGAGAGAGGGAGACACAGAATCTACGAAGCAGGCTTCAGGCTCTGAGGTGTCAGCACAGAGCCTGATGCGGGGCTCAAACTCATGAACCACAAGATCATTACCTGAGCCAAAGTCAGACACTTAAGCAACTGAACCACCCAGGCACCCCATCAAGGATATTTTTAAAACTTTAAATCAGTCCTTTGAGTAATACAGGCTGTGATGACTGAGAACAAATAAAACATTTTGATGGAAGTAAAGGATGCAGAGGGAAATGGCAAGCATGTGAACAAAAATTAATATATGCCCAGGGGCTATGCAAGCCATTGAATGATAAACACAATAAAGGCTTTATAGACACCATGTAAATGAAGGAGCAGAGCTGAGAGTAATCAAGGGTGAGCAAGAGGCATATGCAAGATGTAAAACATTTGGGATAGAAGAGGCTGGGAGAGATTACAGAATAAATTTAGAGAGTGTACAAAAGCTCAGGCAAATCAAAGGCGAGAAATGAAGGGAAGATTGCACAAGAGGATTGATAATAAGGTGTGTTTCAAGAACATGAAAACAAGATGTCTGTACAGAAGGCAAGAGTCTCTCACAGGTGGCAAAATAATTTATTGAGAGAAGGGGTAGAATTCCTGAACAAGATAATTAAATGACTCAGTTTTCTTAAGCATTAACGATGTCAGGAGTGGACGTACATCTATCAGAGGAAAACTGGGAGAAATCAGGCCAATATTAGCATAGTTGGAAAGGAAATGGATTGAGGATTTGGGTGACTTATATAAGGCTGAATGAAACATGATTCCTCTAGGGAATCTAGCTAGTTTCCTGAATCTCTGGAGGTTGTTGAACTTGTCAGGACCTCAGCTTTCTTAGCTATAAGTTGAAGGGTTGGACAAGATGAACATTAAGATGACTTTACTCAAAGCATGGCCCATTAATCAGTAGATCCGTGTTGTATTTGTTACCAGTCTGGGAAAATTAGAACAGATTTTGAGAATGTTTAGGAACTTTTATAGCAATTTGACATTGCTGTAACATCAAAGCATGTGATTTTATATTTTACAAAGTATTGGCCTACAGTGGATTTGAAATTTGAAAAAAAAAAAATGGTCCTCCACTGTAGAGAGATTGACAATCATTATTATAAAATATTATAAAATGTTTTTCAACTTTAAAAGTTATCCTTACATATTTTCAATGATTCAAACTTCCCTGAGCTATGAAGAAGTCTGATACATTCCTATATTAACTTGCTAGGGCTCCCATAACAAAATATCACAGACTGAATGGCTTAGACCCAGAAATTTATTTTCTCACAGTTCTGGAAGCTAAAAGTCCAAGACTAGGGTGTCAGCAGGTTTGGTTTCTCCTGAGACCTCTCTCCTTGGCTTGCAAACGGCCACCTTCTTGCTGTGTCTTCACCTGGCCTTTCCTCTGTACATATGCATCCTTAGCGTCTCTCTGTGTCCTAGTTTCTTCTTATAAAGCCACCAGTCAGACTGGATCAAGGCTGTCCTTAATAGCCTTTTAAAAACGTAATTTAATTACCTCTTTAAAGGCCCTGTCTCCAAATACAGTCACATTCTGAGGCTAGGAATTACGGTTTCACCGTATTAATTTGGGGGACACAATTCAGCTCATAACAATGCTAGAACAAACTTTGTTTCCAAATCATGATTTTGTAACAGACTGAGCAACTGATGGATATTTGGGGGCTTTTTTGTTTTTTATTTATTTTTTACCTAATGACCGCCAATATAAGAATTGGTTATGATTCATTTTCATTTAATTTCAATTTAGGTATACAGTTTCCCCAATGCCTCCACTCCAAATAAATTAACTATGCACAACTGAAAGGTATTGATGCATTTGAGTTTTTCTATCCTCCCATCACATAGAAGTTTATCTATATTCTGTTATTCAAATTGCCTATATGCTGTCATTTTTTCTTTTTATTTAAATCAATTTTTAGGCATCTTGCAGCTTAATCTCATAGGTTCAATTTCTAGAAGAAGATCTACTGCGTCAATGAATGATCCATTTCAGAGCATTTCTAAGGGTCTTCTTTACTCCAAATTGCTGTACAATCAGAAGTATAAATTGCCCTCCTCCCTGGTAATGTGTGATAATATGTTTTTTTCTGTATTCTTGCCAGAATCAATGATTATCATTAAACAAATTTGAAAGGTAGAATATGATATAATATTTTCTTTTGTATATTTCTTATCACAGATAAAAGTCACACCATTTTTCAAGTTTATTGACTAGTATGTTTCTTAGTTTTTGAATCACCATTCAGTTTAGTATTATGTGCTTTCAAAGAGGATAAAGGTCATATTGCCCTATAATAAGTTCACCCTGTGGTCAGAAATGGGCATAAATTCAAGGTACTATAAAGATTTATAAACTTGTTTGCATTCTTTCTTGTTCCTTCCCAACTTTTCCTGGTTTCCATTAATCTGCTCTATTGAATAACTTCTCTGTGTTTGCCTGTGGAGGTCCAGAATGCAAAGTGTGTTGAGAAATGCATCACAAAGTTCAACACCCAGGCTATTTTCAAGCCAGATCCTAAAGAAAGGAAACCTCTAAATTCACCAGAAAGAATAGGAATTGAACTTGAAACTTTTACTTTGCTCACATCTTATCTGTACTGTGCAGATCTGTCTCTGCATTAACATTTTTGCTTAACAAGAAATAGACATGAAGGCCCAGAAACTCTGAAGAACAAGTCTGAGATTTGACTTGATTTTTTTTGGCTTCCTACACACTTCGCCTGTGAAGTAATAAATACTTCAATTTACCTTGCAGTCTATCTTGTGTATGATTTATGTCTGACAGATGGACTGAGACAGACCTTTCTTGTATTGCCAGGCCTTCAAGGGGCGCTCTGGGGACCTACATGTAAACCCTCACCTCCCTGAAAAGTCAGTGTTGAATTTTTCTGTGTTACACGAAGGAAGGCTGAATTCCTTAGAACATTTTTCATTACGTGAAAAAAACCACTTCCTGTCACACAACCAGGAGAACTTTGTGCAAAAGGTAGAGAGGTGAGAGATAAAGAGTTTGAAATAATTAAGAATGGGAAAAGAGCATCTGAGACTAATTACAAGAATTACTTAAAATGGTAAATTTGCAGCCCTCTGGCTGAATTTTGATTATAAATATTTTTGGACAGTAAGATTTGCATCTTGCTCTACTTTTTTGGTTGTTACCCACACATAATATAAATTTTACCATTGATGGGGCACCTGGGTGGCTCAGTTGGCTAAGCATCCAACTTGAGCTCAGATAATGATGTCATGGTTCGTGAGTTCGAGCCCTGCGTTGGACTCTGTGCTGACAGCTCAGAGCTTGGACCTTGCTTGGGATTTTGGGCCTCCCCTTCTCTCTCAGTGCCTCCCTCACTCATGCTTTATCTCTCTCAAAAATAAATAAACAAAAAAATAATAATTAAAAATTAAAATTTACCATTGTAGTCATTGTCAAGTGAAGTGGTATTAAGTACATTTTTATTGTTGTGCAGTCACCACCACCATGCATCTACACAGCTTTTCTCATCATCTCATACTCTGTTCCTGTAAAGAATAAGCCCCCATTCCTCCCTAACCCCCGCTCCTGTGAACCACCCATTTACTTTTTCTCTCTATAATGTGACTACTCTAGGTACCTCATATAAGTGGAATCATGTTATTCTTCTTGTGATAGCTTATTTCAATTAGCATAAAGTCCTAAGAGTTATTTTTCCATGTTGTAGCAGATCTCAGAATATTCTTCTTTTTTGAGGCTGAATAATATTCCACCCTAAGGATATATCACATCCTGTTTATCTATTCATCTTTCAGTGGACACTTAGATTGCCTCCACATTTTAGCTATTGTGAATAATGCTGCTTTGCATATGCGTATGGGTATACAAATATTTCTTTGAGACCCTGCTCTCAAGGCATTTGGGTATATGAAAAGAAGTGGAATTGCCAGGTCTTATTTTTAATATTTGAGAATCCATCATAGTGCCTTCTATAGCAGCTATATCATTTTACACTCTTACCAACAGTGCCCAAGGGCTCCAATTTCTCTACATCCTTGCCAACACTTGTTATTGATTGATTGAATTTTAAGTAGCCATCCTAATAGTTGTGAGGCAGAATCGCATTGTGGTTTTGATTTGATTCTCCTAACAGTAATTTGAGCATCGTTTTTTAAAATTTTTTGTTTTAATGTTTATTTACTTTTGAGATAGAGAGAAAGTGAGAGAGAGAGAGAGAGAGAGAGAGACAAAGAACAGGGGAATTGCAGAGACTGAGGGAGACACAGAATCCAAAGCAGGCTCCAGGCTCTGAGCCATCAGCACAGAGCTGGACATGGGGCTCAAACTCACAAACTGTGAGATCATGACCTGAGCGGAAATTGGGTGCTTAACCAACTGAGCCACCCAGGTGTCCTGAACATCTTCTTCATGTGCTTATTGTCCATTTTTATATGTCTTCTCCAGAGAAATATCTATTTAAGTCCTTTGCCCGGTTTTGAATTGTGTTGTTTGTTTTTCTCTGTGGTTATTTTTAGGAGTTTTCCTATATATTCTAGTTATTAACCCCTTATAGATATATGATTTGCAAATAGTTTCTCTCATTCCATGGGTTACTTTTTCACTCTGTTGATAGTGTCCTTTGAATGCACACAGTGTTGAAATTTTGATGAAATCTGATTTGTCTATTTTTTTCTTTTGTTGTCTGTACCTTTTCCATTATATCCAGGAAGTTATTGTGTTCTGACATTTTTGCCTTATTTTTCTTCTAAGAGCTTTATGGTTTTGGCTGTTATGTGTAGGTCTTTGATCTATTTTGAGTTAATTTTTGTATATGGTGCTAGGTAAAGGCTAACTTCCTTCTTTTATGTGAATGTCCAATTTTTCCAGCACCATTTGTTAAAAAGACTGTCTTTTCTCCCACTGAATGGTTTTGACACCCTTGTCAAAAATCATTTGACTCTACATGCAAATGTTTATTTTTGGGCCTAGTGGTAGGCAGTTAGTGATCTTTCAATAATAAACTTCTGAGTGTACCCTAGTATGTCAAAGAGCTACTAACAGATTTGTAACCTATCAATTATTAAAATTTTTCTAATGGTTGGAGTTGCCTGATATATTTTTCTTTTACCATGAAAACATAAATGATTGCTAGGCTTCTTAGTGGTAAAAATGATCAGTTTCTTTAAAAATTCAATATATAAAAAAATTGAATTAAATTAAAATTAAATATCCCTTTTTAACTGCAGGATATTTGCCGTATTTTCCGGGATATATGATGCAAAGATATGTTTGACGTAATTTTCTGAAGGGGGTGTTTTTAATGAGCCAGAAGATAATTGGTATATGCAACTTAAGAATAAGTTTCTTTACCATGGTTTGAGAGTCAATGAATTTTCTGAGTATACGTACTATATGAATACATGCATGTGTCATGCATTACACAGATGGTTGTATGTGTAATTAAAGTAGCACAGGAGCATCCGGCTTTGGGGAAAATACACATGAGTATATTCTCTAAGTAACTGAAGCTTATACACTTAAATACAGTATTGATTACATGTAAAGCATTTATTTTCTCAAATGCATTACATTTAATTTTAATTTCAGGAATTGAAATATTAAGCCACAAGTTTTCTTCATCTTTTGATATTTCAGCACTTTCTTTAACTGTAAAATATTTCATTCTCACAGTAAATAGTCTTATTATTTTTATTTGGATCCTTAAATTTGAATATTTGACAATTATTTTTCTGACCTCTTCTTTACTCAGCCTTTAAACAGTTATTTTTTCTCAGTAAGTATGAGCTGCTAATGGTACCATTCTTCCTTCTGATTTATTGCATTTTCTCTGCTATCAGCAAGGGTAGAATTTTGTGTAAAGTAAAAATAAGCCCCCTTCTCTGAAAAAAGATGTGAAGAATTATTTCAAAATCTTGAAGACTTTGGACTATAGAGTATGTGTTTTATGAGAGTATAGATTTCTGTTACTATAGTATTGGTTGTGTGCTGGATTATCTAGACCAGAACTGCTTTTCGTGCTCAAATTTGGTTTGTCATTAATTAAAACCTCTTTAATTGCCTCTTAGAAAAATTTATCCATAACCACAATCTGTCATAATGTTGGGGTTGTGGAGTGAGGGTGGGGATGGCAGTTGATGGCCGAGATTTAATTAATTAATTAATTAATTTTGCACAAAAAGTGTATTTTGTGCAAAAACATTATTTTATTAAAGCACTGGAACAGGGCCCATGGGCAGGAAGAGCTGCACTGGGGTTTTGAAGAGTGACAGCTTATATATTGTGGAGTTGGGGGAGGTGACATATAGTAAGATAAGAGCTGATTGGCCAACGCGAGAACTTTAGTCCACTTGACATTATTTCTTCCTCGTAAATTAATAATTTAGTGTTCTGGCTCACATATCGATCTCTTGTCGGCTTATAAGTATGAGTGAGCAACTAAAGCAGGAGTTCTTAACCTGGAAATTAAGGATGGGCTTAAGGGATCCATTAAGCCTGAAGACTGCATGCAAAAGCATGTGGCGGAGGGGAGGGGTGGTTCGGGGGCAGTGTGCACTTATCAAGGATAGAAGTCAATAACCTTCACCAGACAGGGCTTCAGTTCTGGATATGTTGCAAAATAGGGTTTCTGAGCTCAGGTGTCTTACGTTCAAGGAACACGCTGGAAATATTTTCCCATGCTGTAATTCTTTATAACACTATTTCAGCAATTTCGTAGGATTCAATTGCTCAAATTCATCTACTAAGAAAAATTTTAAAAACTTATTCACTCATAATTTCTGAAAGACATAATTTTTGGGTGAAATGTTGACTTATTTTTATTAACAGACGCCCAAGCGTGAGAACTAATGACAATCACTATTCATACCTAATATTGGGGCACCTGGGTGGCTCAGTCAGTAAGCATCTGACTTTGACTCAGGTCATGATCTCACAGTTCATGGGTTCGAGCCTGGTGTCGGGCTCTGTGCTGACAGCTCAGAGTCTGGAGCCTGCTTCAGATTCTGTGTCTCCTTCTCTCTCTGTCCCTCCCTGCTTGTGCTCTGTCTCTGTCTCAAATTAAGTAAACATTAAAAATTTTTTAATTCCTAATATTGATGAGACAACAGCTCTGACCTGGGTGTTGTGCTAACTGTGTGCTTGAGATCTTACTATGGGTTTTATAAGATGTGGGTATTATTACTTTCATTTAATAGCTGAGGAAACTGAGGTGCAGAAGGTAAAGAACATACCAAGAGCATGTTGCTGTCAGAGAGGAAATTAAGCTCACAGCCACATCTAGCTACCCTTTCCCTCCAACCATGATAGTAACTTTGTTCTTCAATCTCCACAGGCAGGCATTTCCACTTGGAACCTTTATTCCCGCCCAAAGTCACCCTTCCTATGGTTCCTCAGCTGATTCCAAACCATTCCACTTAGTACCATTAGATTATTCTCTACCTCAGGGTCAGCAAACTTTTCCTGAAAAGGACCAGATACTAAATACTTATGGGCCACATATGTGGCCCATATGGTTCCTGTCACAACTACTCAACTGGGCTGCCCACTGTAGCATGAAGCCCCGGTAGACAAGATGTGAGCGAATGAGTGTGGCTGTGTTCTAATAAAATCCCATCTACGGACACTGAAATTTTAATCTCATGTAATTTTCTCATCTCAACAATTATTGTTTGTCTTCTGATTTTTTCCCAAACACTTAAAAATGTGAGCACTATTCCTAGCTTATACTCTGCATGAAACAGGTAGCTGGCTGGATTTGACCTGTGGGTTAAATTTTGCTAATACTGGGGCGCCTAGGAGGCTCAGTGAGTTAAGCCTTTGACTTCGGGTAGGGTCATGATCTCAGAGTTCATGGGCTCAGGCCCCACATCAGGCTCTGTGCTGACAGCTCAGAGTCTGGAGCCTGCTTTGGATTCTGTCTCTGCCTCTCTCTCTGCCCCTTCTCTGCTCATGCTCTGTCTCTCTGTCGTCTCTCAAAATTAAAATAAAAACATTAAAAAAATTAAAAATTAAGTTTGATAATATTGCTTGAACAGCATCTTATGTGTTCATAGTTTCCACAACTAGACAGAAAACCATTGAGCTTAAAATTATGTATATATATACATATACTTATCTTAACTTGGGGTTCTTGGGTGGCTCAGTTGGTTAAGCCTCCAACTTCAGCTCAGGTCGTGATCTCATGTTTCATGAGTTCAAGCCCCACATTGGGCTCTCTGCTGTCAGCACAGAGCCCACTTTGGATCCTCTGTTCCCCTCTCTTTCTGCCCTTGCCCCACCTTGTTCTCACTCCCACAAAATACATAAATAAACTTAAAAGATATTCTTCACAGAATCTGTAGGTAGGGCTAAACCTCTAAGTAAGTGCTCAATAAATACTTGATTAAAAACACTGATACTTCCTCAGAGTCATATCCAAGAAGAATAAAAAGTCCATTTCAAAACATGCCGCATGTTTATTTTCTTCACCCTTTTTAACCTCCCTAACAGAATTCTGTATCTCTAAAATATCACAGCGATTTTTTTTGGGTTCTGAGTACTGACAAATACCCACGTGCTTGGCCAGCTTGAAGGTCAGATGGTATCCTGGCCTGGGGCCGATAGATACAGCTGGTCCGATTTCAAACTGTGACACACTTGTTGCTAGCCTTGGTTTTCTGGTTCCTTCATCAGGAATTATATTAGTTTATTTATAATAATGAATTGCTACATGAACAATTGTTTTTAAAACCATAATCCCCAACCAAAAGCGATGTCATGACTCGATGGGCTAAATTTGGGACCATGAGATCCACATTCTAGGACTGGCTGCCATGCATCTTCCCTGGGCCTTCATTTCCCCATCTGTAAATGGGAGCTAATAGCACTGTCTTCCTCCTATGGGCATGGGGAGCCTGGGCTGATTAGAAACCACCCTACAGATATAGTAGTGATAGTTGTAAGCTTCCCCACTCACTGTGGCTCAGCCTTATTAAGCAGTACGGGTGTATGGTATTAGGAGACAGAGAAATGTGCTGTGCTCCATTCTGGGTGGGAATAAAAACTTGTTTTAGGGGCTCCTGGGTGGCTCAGCCGGTGAAGCATCCAACTTTGGCTCAGGTCATGATCTCACGGTTCGTGGGTTTGAGCCCCGCGTCGGGCTCTGTGCTGACAGTTAGCTCAGAGCCTGGAGCCTGCTTCAGATTCTGTGTCTCCCTCTCTCTCTGACCCTCCCTACTCACACCATCTCTCTTTCTCTCTCAGAAATAAATAAAACATTAAAAAAAAAAAACTTGTTTTATTAGCTTTCAGGCCATAGCAAGCAGCTATGAAATCAAGCTGACATTTACTACTAAGTACACACTTAAACATGATGTAACACATGCCAATGAGCTTTTTTGTTTTACCCTTTCAGTGTGAGATCACTGAAACCAGAAACTGTAATTACCCCAGTCCTCCTGCCGTTCTGCTATTGGTCCGATGTCACTGCTGAGTGGCACTGAAAATGGGAGACGCGGTTATTCTCTGCTAAGCACGGCCCATGACGTGGTGTCCAGAACACTTGCAAACACTCC
>JAESUZ010001456.1:0-122244 GCA_017311185.1 Proteles cristata cristata
AAAAAGTATTAATAGTGAAAATTACCAACACATTACATAAAAATAATGTGTCAGATGTAAGGGTGACTTAAAGATTCAATTGATTTTAAGTTGGTTTTGGTTGTAAATAACCAATTACTTTACTAAAAGAGCCTTAAACAATTGGAAATCATTATTTTGCATATCATGAAGCCCAGAGGTCGATAGTCCTTGAGTTGGTACATCAGCCCAATTATGCAATTGAGGACATAAGCTGTCTTCCTCATTGTGCTATTTCTTCTAGAGTAATCTCTGCTATTTTCCCCCCATGGTCAGAATAATTCAAGGATGATGTTCTCGCACGAGCACATTCTCAAGCAGTAAGAAAGAAGGTAGTGAAAACTATCTTCTCTTATGTCTCCATCTTGTTTTTTTTTGTTTTTTTTTTTTTTAATCAGGTCAGGACATCCTTTCCAGTAGCTTGAGAGCAGCCTTTTTTTATAGACCATTGGCCACAACCAATCTTTGGCAAAGAGGATGTTATTTTCCTGTTTCACTTAGACTAATCATGAGAATCACCTTGTGATAGTCTCACCATCCTGGAACTTATTTTTCCTCAATATTTGAATAAAACTCTGGCCCTTTTAGCAAGAAAGAAGAGGAAAGAATGCATGCCTGTTGTTTAGGCAACCAAAATTGCCTGCCTAAGTATTCAAAGGTCCTTATAGTGTTCCAGAGGAGGAGAGAGGTTGACTAACTTTAGATTTAGATTAATAAGACACGCTAAAAATTTAAGGATACAACGTATGGATAGGAACAAGACATATAACTTCCAACCCATGGGAGAATAAAAAGAAATTTGGGAAAAAGCAGTTTAGTCCAATAGAAGGCAGTCAAAGAGGTACATCGAGCACTAGGCACAGTTTTATAGGCAGGAAAAAGTTTTGTGCACTAGCTCCATCGGTGCCTGACTGTTTACTGGACACTTACTTCTCTGTGGCACTTGGTTTTCCTAAATGTAAAGTTAAGTGGTTGGTCTGAATGACATGGAAGGTCCCTTGCAGTTCTAACAGTCTATGGAACAAATATGGGATTTTTTTGGAAATGTTATTCATTAGTTTGTATGCACTAGAGAATATCGTTCCCTGTTCTTTCAACTGTGCATATAATTGTAGCACATCTTCATTGGCACATGTGCACTTGAAAATTCTAGGAGCATCCAGGGACAGAAAACATTCTTTTAAACTTGCTTAATTGAAATCCCATAAATGTGCCTTAATAAATAAAATTACCCTTTCCCCTTCTCATCTTCCAAATTATTTCTTGTTGCAAAACAAAGTCCCATCACTGATTCTTCCATTACTGCGTATCTTGAAATTTAAGTTAATTAAAGGAATGACTCCATAGAAAATCCTGAAATCATCAAAAGTTGTCTAGTTTCCCCAAATTTGACCTTTATGCATTTTGTCTTTGTTCCGTGTTGGTAAAAGCTCTTTATTTTAGCTTCACCCTAAGCTCACCTGAACCTCCTTAAACCTTTCTTTGGATAGAGACTTAAGTGTTGTCCCTTTGAAGCACTTCTCCATCGCATGTAAACAAAGAATAAATAGTAGGAGTTGTCAACAAAGCAGGCAGTGAAAGCAAGTCCTGTTAACCATCAAGAGAAGAATGTGCAAAGGAAGAAAGAAAGCAGAAAATGCAGGTGGCAAAATGATTTACCGACCTTTGCCTGAGAATTGACTATACCTAAATATGTACAGAAAAGGTGCTACACAATGATAAAAGGCATTGGAATCTTATTAAAATAACCCAAGAAAAATCTGTTTATGTGGTGCTGGAGATATAAACTACAATGGGTAGAAAGACAGAAGTTCAGGGGCACCTGGATGGGTCAGTCGGTTAAGTGTCTGACTTTGGCTCAGGTCATGATCTCATGGTTCGTGAGTTTAAGCCCCACATCGAGCTCTCTGCTGTCAGCATGGAGCCTACTTTGGATCCTCTGTCTCCCTTTCTCTCTGCCCCTCCCCGGCTTTCTCTCTCTCTCTCCCCAAAATAAATAAACATATATTTAAAAATTCTTTTCAAAGATGATACCGAGATTTGCCCTTGTAGTAGCCAGGCAGCAAAATGGCTCCTAGTGATTTCTGCCTCTTGGCCTCTCTGTCCTTTCTCCAGAGAGGTCTTTCTCCGCCTCTCTGTCTCTTTCTCTTTCTCACATTACTCACTCTGGGGGAAGTCCTATGCCATATAGTAAACAACTGTACAGAAAGGTCTATCTCTTGAGGAACCAAAGAATCTTCCCCAAATCCATGTCTGTAGGCTTAGAAGTGAATTCTCCAAGCTCAGTCAGGCCTTCAGATGATTGTAGCCCTGGTGGACTTCTTGTCTGCAGCCTCCTGAGAGACCTGTGCCAGAACCTCCCAGCTAAGCTGCCCCCCGGTTATTGACACTCAGAAACTGCATGACATGATCACCGGCTAGTTTGGGGGTAATTTGTTACACAGCAATAGATAACTAATACAGATCTGGGTAGCTGGAAGTGCGGCAACGCTGTAATACACACCTACAACACAGGAGTGGCTTTGGGACAATAATAGTGTCTTCCAGGTTCTGTTCTCCGTTCAGATGGTCTTACTCTGCCCATTCTTTTCTTCATGATCTCATCTACCCTCACAGATTTAACTCTAATCTATGTACAGATGACTCCAAAGCCTGTATTTCCAGTGTGGATATTTCCCCTGAATTCCATGCCCCTCTTGCCAACTACCTACCTAGCATTTCTACACAAACTTCCAATAAGACCCTATAGCTAAGCATGGCATTTATGGAACTTATCATCTCTACTTTCCAAATCAGCTCCTTGTCCTATATGATTTGTCTCAGATAGGGACACATTCTCCTCAGTCACCCATTCTAGAAACCTAGAAGTTGTTTGTTTGTTTTTTTCATGTTCCACATTTAAACTCTTACCCTGCTGATTTAAACTCTTTTTCTTTTTTATTTTTTAGCATTTATTCAGTTTTGAGAGACAGAGAATGAGTGGGGAAGGGGCAGAGAGAGGGGGAGACACAGAATCTGAAACAGGCTGAGCCATTAACACAGAGCCTGATGTGGGGCTCAAACCCACAAACTGTGAGATCATGACCTGAGCTGAAGTCGGATGCTTAACCGACTGAGCCACCCAGGTGCCGCCCTGCTGATTTAAACTCTTAAGTATTTCCTAGATTTGCACAGCTTCCACATCCCTTCTAAATAACTCTTCCCTAGTTTCTTCTCTCATCTGAATTATTGCACCTGTCACCTAACTGGACGTACTAGCTCCAAGCTTGCCCCAATAAAATCCATTTTCCACACAGGAGCCAGTTTTATGTTTCTAAGTTGCATATATGATCATCTTATCCTTTGCTTAAAATCTTTCAGTGGATATTTATGTCCATCTGGATAAAGTCCAAATTCCTCACTGTGTTTAAAACAGTTCCTATGATCTTGACCTTAACTATATTCCCAGATTAATTTATTCCTTACCTATCTCTCAGTGCACACTTGAATAAAAGTGGGTTTTTTATGTTTTCTTCAAGCACAGGACTTTTTTTGCCATTATGCTTTTGTATATACTTCCTCTACTTAAAATGTCATTGCCTTAACTTTTAGTCTAGTTTATTCCCCTTCTTTTAGTATAAGGTATACTAATGTCCTCTGGGTAACCACCACGCATTTCTTTTCCAGAATGGTTTACGTAGCCCTCCCTGACCCTCCCACAGTCCCTGGAGCACATCTTATCATAAGAAAAATTTTATTTTATTAAAATTGTCTGTTTTCATGAATAGGTCCATAACAAGGCCGTACTCCTTACGGACAGGGCTTATGTCTTAATTATCTTTTATTCCAAAGGCCTAATACTGTGACTGGCTCAATATAATTGTGCTTCTTGAATAATACCATCAGAAGTTGACAACTGATGAGAGGTTATAAGCTGAGGGAAATGGGAGGCAAGGGTAAGAGATGATTCAAGACGAAATGGGAATCATTCTCAAACTTTATTATTGATAAAAGTCAACTGGTAAACTTGTTAAAATGCAGATTCCCTAACCTCACCCCTACATATTTCTAATTCCTTTAATCTAAGATATATTCCAGGAATCTAGCAAACACCCAAGTCACTCTGATGCTCAGGCTTTCTGCCTAACTATTTGGGAAACATTGGTTTAAAAAATGAAGTTTTAGGGGTGTGTGGGTGGCTCAGTTGGCTGAGTGTCCGTCACTTGATTTTGGCCCAAGGCATAATCCCAGGGTCATATGATTGAGCCCCAGGTCTGGCTCTGTGCTAAGCATAGAGCCTCCTTAAGATTCTCTCTCTTTTGGGATACAGGAGTGCTGATGCATACGGGCACATGTACCCCAATGTTTATAGCAGCACTCTCAACAATAGCCAAATCCTGGAAAGAGCCTAAATGTCCATCAGCTGACGAATGGATCAAGAAGACGTGGTTTATCTATACAGTGGGATACTACATGGCAATGAGAAAGAATGAAATCTGGGCCATTTGTAGCAACGTGGATGGAACTTGAGAGTGTTATGCTGAGCGAAATAAGTCAGGAAGAGGACAGATACCATATGTTTTCACTCGTATGTGGAACAGGAGAAACTTAACAGAGGAGCATGGAGGAGGAGAAGGGGAGAAAAAATATTTGAGAGGGAGGGAAGCAAACCATAAGAGACCTTCAACCCTCATCAAACTGAGGGTTGATGGGGGTGGGGAAGAGGGGAAGGGGGGTGATGGGCATGGAGGTGATGGGCACTTGTTGAGATGAGCACTGGATGTCATATGGAAAGCAACTTGACATTAAATTATATTTTTAGAAAATCTCTCTCTTTCTCTCTCTCCTTTGGCACCTCTCCCCCAGTCATGTGCTTTCTCTCTCTCTAAAAATAAATAGATCTTTTAAAAAAACAGAAAATGAATTTTTAAAGAAATGTAATGTCTCTGTAGTTCCTCCTATATCTCCATTTTTCTTATCCATTGTTTTAGGTTTTGTGGCATAGAAATAAACTGTATCGCATTTAAACACCATTCTGTCATTTAAAATATTGCATATAAAATTAAACTCCACCTTCCACTAGGATTTCCAAAACCAAGTAAAGCTTCAACTCTTCCAAATGATTAATATGGGTCTGTAGTTCACAAATAAGTCACAAAGAAAGGCCTGCCATAAACACATGTTGGGGAAATCAACGGTCTATAGCAATTCATGTTGAATATTAGCCTCTCTGCTGTGCTGCCAACATTAGTTAAAATAATGAGACTAAATCCCATTCAGAGGTCTAATCAAGCTTAAGTAATGGTTTTTTTTTCAAGCTTAAGTAATCTGTTTCTTGCTGAGATTTTAGGAAATCTAGAAATTATCAAGTACACAGAGACAAAGCCTTCAACAACAGCTATTTTAGAGTAATAATTTAGTTGAGAATAAACTCAGTAAGATCCATACTCAAGGGCCTAGCCAGTTGAACTCATGTCAGTTTTATTTGCATATGAGTAAATTTCATTTCTACGGTGTGTGTGTGTGTGTGTGTGTGTTTTATTACCTCTGTACCTTTTGAAAATAATATGGCCCTAACGTTATTGAATGGAAATGGAATAAAATATATATTCCCTATTATGATCAATAGATATTTAGAAGAAATCCTTTCTGCTGAGAAGGAGCAATTATATTTACATGCAAGAAAATTAGTAACTTAGGCTGTATGTCTTTGCAGTGAAAATATTTTAAAAATCTTTTAAAAACAAGAACATTAAGGAAAACAGCAGTTATTTTCAATATGGGGAAGCATAATGTTGATAGCAACTTTCATTTTAATCCTCAGAATTAGACACTGAACAAACAAAAAGCTGGTTCTTTGCTTTGGGACTCTTTGTCTGAAATTAGGGCATGTTGTTATCACACACTTGTCCTTTAGTTATGACTTCAAGTACTAAAATATCAGGTTTCTTTTATACTAACCTAATTAACAAAAGAAGGGATTAGAATAGGGGCACCTGGGTGGCTCAGTTGGTTGGGCGTCCAACTTTGGATCAGGTCACGATCTCGTGGTTTGTGGGTTCGAGCCCTACGTCAGGCTCTGTGCTGACAGCTAACTCAGAGCCTGGAGCCTGTTTCGGATTCTGTATCTCCCTCTCTCTCTGATCCTCCCCTTCTCTCTCTCTCTCTCTCAGAAATAAATAAAACTATAACATTAAAAAAAAAGAAAAAAGAAGGGATTAGAATATTATGCGACTAAAAATTCAGAATCTTAAATAGGATCAAAGTTGCTTTGTTTTAAAGAAAAAATTGTGATATATAGACTGATGGATTGAAGACCATGAAAATAAAGGTAAATTAATCTATCATAAAGAAATCCAGTAACCAAATACAAACAAAAAAGAAAATGGAGAAAAAACTAGATCTCCCAAAAGTCTGAGAAATAAAAAATGTAGGTGGATGAAAGCTTAGAAAGTATCCATGAAAATGATTATTTTCTAGGAAAATATAAATTACCAAATTGATGTAAAGATAGAAAATCTGAAAGACCAAAAACATGAAAGAAAATTTTTAAGTGTAAAAATAAATTAATTCCTAAAAGACTGGGCTAAGAAAGATTTGCCTATGAGTCATTTCATTTCTTCAAAGAATACTTTCCTATGTCATTAATGTATTTCAGGGCATAAAGAAAGAAGGAAATTAACTCAGTGAATTCTATGGAGCTAATAGAACTCTGATAAAAAATTTAAAAAAAATTTTTAAATGTTTATTTATTTTTGAGATAGAGAGACAGAGCACAAGCAAGGGAGGGGCAGAGAGAGAGGGAGACAGAATTTGAAGCAGGCTCCAGGTTCTGAGCTATCAAAACAGAACCCAAGGCAGGGCTCAAACTCACGAACCACGAGATCATGACCTGAGCTTAACTGACTGAGCCACCCCAACCCTGATAAAAATTTTAAGAAACATAGAAAAGATCGTTTAAACTATAGCTGGATCTTATTTATGCTCATGCAAAATAGAGATGCATGAATACAATATAAAATACTGGCAAGTGGATTTAGCAGTATCCAGTGGATTTAGCAGTATACCCTAACCCTAACCCTAACCCTTTATTCAGATTGTAGGAATTATTCAGTATTTGGAAAAACCAATCATATAATTCATAACATCAATAACAGATGAAAAATAACATCAATATAATTGATTCTGAAAAGAAACCAGGTTGAGGAAATTTTCTAGTTTGTTAAGTGTTTTTATCATCAATCCCAGAGCTAACATCATACATATTGGTGAAAGACTAAAAATTTTCCCTCAGGAAATAAAACAAGGATGTCTACTTTTCTTCAACTTTACATTGTATTGGAGGCTTTAGCCAGGGAAATTTGGCCATGAAATGAAATAAAAGGTATCTAGTTTGCAAAGGAAGAAGTAAAACTATCTGTTTGAAGATAAGATGATCTCATACATAGAAAACCCTAAGTCACACACACACACACACACACACACACACACACACACAGAGACTTAGAGCTGATAAGCAAGTTCAGCAAGGTTGTAGGATATAACATCAAAATACAAAAATCAGTGTTACTTCTACACACATTCAATGAATGATCAGAAGAGAAATTAAGGAAAGAAGTACATTTTGAAAGACATCAAAAAGAATCCAAAGAAGCACAGCACTTGTACACTGAAAATTACAAAATGTTGTGGAAAGAACATCTAAATGAATGAAAAGACATCTTGTATCCGTGGAAGCAAACACTTTATGTTGACAAAATGGCATTGCTCAAATTGATCTACAGATGAATGCAATCCCTACAAATATTTCAACACTCTTTTGTGCAGAAATTGACAAACCAATCCTAAAATTTATATGGAAACTGATGGGACCCGGAATAGCCAAAATAATATTGAAAATGAATAACATAGTTGGAGGACTCAAAGTTTTCACTTTCAAAAACTTCCAGAAGCCTGCAGTAATAAAAACAGTGTGGTAGTGGAATCATAGTAGACATATAGATCAATTGGATGGAATGGAGAGTACAGAAATAAACCGTCACATTCACAGTCAAATGATTTTCAGTAGAGTGTCAAGACCTTTCAGTAAGGAAATGTGTCTTTTCAACAAATGATGCTGGGATAATTGGATATCTCTATTTACACAACATACAGAACTCAACTCAAAATGAATAGGAGACCTACATATGACAGCTAAAACTATAAAACTGTTAAAAGAAAACATAGGTGTAGATTTTCATAACCTCGGGTTAGACAAATATTTCTTAGATAACACACTAAAAGGACAAGACATAAATGAAAAAAAACCAGATTTTAGCAAAACTAAAAACTTTTTACTTCAGAGGACATCATCATCAGTAAAATGAATAGACCACTCTCAGAATCGTAGAAAATATTTGCAAATTCTAAATCTCACAAGGGATTTTTATCCAGAATATGTGACCAACAGTTATAACTCAAAAATAAAAAGATAAATATCTGCTTTTAAAAATTAGGAAGAGCTCTAAACAGATATTTCTCCAAAAGAGATAGACAACTGTGTAATAAGTGAAAAGATGTGCAACATTACAGGTCATTAGGGAAATGTGAATCAAAGCCACAGTGAGATACCACTCCACATCTCTTAAGATGGAGACATGCAAACAGATAATAACAAGTGTTGTCAAGCTTGTGGACAAATGGGAGCTCACAGCTACTGGTTGTAGGGATGCAATATCGTGAAACTGCGATGGAAAACAGTCTGGTTATTCCTCTGTAAGTTAAACATGGAATCATTGTAGGAATCAGCAATTCCACTCTGAGATATATACCCAAGGAATTGAAAGCCTGTGTTCAAGCAAAACCTTAAACAAGAATGTTCAGAGTAACATTATTTATGTATCAAAAAAATGGAAACAACTCAAATGTTTATGAACTAATGCATGGTAAACAAAAAGTGGCATATCTATGTAATGGAATATTATTTGGCAATAAAAAGGAATAACAATGAAAGAATGACAAAACATGGACAGACTTTGCAACCACAATGCTAAGTGAAAGAAGTCAGACCCAAAAAGTTCACATTTATCCATAGAGTGTCCTTTTATATGAAATTTCCATAAGAGTGACAAAAAGTGGATTAATGATTGCCAGAGTTTGGAAGGAGGTGGGAATGGAGAATGACTGCTCGTGGGCACAGGATTTTTTGGGGGGTGATAAAAATGTTCTAAAATTGATCATGGTGGGGCGCCTGGGTGGCTTAGTCGGTTGAGCGTCCGACTTTCGCTTAGGTCATGATCTCGCGGTTCGTCGGTTCGAGCCCCGCGTCAGGCTCTGTGCTCACTGCCAGCTCAGAGCCTGGAGCCTGTTTCAGTCTGTGACTCCCTCTCTCTCTGACCCTCCCCTGCTCACGCTGTCTCTCTCTCTCTCCCTCCTTGAAATAAATAAAAATATTTTTAAAAAATTGATCATGGTGGTGATTGCATGACTGTAAATGTACTAAAAACCATTGAATTGTGGACTTTAAATGGGCAGATCAGGTGGTGTTGTGAATTATATTTTATTTAATAAAGCTGATAAAAATAATATATAGACATCTTTTCATATCATCAGATGTCTCTTTTAAAACATAATTTAGGGGCGCCTGGGTGGCTTAGTCGGTTAAGCGTCCGACTTTCGCTTAGGTCATGATCTCGCGGTTCGTTGGTTCCAGCCCCGCGTCGGGCTCTGTGCTGACTGCCAGCTCAGAGCCTGGAGCCTGTTTCAGTCTGTGACTCCCCTCTCTGACCCTCCCCTGTTCATGCTGTCTCTCTCTCTCTCCTAGAAATAAATAAAACATAAAAAAAAAAACATAATTTAATGGCTTTTAGAGTCTCTGTTATATAGATATATAGCATTTATTTAACTACTTTCCTATTGTTGAGTATTTTAAATTGTTTCGATTCTTTCAATATTATGATGAGTGTTTCAGTGAGCATTGCTATAGTTAGAAACTTGCATATGTCCTTTCTTATTTCCTTAGGATAAATTCTTCGAAGAAGAATTGCTAGTATAAGTATTATGCACATTTTTGACGTTGGGTAGACAATAACAAATCACTTTGCACAGTGGTTACCTCCCTTCTCCTGGCCATGTGTTGTTACGTGAAAATGCTCAGTTCCATGTACCTTTCCCAACGCTGGGTATTTTGTTCTACTACTACTTTTTATTTCCCTCTTCTTTGTCCTTCTCCTCAGCTCCTTTCTTCTTAACCTTAAAACATATGTTACTTTCATGTACTCTTTTTAGTATTAAGTATTGAATCAGTGATGACTTTTAGGAACTTCTCCAGTGATATGCTCTAGGACTGGATCTTAACAAATTTCCTTTTTATCAAGATATTCAGAACACTGATAAAGTCACCAAAGACTGACTTATATATTCAGATGGCACGTTACTAAGAGGAACAGCCGTGTGTTGCACATTCTTAATTTGTTTGCTACTTTAGTCCTCATAACATCTCTACGTGGCAGCATCATTATCACTTAAAAATGAAAACCTTGATACTCAGGTAAAATCACTTAATAGGGTGGCATAGTTTTATATTTTGGATACCAAACGTTTATCAGATATGTCATTTGCACATATCTTCTCCCATTCCGTAGGTTGCCTTTTAGTTTTCTTGATTGTTTCCTTTGTTGTGTGGAAGCTTTTTATTTTGATGAAGCCCCAATAGTTTAGTTTTGCTTTTTTGTCCCTTGCTTCAGGAGACACATCTAGTAAGAAGTTGCTGTGGCCAATGTCAAAGAGGTTACTGCCTGTGTTCTCTAGGATTTTCATGATTTCATGTCCACATTTAGGTTTTGAATTTATTTTTGTGTATGGTGTAAGAAAGTCATCTGATTTCATTCTTCTGCATGTTGCTATCCAGTTTTCCCAACACCATTTGTTGAAAAGACTATCTTTTTTCCATTGGATATTCTTTCCTGCTTTGTTGAAAATTAACTGATTATATAGTTATGGGTTTGTTTCTTCATTTTCTATTCTGTTCCAGTGTGTATTTTTTGTGCCAGTACCATACTGTTTTTATCACTACAGCTTTGTAATATAACTTGAAGTCCAGAAGTGTGATGCCTCCAGCTTTGCTTTGCTTTTTTCAAGGTTGCCTTTGCTATTCAGGGTCTTTTGTGGTTCCATACAGATTTTAGGATTGTTTGTTCTAGCTCTGTAAAAAATGCTCTTGGCATTTTTGTGTAGATTGCTTTGGGTAGTATAAACATTTTAACAATATTTGTTCTTCTGCTCCATGAGCGTGGAATGTCTTTCCATTTCTTTGTGTTGTCTTCAATTTCTTTCATCAACATTTTATAATTTTCAGAATATAGGTCTTTCACCTTTTTGCTTAGGTTTATTCCTTGGTGTCTTATTGTTTTCCGTGCAGGTGTAAATGAGTTGACTCTTTAATTTCTATTTCCGCTGCTTCATTATTCATGAATTTTTATATCCTGTGACTTTACTGAATTTGTGTATCAGTTCTAGCAGTGTTTTGGTAGAATCTTTTGGGTTTTCTATGGAGAGTATCATGTCATCCTCAAATAGTGAAATCTTACTTTTTCCTTGCTGAATGGATGCCTTTTATTTCTTTTTGTTGTCTGATTGCTGAGGCTAAGACTTCCAGTATTGTGTACTATGAGAGCGGACATCACTAATTTGTTTCTGACTGTAAACGAAAAACTCTTAGTTTTTTTCCCTTTGAGGATGATATTAGCTGTGAGTTTTTCATACACAGCCTTTATTATGTTGTCATATGTTCCCTGTAAGCCTACTTTGTTGAGGGTTTTTTTTTTTTATCATGAATGGATATTGTACTTTGTCGAATGTTTTTTTTTGTATCAATTAAGATGATCATATAGTTCTTATCCTTTCTTTTATTAATATGATGTATCATGTTGATTGATTTGTGAATATTGAACCACCCTTGCAGCCCAGGAATAAATCCCACTTGATCATAGTGAATGATTCTTTTAATGTATTGTTGGATTCAGTTTGCTAGTATTTTGTGGAGAATTTTTGCATCTCTGTTCACCAGGGGTATTGGCCAGTAATTTTTTTTCCTTTTTTTTTTTTTATATTTTTATTTATTTCTAGGAGAGAGAGAGAGACAGCGTGAGCAGGGGAGGGTCAGAGAGAGAGGGAGTCACAGACTCTGAAACAGGCTCCAGGCTCTGTGCTGGCAGTCAGCACAGAGCCCGACGCGGGGCTCGAACCCACGAACCGCGAGATCATGACCTAAGCGAAAGTCGGACACTCAACCGACTACGCCACCCAAGCACCCGAGTAATTTTCTTTTTGAGTGGAGTCTTTATAGGGTAATACAGTTTTAATTGGTAGAACAAAGGTTTGAAACTCAGGTCTTTTTACTTCTAACGCATGTACATTTCCTAGTATACTACATTTGGTTTTCAGTTCAACAATTGTTCATTTACAACCTACTATGCCCCAGGTATGCTAGTGACAACAGATGTAGCGGTATATAAAAATGACACAGTCACTACTCTAGTGGAAGTTATAGTCTTGTGGAAACACATAGCAATAACTAGTCAAGAAGAAAAATGCATGGTAAGTTTAGATAATGATATGTGACATGAAGAAAATAGAATAAGTTACTACTAGAGAGTAACTGGAGAAGAACATTAGATAAAGAGTCCCAATATACTCCTTTGAGGAGATTTGAGGCTTTGATACAGGAACAGACAGGATAATCTAGAAAGGGAACTAAGGGGTTGTAGACATTACACTTTGTTTTGGCCACACAGTGTCTTAAACACCACCACCACCACCTTCTTTTTTTGAGAAGTCTTCTCTTTATGAATTTTAGTGGGACACAAAGCATGCCTCTTTCTTCAAGAGATTAAATACTAAGTATTTGCCTTTCTGGCCTTTCTTGCAAAGTGTTCTCCACTAGTCAGACACAATTGTTTGAAATTTTGACTGAGGAAGGAGTGTCACAAGAGGGAGAGGAAGGGGATCGTCTTCTCTTTGGCGGTCATAACGGTACTGCAAATTATGTTCCTGGCCCCGGCGTGGTGTGGTGCGTGCTCATGTAGAGCTCCATGGCTATAGCGATGGAACTTTCTTTGTGAGATCATTTCTTTCTCTTTTTTAACACTTTTTTTTTAATATTTATTTTTGATACAGAGAGAAAAAGAGAGAGAGAGAGAGAGAGAGAGAGCACAGGTGGGAGATGGGCAGAGAGAGGGAGACACAGAATCCGAAGCAGGCTCCAGGCTCTGAGCTGTCAGCAGAGCCCAATGCGGGGCTCCAACTCACGAGCCATGAAATCATGACCCGAGCCGAAGTCGGACGCTCCACTGACTGAGCTACCCAGGCACCCCTGTGAGATCATTTCTGAAGACGATTTAGATTGTTGTTTCTGGAAGCATAGCCTGGAGCCTGTTTCTCCAACCTTCCCCCCACCCCAACCACTAGTATTTTTAAAATTCACTTTAATAAGGTCCTCATTTTACTCATTGAGTATTCAGCATAAGCCTCTGTTGCTTCTAATTTAGAGCCCTAAATTATATAGCTGGTGTGACTGAAGTATAATGGGAATGGGGATTAGTTTCAGGAGATTGCGGTTGGCAAAATAATGGCCTCAGAAAGATGGACAAATCCTAATCCTCAGAACCTGCACATTGCCTGGCAATAGGGACTCTGCCCATATGATTAAGAATCTTGAGATAAGAAGACGGTCATGGATTACTCAGGTGGTGCAAATTATTTATTTTTTTAATGTTTTATTTATTTCTGAGAGAGAGAGAGAGAGAGAGAGAGAGAGAGAGACAGTGTGAGCAGGGAGGGTCAGAGAGAGAGGGAGACACAGAATCCAAAGCAGGCTCCAGGCTCTGAGCTAGCTGTCAGCCAACATGGGGCTCAAACCCATGAACCATGAGATCATGACATGAACTGAAGTCAGATGCTTAACCAACTGAGCCACCCAGGTGCCCCTCAGGTGGTGCAAAGTAATCACACTAGTCCTTATGAAAGGGAAATAAGAGAGTCAGTGTAGGATGAAGGAGATGTCAAGACGGGAAGAGGTCAGTGTGACATGGGGCCATGAACCAAAGAATGCTAGAAATTAGAAAAAAGGCAAGGAACAGATTCTCTCCTCAAGCCTCCAGGAGGAATGGAGCCCTGCTAACCTTTTTTTTTTTTTTAATTTTGAAAGAGAGCACGTGAACCTCAAGCAGGCTCCACGCTCAGTGCAGAGACCCATAGTGGAGCTCAATCCCACAACCCTGGGGACCGGGACACAAGGTGAAATCACCCAGGCGCCCCCTTGCTAACCTATTTTAGACTTCTGACGTTGAGAACTATAAGAAAATAGATGTGTTGTTTTAAGTCACCAAGTTTGTGGTAATTTGTTGCAGCAGCTACAGGAAACTAGTGCAAAGGAGTCAGAGAGGAAAACATAGGTTCTCTCATGCATGGCCTTGTAGGTCACAGTCAAGAGTATAGATGTTAAGTATGATGTAACACTATTGGAGAATTGTAAGCACAAAAGCCATATTATTGGGTAGATTATTTTAAAATAATATAAAAAACATACCTTTTTCTCCTGTAGAGAGGAACTTACTAGAATGGGGCAAGACCAGGGTATAGGAGGCTACGTCTGAGTTAGAGATGGCGGTAGCTTGGACTTGTATTTTGGTGACAGAGATGGAAATAGTGAGTTGGGAAGAAAAAGATAAATACATAAAATGTAAAAGGGAAATTGATGCTAAGCTCTCAGGAAGGACAGATTGCATCCAAGTATTGGCAGAGGGATTAGCTTTAGTTGAGAGAAACAGCTACTTTATTTTAACAGTAAGGGAGAAATAAGAGAGGAAGTGTGTGCATATGTATGCCTAATATTGAGCATGCCCATCTGATGGTATTTTACTTTCTCAATATGATGATGCCATCTTCTCAAAGTGAATACAATTAGCATAAAATATTTTCTTCTCACCATAGACCAAGATATAAAATATTATACTTAGATTAAGTAACATCCATCTTGGGTTTAACCTGTCATTGAATATTAAGAATTGACTATGTTGTTCAAATGCTGGGCCAAGGTTATAGGAACCAATTAAATTTGGAACACGATGAATGATTTAGTCCTGACTTCCAACACAAAGAGGCAAATAAATAAAATATGTCATTTGTGCTTCGTGTATACCACTAGGAATATAATATAGCAACTGAAAATAAGTCTAATCCTGTTGACTATTGCTGTTCCAACTATGTGGGCTTCTACGGTTATTTCTAAGAACTACTGCATTCAAAGGATATCAACAAACTATAGCACATTCAGAACAGGACAAGCAAGTGATGAAGTAGCTAGAAACCATTTCATGAGGAACAGTTGGAGAAAGAGGGGATGATTTGCTAATACTAACTTTTATGCATTTAAAAGCCTGTTAAGTGGGGAAAAAATCACACTGTTTAAATGGGAATGACAGCACTGCCTAACGCAAAGAGTTCTTTTGGTAACTAAGTGCTTATATTTCTACATGCATATTATTATTTCTACTATTATTAGTATACTCTTACTGTTCTAGAGGGCAGAACCTGGCCCAATAATGTTAGAACAAATCAAATTTCAGCCACATGTGAATATGAATATTCTTGTATGTCAGTGACAGGTGCCTGAATAAAGGCTATCCTGCCTGGTTAGATAGTGAGATCACTGCCACTGAAAAGAGACCAGGCAGAGGGCAGCCTTACTGCCAGGATCATTCAGAGGGTATTGCCATTTCGAACGGGAAGTTAGTTGAAGATGATCAGAAGGATCACATATACAGCTCTAAGAACCAAGGATGGCTATGCTTTCATATCTTCCCGGAGTCATTCGATAAGGGGAACAAAAGAAACCTTTTTGTGCCATTGAGACAGCCATTAATTCTGCTCTCCGAATACACTGGGCTTTTCTTCTGAGCACACCTTAGAATTGTGACAGGGGGTTGGGGGGTGGCAACTGTGTTGCCAGTTCTGTCTGATGAGTGTGAACAGAGGTGACTGTGTCACTCCCACCCTTCCCTCTGGCACAGTGACGAGCAAAGTTACAGGACAGCTGTTCTTGACAACCCAGGAGATTGAGTAACTGCAATAACATCGCCTCCCCCCGTGGAGCAGTGAGGGCTTTCTCATCAGAATATAACATAAACTTGTCTTCGGTCACTGGGATTTGGGGGTTGTTTGTTACTGCAGCATAATGTAGTCTGTCTTGATGGACATAACCATATGGATTTGCCTAAGCTCTGCTCTAACTGATCCATTGGCAGACCCTAAGAGGAAATTGAAATAATTAACTTTTTTTTGCACATCTGGCACAAATACCATTTCCACTCATTTTTGTTTTCCAACTCTGTAGTTCCCCACGTCCTGCTCTCCTCTGTTCCAGCCCCAGATGAAAGATGAAAGTACAAGAATGAACATGGCACTGTAGAAAATAGCATGAAAGTTCCTAAAAAATAAAAGTAGCACGTGATCCAGCAATCCCACTTCTGGGTGTATATCGAAAGGAATTAAAAGGCTCTCATAGAGATATCTGTACTCTCAGAGTAAAGTTATTTAGATTTTTTAATAACTGATTTTACAAATGCTGTCATCATCTCTTACTGCCTTACTGTCTCTTTTGGCTCTCAGCTTGCCAGATTATACTTCTTTTGTGTCCCCAAATTGTATGTTTCTCTCATCTACCTGGGGAGCTCTTGGTGGGTAAACCTATCTACTACCAACTCTGCCATCAAATTGCTTTATTACATTGAAATTCTCATCCTTTCCTTGCTTTGTCTGGATTTCCTAATCTTGGAAGGAAGGAAGGGAGGGAGGGAAGGAAAGAGAGGGAGGGGGGGAGAGAGGGAGGACGGAAGGAAGGAAGGTAGGAAGGAAGGAAGGAAGGAAGGAAGGAAGGAAGGAAGGAAAAGGCAGGGGATGAAGGGAGTAGATTAGGTGGTATTTTCAACCTCTTGTTAAAAATTGGATTCAATTGTACTTTTCCTCAAGAGTTAGGTTGGTGATGTTACTTTTGAGAGCAAATTTTTAGAGGAAGCAATGATTATTGTATAAAATAAAGATACTGAAAAGAAAACCAAAGGAAGTAGTAAAGACCTAAGTGTCCTTGCGAATCTCTAAGTGAAGCCTGATGATAGGCTCACAAGAAAATTAGATGCTGTGGGATTATATTTACTTCTCAGGAAGCAGCGGGAACCATTCAGCATATACCAAATGGCAACTAACAACTGTGATTAATAAGGCTTTCGCAGTAAGTGTTCATATTTCTTTATAAAGGAAAGGTTAAGGATTAATAAGATATTATGCCTCTGAAATTATCTAGTGGAAGATATCAGCTCTAATATTATCAAAGTATAAAGAAATGCCTCACAATATTATGATACCACGAGAACAAGAACCACTTCAAGAAGCTTTAAGTTTTCTGGGTCAATGCCTCTTGTTTCTTCTACATTATTTCCACCGAGAGACCTTACAGAGTGATATGTAGCATAGGCAAATATCGGGTTGCTCAAAGGTCTTCTTTTTCTAAAATTGTTTAATGTTTTTTTTATTTCTGAGAGAGAGAGAGAGAGAGAGAGAGAGAGAGAGAGAGAGAGAGAGAGAGCGTGAGCAGGGAAGAGTCAGAGAGAGAGGGAGACAGAGAATCCAAAACAGGCTCCAGGCTCTGAGCTAGCTGTCAGCACAGAGCCCGACATGGGGCTCAAACCCACAAACCGTGAGATCATGACCTGAGCCGAAGTCAGTCACTTAACCGACTGAGCCACCCAGGCACCCCAAAGGTCTTCTTTTTCTAAGCTAGCGTTGGTCAGCATTGGGGTTCAAACATGACCTCCACCAATTACCAACTGTCTAAACTTAAGCAAGAAAATTTACCTCATTGAGTTTTAGTATCCTTGTTTATAAAATGAGGATAACATTAATCTACCATACTTGTGAGAATGATATATATATAATAATACACACAATCACATGCTGAAGGGGAACAGAATCTACCACCCTAAAATATGTCTCTTTGGCATAAGGATTATGTTAGGCTGATTGTTTTTAAGAAACAGGAGACTTGGAAGCTCTGAAAGTTGAATGAGAGTTACTCTTTTGTGAGAGACATTTACATTTATAAGGGAAATTTCTGTTTGTAAGGGTGTCTCCCTTTCTATGCCAGGAAAAGAAGGATGAATTAATCTCTAGAAACTCTAACTTGGGGGGGGGGTGGAGGTGGGGAGAGACTTATCAGCAGAGAAGGCAAGGACTTGAATCTGCACCTTACCCCTGTTTACTGTGCTTTTCCTGACAGCCTCCTATAACTGACTCCCCACTACCCATCAACATCCTCTTTTGTCTTTAGTGAGAGATAGTATTTAAGGTGGTGGCTTGGGCCATTATGAGGGTGTGGGTGGTTACTAAGTTTTCCTGGAGAAATATAGAATATATACAGGCTATTAAACATCTGTTTGTTTTTCTCCTATGAATCTGTCTTTTCCAGGGGGTGTCTCAGTCCAGAACCTTAGAAAGGTAGAAGGAAAATTATCATTTGTCTCTCACAATACACACACACAAATACACACACACATATACATATAATTGTACCTAACATGATGGATGTAATAAATAAGGCTGTAGTTTTGGTGTGCTGATCCATATCTCCATATTGCCTCACCTAGGAATTCTTTGCAGCTGCTGGATGTCTCTACTTTTGTGCCATAGGGGTAGCTGAGGATGAGGGGAATCTGGAATAAATAGTAGAGAAGAGAGGGAGAAAATGAGTACCAGTTGCAGCCCCAAGATCAACTACGGTGACAATGATTGTAATTTGTAATTGTAATTTGTTCAGTCATTTCTCAGTTTCAACTAAGGAAGACAGAACCGTGGGAATCATGGAAAATGCCCCTAGAACATGCTTGGAGAAATGGATCTGTTTGGTGCATGAGGGTGGACTGTAGGGGGAGAGGTCATGAAAACGTGCCTCTCAGATCTGATACTTCAGAAAGCATGATAGACTGGTGGCTCCAGCCATTGTCCTTCTGGATCCACCATTGCATGGCCACCAGGGTCTTACCACCCATGGGCTTCACCCAGCCAATGATGGAGCATGTTGGAGGTAGTAAGCAAGGTCCATTGTGGAGGGTCATGAAACTCCTACAGTTGTAAACTTTGGCTTGATGTTTCTCCATCCCTGCTCGGATCCATCCTCTCTCCCTCTCTCCTGGCCCTCCCCCACTCTCACCCACACATTCTCTCTTTCTCAAATAAAAACATTACTAAAAAAGGTTATTCATTAAACAGTAAAGGTTCTTAATTTCATTAATTCTCCACCCTTGAACACGTGGTATGCCACGTGACACAGTGGGAAGTGTAGAGGTACTTCTGAAAATGCTGAAGTCAAATTGTGATCTTGAGGAGAACCGTTTGTGAACTATTTTGAGTTACGAGATGAATTATCTACTGTATTTCAAGGAACACCACTTTCAACCGGAAAGAATGAATAAGAGAAAAAAAAACTAGTCATTCAGATGTGATTATTTTACAGACGCTTCCCCAGAAGTAAATGAAATGAGCTCGCCACTTCAAGGAAAACAAATGACAGTAATTGCTCCCAGTGTTAATATTTGACATTTCAAATCAAAATTAGACTCTTGGAAATTTTGTGTCCACCATCATGAGTTTCATAGCTTCCCGGGACTTGAAGTGAAGCCCCACTTGCTTTTAGTTTGGTATCTACCCCTCCGTTATCCCGCTCTCTCTATCCGGTGTCTCATCCTTTCTCACCTGGGAAATTTACAAAAGAATTCTCACTTTTCTTATTATTTATTTTCCGAACTATCCTTTATTTTTATATTTTTTATATTACAGAGAGGGACAGAGAGTGCCTGAATGGGGGAGAGGGGCAGAGGGAGAGAAAGAGAGAGAGAGAAAATCTTAAGCAGGCTCCAGGCTGGTAATCATCAGTTTGTTCTCTGTACTTAAGAGTCTGTTTCTTGGTTTGTCTTCCTCTCTTTTTTTTTCCTTTGCTCATTTTTGTTTGTTTGTTTCTTAAATTCCACATATGAGTGAAATCATTTGGTATTTGTCTCTCTCTGACTGACTTATTTCAGTTAGCATAATACTCTCTAGCTCTATCGATGTTGTTGCAAATGACACGATTTCATTCTTTTTCATGACTGAATAATATTCCACTGTGTGTGTACCACATCTTCATAATTTATCCATTCACCTATATGACACTTGGGCTGCTTCCATAATTTGGCTATTGTAAATAATGCTGTAATAAACATAGGCGTGCGTGTATCCTTTTGAATTAGTGTTTTTGTATTTTGGGGGCACATACCCAGTAGTGAAATTACTGGATCATATCTTTTTATATTATCTTGAACATTTAATGTGTTTTTCAGCCCATAGTGGACATTCAACAATATTTTTAAAGTTATTTTTAACTTTTTATTGTGGCAAAATACACATAACATAAAATTTACCAGCTTCACTCTTTTTAACTGTGCAGTTCAGTCGTGTTAAATATATTCACATTACTTTGCAGAACTCTGTTCGTCTTGCAGAGCTGAAATTCCATACTCATTAAATGGTACCCCATTTGCTCTTTCCTCAGCCCTTGGCAGCCACCCCTCTACTTTTTGTCTCTATGAATTTGACCACTCTAGGAACCTTATATAAGTGGAATCATATGGTATTTCTTTTTATGATTGGCTTATTTCACTGAGCATAAAGTCCTCAAGGTTCACCCATGTTGTAACCTGGGTCAAGATTTCCTTCTGGAGCACCTGGGTGGCTTGGTCAGCTAAGCGTCTGACTCTCTATTTTGGCTCAAGCCCTCACCTCACAGTCATGAGATCAAGCCCCATATTGGGCTCCACGCTGAGAGTGGAGCCTGCTTGGGATTTTCTCTCTCTCTCTCTCCCTCTGCCCCTCCTTGGCTTATGCGCTCTCTCTCTCTCTCAAAATAAACATTTAAAAAAGTTTTCCTTCTTTTTTTAAGTAATATTTTACATGATATCTACCCTCTTAACAAACGTTTAAGTGTGCAACACAGTCTTGTTAACTGTATGTGTGATTTGTTCAGTAGCTCTCTGGAACTTACCTATCTTGCATAACTGAAAATTAATGGTAATACCCCACTTCCCCCCAGCCCTTCCCCAGCCCGTGGCAACCACTGTCCTACTTTCTCGACTATTTTAGATGCCTTCCTTTGAAAAGCTGTACAATATCCCATTGTCCATGTAGATATGCCATATTTTGTTTATTCATTCATCCATGGATAGATACTAGGGTTGCTTCTACCCTTTGGGGATTGTGAACGTGATGCTGCTATGAACATGTATGTACAGATAGCACCCTAAGAACCTGTTTTCAGTTCCCTTGGTATATGCCCGGAAGTGGATTGCTGGGTTATTTAGTAATTATATTTTCTATTTTTTGAGGAACCACAATACGGATTTCCACAGAAACTACACCATTTTACATCCCCACCAACAATACAAAAGGGCTCCAGTTTCTCAACATCCTCACTAACACTTGTTCTCTTCTTTTTTGTTTTTGTTTTTGTTTTTGACAGTAGCCATCCTAATGGCTGTGAGGAGATGAACACTAATTTTGGAATGAATTCATGAATGCTTGAAAAACAAGATGAAATGTCTCTAGCCTAATTTACCCTATTTCCGATTTTAATTGAGCCCATTCTTTCCTGGAGAACTATGGACTGTGTCTAGTAGCCCCATTATGTCTTTTAATCTATGCTTTGCTTAAGTTGTATGAAAATACAGCTGAAACTTCCTACTTAAAAGCCCTTACGGATTTCAGAACCCTTCTTTTCTTCTCAGTAGGCCTCCTACAAAAATGGCTTACGATTACCTGGCTGGCCTTTCTCGCTGTCAACCATGGCACACCTGGGAGGTGTAGAAGTTTTAGGCTGGTTCTAGATCGGGTTCCTCATGTGTACAGTCATTCCGCATCACCGGCTGGGAAGAATATACTGAAAGAAACTTGCGGACAAGTTTCATTTTCCGGCTTTCTCAAAGTTTGTTTGTTGTGTGTGCATTATAAGACACAAATGTAGAAACACATTCCCTGAATATGTTTTCTTCGGGAGGAATGAAAACACTTCTTAATATAAGCCGCATAGCCTATCAAATTTGGAGATCCTGATTTTCAATGTTGACTAGAAAAGTGTCTGTGATTGTGCCGTGTAGTATTGTTTGTTTGCTTTCCTAAGGAGCAATATAAGTAAAAATTTTAATCTAAGATGTATGTGCAAGTGTGAACGAGAAATCCTCCCATAAATATAGGTTCAAGTAGTCTTCTTAATTGGAGGTTTCTCTTACCAAAAAAGGAGTGCCTCAGCTATCTGTTATATCTACATCCTTTTAGTTTTACTGTTTAGAAGGATAGCTTCAACTTTGCAGTGGAAAATTTTCTTTTTGTTTCCATTTCTAAAAAATAAATTTGTATTTCCCAAAAAAACACAAACAAACTTATATAGGGGCGCCTGGCTGGCTCACAGGAGCGGCGACTCTTGATCTTGGGGTCATAAATTTGAGCCCCACATTTGGCGTAGAGATTATTTAAAAAAATAAACTTAAAAAGAATACATAGGGGTGTCTAGGTGGCTCAGTCAGTTAAGCATTTGGGTCTTGATTTCAGCTCAGGTCATAATCTCACATCAGGCTCTGTGTTGGGTGTGGAGCCTGCCTAAGATTCTCTCTCCCCCTCTCCCTCTGCACCTCTTTCCTCCTCCTCCTCTCTCTCTCTCTCAAAAAATAAAAACGAAATGTATATATAAGATTATGTGGTAGAACACATGAGATACCGGGCATGGCTTAACAAATGGATTGTACTAAACATGATCTAAGCATTGAGAAAGGAACACCGGGTTTGTGAAGCTAATAGAAAATGTGGGAGGAGGGGCACCTGGTGGCTCAGTCGATTAAGTGTCGGACTCTTGATTTCTGCTCAGGTCATGATCTCACAGTTGGTGAGTTCGAGCCCCACACTGGGCTCTGTGCTAACAGTGCAAAGCCTGCTTGGGATTCTCACTTTCTTCCTATGCCTTGCCCCACTCACCATCTCTCTCTCTCAAAATAAATAAACACTTAAAAATGGGATAAAAAAAAAAAAGAAAATGTAGGAGGAAATTAGTTTTAAAACTGTGGAAAATTATGAATTATGTGTTACTCTGGAGTCAATTATCTCATAAGACTTTAAAATACACATAATGCCAATTACATCTGAAGTTACTTTTTCCTTGGGATTCTTTTTTAATTATTTAGATGCAAATTGGTACTACTTAAATTTGAGTTTTTGTTTTTCATTAAGTGACAAAGATCTTTAAAAACAAAGACCTTTTCAAGAGGAAGGTGAATGGTTTTTCTGGAATAAATTATACAAACAGCTTTTAATCATGATTATGCATTCACTTTTCTTTTAAATAAAAAGTTTATTATTTTGAGAGAGAGACAGCTCAATTGGGGGAGAGACAGAAAGAGAGGGAGAAAGAATCCCGAGCAGGCTCAATGCTGTCAGCGCAGAGCCCGACATGGAGCTCGAAGCCACGAACCAGGAGAGCATGACCTGAGCCGACATTAAGAGCTGGATGCTTAACTGACTGAGCCACCCGGGTGCCTGCATGCATTTACTTTTCTTAGATTCAAAGTATGGGGTCAAATTCATTTTAGCTTTGGTAATAACCTTACTGATTCCACTTCCACCATCTTCACTGAGTGCTTACTATGTGCAATGCATGAGGCTAAGGCTAGAGGGGCATCAAAGTGGGTAAAACACTCTTCCTGGCCCCAAGGAGCCCACGGTGGGTGCAGATAAGGCGATTCAATTTCAGAAACTTCCCACATAAGATGGGAAGTAAGTGCCATAAAAAGAACAGAAAACAGGGGCCCCTGGGTGACTCAGTCAGTTAAGCGTCCGGCTTCGGCCCAGGTCATGATCTCATGGTTCTTGAGTTCGAGGCCCATGTCGGGCTCTATGCTGACAGCTCGGAGACTGGAGCGTGCTTCGGATCCTGTGTCTCCCTCTCTCTCTGCCTTTCTCCCGCTCATGGTCTATCTCTCTGTCTCTCAAAACTAAATGAACACTAAAAAAAAAAAAAAGGAAGAAAAAAAAGAACAGAAAACACACGATTACAACTAGACGCAAACCGAATTGGTTTTTCACACTAGTATGTTCTTTAGCCAAGGGTCTCGGGTCTCCTCCCGCAGAACTTTACTACAGAGAGATATGTTATATGCCAGCAAGACTGAGGCCGTGTTTTCCCACGTATACATATTTTAGCAGTCAGCTCCTTAGTCAACCTGTTCTGTCAGCTGAATGAAATCCCAGTTGTCTGCCCCTTCGGACACTCACTCCACAAACATCTTCTAAGAGAAGTTCACCCAAAACCACGTAGACAAGTAAATTAGTTTCAGAATGGATGTGGCAAAGTCTCATGTGGAATTGAACTAAACTTCTAGTAGTGTCAGGCAGCAGAATGCCACCAAAATGGGATGGAGTCTTTGAGCGAGTCACTGCAAAGGTCATCAACCACAGGGACAACCTATTCCTTTTACCCTATTTATGCCAAGACAAGGCGGCTTGCAGCATTTGCAGGCGATTCACGTATCTGGAACGTTATTTATTGCACTGATGAAAACTCATGTTTCAAATGTGTTATGCTGATTTAGCACACTCTCTGTTACGGATCTGATATGAAAGAGATTGAGGCACTGTGGAGGGGCACTGACATGGGGTCTTCTGATTTTCGTGTTCTCAAAGTAAGACACTATCCCTGAAGAGGCTTCAGAACTTCAATTGTTAACTAGTTTAACTAGTTAGATTAAAATTCACCCATTAGCTCAGTGAATGAGATAATTAATTGATTGACTAATTGTACACTCACAAGCATATATACCAATTTCTCTCTCTATAGATAGATAGATAGATACATAGATACATACATAGATAGAAACATAGATACATAGATAGATATTCATATAGATCCACACTTTCTTCTGTTCTGAGTATTTAAAATAATTATAAGCAATTTAATGAATACTCTTTAAGTGAGCAGAGTCTTGTTCAAAAATATTTTACTAGCCCTGGCTTACTCCATATGCTTTTTAAAACGCTCCCAGGTGGAGCGCCTGGGGGAACTCAGTCAGTTAAGTACCTAACTCTTGTTTTGGGCTCGGGTCATGATCTTGAAGTTCATGAGTTCAAGCCCCATCTATCGGGCTCTGTGCTGACATCGTGGAGCCTGCTTGGGATTCTGTCCCTCACTCGCTCCGCCCCTCCCCTGCTTCCTCTCTATCTTTCTCAAAATAACAAAAATAAAAAAACCTTAAAAAATAAAAAAAAACTGGTAACCATTTGATGCTTTGTAACTGTAACTAAGGATAACGTCATTTCTTTAAACATATTTGAAGTGACATTTCTCAAGGTTCTTCAGAGCCAGGTTTCAAGCAATGATAATAAAATTACTCATCTGACTTTATAACCTCATAACAAGTTGAGCCTAAAACAAGATCATCACCCCTTTTCATCATCTGTAGCTCAAATATTTACTTTAGTCTTAGGAAGCCCAATGTGCAGTTGAACAGTAGAGATTTGTCACTATGAACTTCTGATTCAACGTGTTGGATTTTTAAAATCTAACCTACCATGTAGATACTAGGCAGATTCTATCTAATAAATATTTGCAGTTCTTATATAAGCCAGGGGTTGTTGTAGGTGGTGAACAAAACAGAATTGAACAAACAGGCAAAAATACTTACCATCATAATGCTTCCATTCTCATGGAGTTTTCTGGTTTTATTTTGGTTTTTTAAATTAAAAACCCAAGGGGCGCCTGGGTGGCTTAGTCGGTTAGATGTCCGACTTTTGGTTAGGTCATGATCTCGCGGTTCGTGGGTTCGAGCCCCACGTCGGGCTCTGTGCTGACTGCCAGCTCAGAGCCTGGAGCCTGTTTCGGAGTCTGTATCTCCCTCTCTCTCTGACCCTCCCCTGCTCACGCTGTCTCTCTCTCTCTCCTAGAAATAAATAAAAATATTTAAAAAAAAAAATTAAAAACCCAAACCATCCCTTTCCTCTGAGCTCCTGACTCATAGCTAAACTGCCTACGTAGGAACACAACAAATGAACATAGAGGGAAAAATAGAGAAGCAAACCAAAAAACAGACTCTTAACTATAGAAAACAAACTGATGGTTACTGGAGGGGAGGTGGGTGCAGGAACTTGCTACACGGGTGATGGGCATTAAGGAGCGCACTTGAGATGGCCACTGGGTGTTGTGTATAAGTGATGAATCACTAAATTCTACACCAGAAACCAATGTGACACTATATGTTAACTGATTGGAATTTAAATAAAAATCTGGAGGAAAAGTAACAAGCTGCCTGCTTGACATCTCGTATTGATTATGTGCTAGGCACTCTAAAGTAACATCTCCAAAACAAGCAGTTGATCTGTCCCTTCCCCACCCAATCTGTTTCATTTGAAATCCACCCGCCCCCCCACCATACCTACTTCAATTAAAATAAATTCCATCCAGGAAGCACCTGGGTGGCTCAGTCGGCTAAGCGTCAGACTTTGGCTCAAGTCGTGATCTCACGGTTCATGCGTTCAAGCCCCATGTAGGGCTTTGTGCTGACAGTACAGAACCTGCTTCAGATTCTCTGTCTCTCTCTCTCAAAAATATGTAAACATTAAAAAAAATTTTTTTTTTTAAATTTTAAGTTCCATCTATTTGTTCAGGCCCAAATCCTTCGATTGTCATTGTCAGATCTTCGCAAACCAGTTTCCAATCCACCAGCAAGCCCTGTATATTCTATCTTGAAAATAGACCTAGGCTACCATTTCCCACACAACCCCAGTGCTACCATGTTGGTTGGTCTAAATCATCATCATCTCACACTTGAATGACCACACAGCCTCCTAACCTAACTGCTTCTTCCTTGCCTCAACTCTTTCCAACACGGAATCCAGAGAAATCCCCATAGCACAATAGCAAGGTAGCAGGACAGGAAACCCCAGATCCTGTCTTCACTCAGAGACCTCAATTTAACAATACATGGACTAAGTCCCTTTATGAGAAAGCCAGAAACCATTTCAAAGTCTCTTGCTCTTCAGGCAAGTGCAAAGCCAGCCACACCAAAGCCACTAGGAAATTCTGTGGCACTCCCTCTCCATAGTCCCTCCCCTGCACCAGTGTCGTACATTTGGGCAGAAAATCCCAACTCCCAGATGTTCTCTGGGAAATAAGAGAAGATTGGAAGTAGTCCAACATGCTGACTTTTCGGGGGATCTGCCTGACAGACTGCCTTCTGTCTCGCCTGTCTCGGAGCGCTGATTCGAACGCTGATGGGCCATGGCATCCTCTAGATGTCTGGAGGCCAGTGAGAACAAATAAGAGCTGGGCAGCGTGCTGGCTGCCCCACAGGACCCATGAGACAGCCGACAAAGCTGACACCGCTTGGCAGCCTCACCTTCAGGGAGGGACAGAAGAGTAGAACATGCATCCAACGTTTCAGATTTTCTGGAGGCTTCCTAAGGGATCAGTTCCTGTCTCGCCTGGCTCAGAGTGCTGATGGGACCTGGCATTTTTGAGGTGCCCGGGGGCCTCTGGGAGCAAAACAAGAGCTGGATGGCTTGCTGCTGCTCCGTGGGATTGGTGGTTCAGCAGACAGAGGTGCGAGGCACTGCCCACCAACTATCTTCTAACCGGAAAAATGAGCTTTCAAACCTGGGGCGGGGGGAGGGGGGGCAGACATTTCCACATAAATACAAATGAAGAGAATTTCCTGCTGGGAGATCTGGCTTATAAAAAATACTAAAGGAAGTTCTTCAGGCTGAAAGCACGTGATGCCAGACAAAAATTCAAATTCACACAAAATATCGAAAAACACTGACGAAGGTAATCTTAGAATTATAAAAGACATAAATGCATATTTCCTCTCCTGTTAAGTGATTTTTTAAAATTTTATAAAATAATACGTTTGTAAGTGCATTGTTGAACCTATAACATGTAAAAAAAAGGGATCTTTTTGACAATAACAGCACAAAAGAGGTAGCAGATCTTCTCTCAGCTTCTTTGTTTTATGTAAAATTGTATAAAGTAATAATTAAAACAGTATATTCTTAGGTTTCTGGCACATGCGGATCTGTTAATAGCTATCATTAATAGTATCAAAAGGGGGGGGATAGAGCTATATAATTATATAGAGGATGGAACTACCCAGTTATAACTTTAAAGAGGTAAAGAAAAATATTCATGGCAAATTCTAAATGAGATGATGGTATCCTTCACAAAAGAATGAAAGACATTTTACATAAACAAAAACTAAAAGACTCTGTCACTAGCAGATCTACAGTCGGTTAAATGCTAAATGATTTCTAGGGGCGCCTGGGTGGCTTAGTCGGTTAAGCGTCCGACTTTCGCTTAGGTCATGATCTCGCGGTTCGTGGGTTCGAGCCCCGCGTCGGGCTCTGTGGTGACTGCCAGCTCAGAGCCTGGAGCCTATTTCGGAGTCTGATTCCCTCTCTGACCTCCCCTGCTCACGCTGTCTCTCTCTCTCTCTCTTCTAGAAATAAATAAAAATATTTAAAAAATAAATAAATAAATAAATGCTAAATGATTTCTTTAGAAATCATTAGACAATCGAAATGACGCTGAATGGAAGCTCAGATTGACAGTAAGGAACAGGGAACACCAGGAATAGTAAATAGGTGGGTAAATACAAAAGCTTTTTCAAACAGAAGCATTGGGGGAAAAATCCTAGACTACACACAAAGAAGAAGAGAAGGAGGAGGAGGAGGAGGAGGAGGAGGAGGAGGAGGAGGAGGAGGAGAAGGAGAAGAAGGAGGAGAAGAAGAAGGAGATGGGACTATGGCTCAACATTTCTGATGGGAGATAATCTCCTGCATAGTATTATATCTTTCGCCCAACCAAGAAATGATTATAAAGGTTAAATAATCTCATGTTCAGACTTCTTAAGTTCTCCTCATGAACCCTTTCTCAGGAAGCTGCTGAATGATGTGTTCCACTAACACAAGGTGTGAAACAAGAAAATAAGAGACACAATATCCAGAAAACAGAGGCTCTACCATGGGAAAGAGCTACAAGGAATACCGAGACCCATTCTCAAGAATTCTGATCCAGGGAGTTGGGAGTGGAATCCATTTAGTTGTGTTTTTAATAAGTGCTCAGTGATTCTGATGCAAAACCTGATTCAGGAACCACAAACACATATTTTCTTGTCTGGTTATATTTTAACTCTGTGATTTAGGCACATCAAATATGCCTCATTCTACAAATTGAATAAAGCTTGTACATGTAATAGCAAAACTAGGATTAGAATTCATTCGTGTTTTGGACGGCACTTGTTGGGATGAGCAGTGGTTGTTATATGTAAGTGATGAATCACTAAATTCTACTCCTGAAATTAATATCACACTGTATGTTAACTACCTTGAATTTAAATTAAAAAATAATTTATTCATGTTTTAAGATAGTTGAGATATTATCTCACTGATAAAATGCAATCATAACAGTATTTCTCTATGGTCAATTAATCGTTAACAAAGCAAGAAAGAATATCCAGTGGGAAGAAGACAGTCTCTTCAACAAATGGTGTTTGGAAAACATGCAAAAGAATGAACTGGACCACTCTCCTACACCATACACAAAAATAAATTCAAAGTGGATGAACAACCTAAATTTGAGAACCGAAGCCATGAAAAATCCGGGAAGAGAGTACAGGCCATAAATCCTGTGACATCGACTCTAGCAACATTTTTCTAAATATGTTTCCTCAGGCAAGGGAAACAAAAGCAAAAATAAGCCATAGGTACCACTTTAAAGTAAAAAGCTTCTACACAGCAAAGGAAACAATGAAACGAAAAGACAACCCACTAAATGGGAGCAGCTATTTGCAAATGGCATATCTCATAAAGGGTAGTATGCGTAATATATAAAGAATTTATACAACTCAACACCGCAAAAATAAATAAACCAATTAAAATGGGCAGAAGGCATGAACATATATTTTTCCAAAGAAGACATCCAGATGGCCAGTAGACATATCAAAAGATGCTGAGCGTCACTCGTCTTCAGGGAAATGCCAGTCAAAACCCCAATGAGACATCACCTCACACCTGTCAGAATGGCTAAAATCAACAACACAAGGGCCAACGGGCGTTGGTGAGGATGTGGAGAAAGGGAAACCCTCTTGTGCTGTAGATGGGAATGCAAACTGATGCGGCCACTGTGGAAAACAGTATGGATGTTCCTCAAAAAGTTAAAAGTAAAACTACCCTATGATTCAGTAATCACATACTGATATTTATCCAAAAGTTACAAAAACATTAAGTGAAAGGGATGCATGAACCCCTCATATTATAGCAGCATTACTCACAATGGCCAAATTATGGAAGCAGCCCGCATATCCACTGACTGATGACCGGATAAAGAAGAGGAGGTATGGGGGTGCCTGGCTGCCTCCGTTGGTAAAGCAAAACCCTGGCTTTTGTCTCAGGGTTGTAGGTTCGGGCCCCACATCGGCTGTAGAGATTCCTTGAAAAGAAAAAGGTTTTAAAGGAGGGGGAGGAGTTAAGCTGGTGGAGAAGAAGGGGGACCAGGATTTCCCTTGTCCCTCAAACACAGCTGTACTGAGGTCAGATCACTCGGGACACCCAGGAAATCAATCTGCAGAGCGGCAGAAGGATGTCCGCGGGTGGGGGGAGACAGCCTGACCGGATGGAGGTGCGTGTATGTGAACTGGGGGAGGTGAAAGGCATAGGCACGGAGGGGAGGCAATGGAGTTAGCACAAGAGGAAAGCCTCTCTGGACCACGGACCGGGGAACCAAAACTATGGCGGTAGCCAGGTTCTACTTTTCAAACAGCCTTAGGAGCTGAAGATTGGAGTTTTCGGAGGTGCGCCACTTTCTCCAGACTGGTGTCACCGGTGCGTGTGCCAGAGGGGGAAGGGAGCCAGCCCCAGGGTCACGGTAGCCATCTCAGGGGCATCCTGGGAGAAGGCAGCCCCTTCCCCCCAGTACTGTGGGAAGGGGGGCTATTGCCTCTCCGAGGACAAAGCGCCCAGCAGGCACCAGTCAGAGGCCCTTTGTCGCCTGGGCGGAGTGGTGCTATTCCAGAACCAGGTTGGGGATCCTTTAAGACATTGGGGGTTGGATCCCAGCCGAGCCCTAGGAGGCACGGGGGACTGTGGAGCAGGACAAGCCCGTCTGCCCACGCCACTCTGGGAGGGCTGCCTGACGGCGGTGTGGGGACACCCGGTCCTGGGAGGAGAGATGGGGTGTCGCCATTGCTGTCCCCATCACTAACACAATGGGGCCCCAGGGAACCGGGGCGGCCCTCAGTGGAGGCGGGAGGCGCTTACAATAAACCCCGCCCCTTCGTGCCTGGTAACTGCTCACCTACCAGGGAGGGACTGACACTGACCGAGCCAGGTGGCCTCTCCTCCGCGCCAGCACGGCCACGGTCCCAGGCCCCAGCAGACAACTGTCCTGCGGTTTTGATGTTAGTCTGTTAGGCTCTTGGTCTTTTTCTTTTCTTCTCTTTTTCTTTCTACCCTCTTCTTTTTTGCTTTTGGAATCAGGCTCATAGTTTCTGATTTGGTTTCTGGTCAATTCTTATTTTATATGTGTATATATATAAAATATATAATTTATTTTAATATATTATTATGTTAATTATATATTATATTGTATTAAGCATTCATATTATTAATATAATATATAATTTATATTATATGATATATACATGTTATATATTTCTGTTTTGTTGCTTTGTTTGATCAAACATATTTTTTCACTCTATTCTTTTTACACCTTTTCTATTACTCCTTTATTTTCCTCTCTCTCTCTCTTTGGATTAAGCCTTATAGCTTTCTTGATTCTCTGCTCTGTCTTCCTTTCTCCCCTTTCATTTTTCTCTTTGTGTGCAATCAGGATTCCCGCCCCCTTTCCTTTTGTCCAGGCTTACTTCAGTGAGCAAATCCAAGCACACGTGGTGGAAGGTGCAAGCCCCCCGCCACTACGAGCGAGGAGGGGCTCTGCAGAGGACTGGCCACTGGGACAGAGCCGCCAGGACGCAACAGCCGAGTGCACGCAACACACTCTCCAAAACATCTCCTGAGGTGCCAGGCCCTGGACAGTGTACGGTCTCTTTTGAATATAGTAGTTCTTACACATGCAGCACACATAACAAGCTAGTAAAACATGTAAAAGACAGAAACCTAGCCAAAATGACGAAATGGAAAAATTCTTCTCAAAAGAAAATCCAGGAAGAAATGGCAGCCACAGGGTTTCTCAAAACAGATATAAACAATATATCTGAACAAGAATTTAGAGTAACAGTCAACAGCCTAACAGTTAGGCTTGAAAAAAGCATAGAAGACAGCAGAGAATCTATTGCTGCAGAGATCAAAGACCAAAGAAATAGTCACGGTGAATTGAGAAATGCTATAAATGAGATACACAATCTTTGAAAAAGAAGATATTGTGTATATATATATATATATATATATATATATATATATATATGTATGTATGTATATATATATGCAATGGAATATTATTCAGACATGAAAAAGAATGAACTGCTGCCATTTATAATGACACAGATAGAGCTAGAGTCAGTCAGCCAGAGAAAGACCAATACCGTATGGTTTCACTCATATGTGGAATTTAGGAAACAAAACAAAGGAGCATAAAGGAAAAGAGAGGGAGAGAGAGACAGAGTCAGAAACAGACTCTTCATTATAGAGAACAAGCTGGTTGTTACCAGAGCGAAAGTGGGTGACGGATGGGTTAAATAGGCGATGGGAATTAAGGAGTGCACTTGTCATGATGGGCCCCGGGTGAGGTACGGAAGTGTTGCATCTCTATATTGTACGTGTGAAATTCACTGTTTGTGAACTATACTTGAATTAAATTTAAATTAAGTTAAATTCAATTTCTCAGACTGTTGTCCATGGACCATCAGCATCAGAACCTGCTGACATATTGTTTAAGTTGCAGATTCTCGTCCCCATTTAACGATGGAGACATGCCAGTTTAAAAGGTGGCCCAGGAGCTGCGATTAGTAGCAAGTGCCCCAGAGCTCTCTATGCTCACTGAAGTTCGAGAAGCCTGATCTGTAACTACCCCAAAAGGTGACTACTTCCAGAGGGAATGCAATGAGGCCACTGCACATACATTCGGCACCTTTGTGTACTGTACAAAAAGAACGCTCTACCTCAAATCATTATGAATAGATGCCCTTGTCTCCTATCACCAGAATTTTGGGACTTTGGAAAAAAGTGGATGAAAAGTGAGATTTCAGCCATCAGTTATCCCCTGGGCCAGGTGTCTCTGCATGGCAAAATCAAGGAGTTTATTTTGGAGAAGCAGTCATTTGTATATATAACTTTGGCACTCATGTTAACAATGATATTGATGAATCAATGGACATTTTTATTCACATTTCATTGCAATCTAGCTAAATACGTAATTTGAACCCAGTCACGTACAACATGGTCAAACCTCATAAAGGAATGAATGGGAAAAGCTGGCTGGCAGAAACTCGCGAGTGTTTTGTAAACCATGTTAATCTACTTTCTAAAGTTCTCTACTTTCCTGTTTAGATTTTGAAGTTATTGATATTACCTTTCTTAAATCATCCAGTATTTCCCAAACTATATTTAAATGGTGCCGCCTCTCAACTGAATGGAAGTGTCCTGGATATAAATCTGTTCACCTTGTACTCTCTCCTTCTCACATGCCGTGTACACCTGTGACTTTCTGGCAACGCATCTGATATTTGCTGGAAAAAACACATCTGTGTATTGATGTTGCTGCATGCGTTTTCTCATTTGCATTATGTTTTTTTTTTTTTTTTAATGTTTTACTTATTTCTAGGAGAGTGAGAGAGACAGAGACAGCATGAGCAGGGGAGGGTCAGAGAGAGACCCTTAAGTCAGAGATCATGACTTAAGCGAAAGTCGGGCGCTTAGCCAACTAAGCCACCCAGGCGCCCCCGCGTTATGTTCTTTTAAGCCCGTTGCATTTGTTTTCCCTTCAGTTACCGTGTGTGGTCCCAGGGTACCTATTTTCATATCTGGCCAATGAAAACACCAACTTGAACTAATAGTAGGAAAGGAAAACAAATACTGGGAGTATAACTCTTCTTAGAAACTATTTAGGTACATTAAGATATTTGTAGAATGAGGGGGCACCTGGGGATCTCAGTCGGTTGAGCGTCTGACTTCAGCTCAGGTCATGATCTCATGGTTTGTGAGTTCAGGCCCCACACTGGGCTCTCTGCTCTCAGCATGGAAGCTGCTTCGGATCCTCTGTCCCCCTCTCTCTGTCCCTCCCCTCCTCACACTCACCCAGAAATAAACGTTTAAAAAATTTTTAAGGGGCACCCGGGTGGCTTAGTCTGTTAAGCGTCCGACTTTTGCTCAGGTCATGAGCTCGCGGTTCGTGGGTTCGACCCCCGCGGCGGGCCCTGTGCTGACTGCCAGCTCAGAGCCTGGAGCCTGTTTCAGAGTCTGTGACTCCCTCTCTCTCTGACCCTCCCCTGCTCACGCAGTCTTTCTCTCTCTGCTAGAAATAAATAAAATATTTAAAAAATGTAAAAATAAATAAATAAATAAATAAATAATGTTTAATATATTTGTAGAATAGATGTTTCCTCAAATTCCTTTTCTAAGATTTAAGAGTGAGTAGACTCCATTGCATAAAAGCCAGGCTATCAGCTTTGCTATTCCCACGTCTAGAAATTTTAAGATGGCACGCTGAAGTCTGCAGTTCCTTTCATCTGAGCAGGAGACGTGCTGGTAGTGTTAGTGTTTTATGTCATCTGCCTGAAATAATGTCCCATTTGGATTTGTTCAACCTTTGAAGTACAGCCATAACCTGACCACTTCTCATAACCATCACTGCTGCTAACCTACTAGCCAGATCGGGGTTACCATCACTTCTCGCCTGGATAGCGTCTGCAACCTAACTAGATCTTTCCGTTTCCATCCTTGGTCCTCTTGGCTTTCCTCTCAGCAGAACAGTCACACTGATCCTATTAAAGCATCTATCAAATCATAGTCTTCTCTGCTCTACAAACTTTGATGACTTCCCATCTCATTCTGAGTAAAAGTCAACATTTACTTGGGAGCCTACGTGCCCTGCAAAAATCTCCCCCACTCCCTTACCTCTGTGGTCTCATCTGCTACCATTCTTCATCCACCTCGCTCCAGTCGTCTGGCTTCCCTGAACACCCCATGCATGCCCCTGCCTCGGGGCCTTTGCAATTGCTGATCCCTCTGCCCAGACCTTCTTCGCTTGGAAATCTTCATGGATAACTCCTTCATCTCTGCAGGTCTCTGCAGAAATTGCAACCCTTAAATCTACTGCCAGTCTTCCTTATCTCTTTTCCTTCCTTATTTTCCGTGGACTTTCACCAATTAACATGCTGTATACTTTTCTTATTCATCTGCTATTGTCTGGCTCCTCCCCTGCCCAGACACACACACAAAAGTAAATTCCATGAGGGCACGAATGTTTATCTGTTCTCTAGCCTAGAGTGATGCCTGGTATGTACTCTAGATTACTTGTTGAAAGGCCGGACAGCTGGGTGGATGGATGGATGGATGGTTAATATGAGATATATCAGGATTCTGCCTTTCAGGATATGACAGATAAAACATTCTATACATATCTCTTAATTGCCCTTCTAAAAACCATGAAAAGTCCTCATTGGAGGTCTTAGTTATAATTCTGAGTTTCCCCCCAATCTAACCCTCAAAATAACTCCCACCTCACCCCCTTTTTAATATTGGAAAATAAATACGACACATGTCTACCGGAAAGAGACCTCTCCTACTTTCCTCTCCCCATATTTCCCCACACCAACAAAACACTGCCCCTGGGTAGGTAACAATTGTGAATCTCTAGAGTAGGTGGTTAGGTGAATCTCCATTCCTATTGTATTTTCTAACCCTCACAAATAGAGTGTTTAATCAACTATTACTTAGAGAACAAATGAGTCACTGTTGTAATTGAATTTCCTGAGAAATGGAATTTAAAATAGAACCAAGTGTTTTTTCAACCAAAATTAGAAGTATGAAAAAATGGCACAAAACCACGAGTGAAAGGAGCACCGATTTTTGATTATAGCAAAGGCTTTTTTTTGATCATTAGGCAGAACTTTTTTGCATGTTTCACTTAATTATATTCTGTAATGGAATGTGTAATATGGCAGTGCCCTTGGGACAGAGATGACAGTCTTGTTTCTCTCTGACCTCAAACATTTTGTTCACTGTTGCTAAAATAAACAGAATCAAGAAGAGACAAATTGTTCAGTTCAGGAACTGGAAATATGGAGATAGAATACATTTATATTCCACTTCCCACTGACAAAGCATGTAGACAAAACAGGTATTATAACCTTATAACCTGAGCTAGCTGCTAGTGCAACATCCTTATTTGAAAGTAGTTGAACTTAAGACCCAGAGACAGGAAGTGTTTGGCCCAAGGTCTTTCATGTAGATTCTCTCGTTTGATGATCACAATAACTTTATTAGGTATGCCAAGCTGGTATCTTTAGCCTTAATTTACTGACAAGGATTTTGAGGCTCAAAGAAAGCATATGATTTATAGAGAGCATCAGCTTTTAAATAATGAACCTGGCATTCTATTTCTGACTCTGCCTTCTAGCCTTTCTGCTTAACCTTGGCCAAGCCCCTAACCCATTGTTGGTTTCAATTTCATCATCTGAAAACAAGAGAAGCGAAAATGAATGGATTTCTAATTCTCTCGTGTGTTGATTCTACAGCTTTTTCATCGTAACATAGTCAGGTCTTGACTCTGTTCAGCCCACCCTTTGCCTCTTCATGCCTGCAGCAGGACCATCCTCGTTCCACTGGGGGAAGAGATCAAAGGGACGTGCTGCTCATACTTGCACATGAAGCTCTTAAATCAAGTTTGGCCCCATATGGTTTCACAACTGGGAACCAATAAACCTTTTTGTTTGTTTGTTTGTTTTCAATGAAATCAAACAATCATCTTGAAGCGTACTGCCCTTGACCCAGATGTGATGAGCAGATGGAACAAATCCCTCTTTGCAGTGGAGTAGGGAAGCATCTGCAAGAACAACATTTTCACTTTCAAAGGAAGAAAGTCTATTATCTCAGCCCCTTATCTGAAGAGAGAAATTTCACCCATCGCATTTTGTTTGCAGAAGGCAAAGTATGTGGCTTTGGTCGTACGGGGGGGTGGGGGGAGGGGGGGAGCACTGAGACACAGATGGGACCATTGGTGAAGAGGAATTCCTACACACGCAGATTTTGTAGACAACAATGGAGATGCATTAGCACCACAGGGTTGAGGACAGTTGTAGGGTTGTTGTTTACCAATGGAATAAGGACACCATGCCCTTGGAGTCAGGCAGATCTGGATTCAGAGTTTGACTCGATCATTTATAATTTGGGCTTCTTTGCATTGTTATTCATATTTGTGCCTCCCAATATATAAACAGAGTTTAGCAAAGAATAGGCACTGCATACATGTCAGAAAATAAAAGGCTACCTTTTCTTTCTGATCCATCACCTGTACCTGTAAAAATTATGGAAAGATTTCTGTCCGGAAGTGTTGTTGTGAAGATTAAATAAGCAAATGTGCGTTAGGTTCCCGTATGAGTTTCTCAGGGCTTCTGTAACCCATTACCACAAAAGCAGTGGCTTCAAATGACAGATATTGATTTTCTCATAGTTCATCTGCCATCATAGTGTCAACAGGATGAGTTTCCTCTGGAGGCTCCGAGGGAGAAAGCACGTCATGCCTATCTCCTAGTTGCTAGTGGTTACCGACAATCCTTAGCATTTTCTGGTTTGTAGCAGTATAACTCCAATCTCTGCCTTCGCATGGCCTCCTCTCTGGGTCTCTATCTCTGTGTCTGTGTGTCTGTGTCCAAATCTCCTTGTCAAGAAACCAGTCATTGGATCTAGGGCCCACCTCAAATTCAGGATGATCTCACCTTGGGATTGTCAAATAGTTATATCTGCAGACACCTTACTTCTAAATAAGGCCACATTCTGAGGTTTTGGCTGAACATGAATTTTTGAAAGGCACTATTGAATCAATGACAGCTCCTAACTCAAAGTAGGAAACTCCATTAAGTTTAGTTCACTCTTAATGCTGGAGGGAGCATTATTTGATGTTGTGTAAGTATACACTACTACTATAAACAAAAAATGGTACCAGCTTTAATATTTTGGATTACACACATTTGTTCCAAAACTGGTTGAAAGCTGCAAGAACAAAATGTATACTATATGCGTATATGTTTTTCCTCCTCTTTAGTCATGTAATAAGAGAAACTTGTCATTGTAGACATCTGACAGCCCTCTGACATAGGAGTCCTGATTACTTGCCTTCTCCTTTGAAAAGTTCTCCATATTTACTTACCCTCCTCCTGGTACAGAGAGGGAGACACACAAATGGATATTTCACTTATGGGGGCAAGACAGGCTGCCCCCAAGTGTGTTACTTTGGCATATTGATTATTTTGAATTAAATTTCCTTAAAAAAACAACCGGTGCAATTAGAGCACTATGACCCTCGCCCCCGCCCCCCCACCTGGAGTTGTCTCCAGAAAGCAGGAGATAAATCTCCCATGAGAAAGATACCTGCCCTATACCAGGAGCTAAAGAGACATCTTTATCACCAGGGATAAGGAATTCTGAACTGAGAAGGCTGTATAAACAAACCTTGTTACTTTTACTCATTTACTACCCCTGTCAAAATTCTGTTTAGAATTCCTTCCTGATTGAAGCTCCCAAACACAGGTTTTCTTTGTCCTGTGACCTCCTCATAGATTTATCTCTCTTTGTCCAAAGAGTATAAAAACTGCCTCCCTTGGTCATTTCTTTAGGTCTCAATTTTACTATTGGGCCTCTGTGTGCATGTAATTAAACTTTTTTTCTCTCCTATTAATCTGGATCATGTCAGTTAATTCTAGACCAGACAGAAGAATCTTGAAAGGTAAGGGAAATTTTTGGTCCCCAACACCCTTATAAATGTAAATTGCTCTTACAAAAGGGTAACTAACTTTTACCTGGTTTTTCAGAACTTCTCTCATGTCTGCTGATTTTAAAAAATAATCAGCATAAAAGAATCCTTATGCCAAAAAGACATATTTTTGAGTAACAAATTCTGCCCTTCACTTTGTTACTACCCTCGTATCTGCTCTTCCCAATTTCCTTGAATGTTTTAGCTTTGTGAAATTCTTATTTGTGTTTTATATCAATTAGAATTTGATTCAGCTGTCTAACACAAAAATCCAAATTACTACTGGTTTAAGCAATAGGGAAGTTTATTTTTCTCTCATCTAAAATAATTCCAGGACTGGACATCCAGAGCTAGACATACAATTTCGAAGTCTCCAGGGATTAATATTCCTTCCATTTAGCTACCTCACCCTTCCAATGTGGCCTAAGATAGATGTTGAAGATCTAGACATTTCATACGTGTCCCGTGCATTAGAAGGAAGAAGAGAGATTAGACAATGGAGTGAGTTACCTTTAAGGAGCCTTCCTGAATGTCCCACACAACACTCTCACTTACATTACATTGCCCAAAACTTAGTCTTCTCACTTGTTCTCACTGCAAGAGAGGTTCAGAAATGCAGTTGTTGAGTGAAGGATATTGATAAATTAAACAAGTTTGAGGTTCTTTTATTAAGGAAGAAAAAAAGCGATATTGGGTTAGCAACTAGCAGTCTTTACTACATTGTCACTGAAGGAACTTGAGAAAGAGGAGAAGAAAATTCAAGGAGAAAATGTCCAACGGATACGAAGAGCAATGCTATGGTCATGACTTCCTCCACAGTATTTTTTTTTTTTCCACATCAGGCTTTTTGGATTTGGACACCTACCTCTGAAATTAAAAAAAAAAAAAAACACCTCACTCTCATAGTAAAACATAATGATTTCCACATTCATGAGCACTTGACACTTGTGGTAATAACCTGACATTTCTCTGCCCTTGAATTAACTGATGACCTTAATACATTTAAACATGAGTGAAAAAGAAATGGAGAGTAGATAGCTGAGTCTGTAGTTTGTGAGTTCCTTTGTTGAGTCATGGCTTTATAATCCAATCTCCCCTTTTTGCCACTGCTCATTCTTATGATGTATAAATAAGAGGTGAGTACTTACAAATAAAGGAATCTATGGTTTAAGTATAACATATTCCAAAGCAGTTGAGCATAGTGTTGCAGTACTTAAGTTGTTCCTTTTCCTTGGAGAAAGGTTATTTTACTTATTTTATTTTACTGTTTTTAACTAAGGCATTGTGGCACATTTCTGGAGATTTAAATAGTATGGTGATGCACAGATTAGTACCAAACAGCTAAGATATTAATGATGAATCCATGTTGGAAACTCATTCAAACTTGTAAGGTAGAGAATAGTGAGGCTGGTTTTATATGTAGCCATATTTATTTTTGTTAGTCAAGAAAGGATGCCCAGACCACTTTGCATCATGTTCCTATCAGAAACAGAGTACCTAGTGAGCTCTGAATAAATGACGTTGACATTTGTATGCAGATCTTCTATTTGAAACTCTCCTCCTCTTTGCTTCATTTTCCTTATATTAGCAGGTGTGTTAAAATCATTGTTCTTTCCAAGAATGAGAATGATCATATTTTGTATTGATGCTCTGCATTCTGGTTTTACTTAATGCATCTTAAATTCCAAAGAGGTTTTTAATTCCTGTAGCCCCATCATCCATTATTCTTTAAACACAGACTTCTTTGAGTTCAGAAATAGTCTAAACTTGTATGGTGATTCTAGCAATTCAAATAACTTCCCTAAAATGGCCCTCCATTAAAGAAAATAACTGTTGTTTGGATTCATTTAAAGTAAAACCTATGCATAAAAGCGAAACTGAACACATTACTCCAGAGCACCCCTCAAATAGCATAATTTTCAAAAACTATGTTGAATCGTTTGTATCCTTGAGCTCTTGAGTCACAAGAAGCCATTCCGGAGGCTGTGCCAGCCCTCTTCCTTTCAGCAAAGCAAAATTTTCACAGCTTGCCTTGCCCAGTTGTGAATTCCTCCATGTTGGATGCAATTTTTCCCTTACACAACCCATTCACTTTGCTTTTACCAGGCTTTAACTGGGTGGCATAGCTCAGATTCTCAGACTTAAGAGTATTTACCATGCTGAGTCTGGACAAGAGCTGGATACTGAACTGCTAGTGTTTATTCATTCACTGAGCTTGTCGTACATATGGTATCTCATCTACTATTCTCTGTTTATTGTTGTAGGTATTGGCTCCTGGGATCTAATTAGTGCAATGATTTGCTCTGTAAGAGGTGTTTATCCCATGCATCGTATCTGGCATCAGTAAGACTCCATGGCCATATCTGAATTCAAATGTTTCTATTTCATATTTAGATACAGCTGGAGGTCAAGATTTAATTGTATGGAGGGCAGGTAAAGACATAATCCCTCATTACTTCCTTTGCTCCATGGTCTATCTTTTAACCCAGAATCACTAGTGTTACTTCTAGCTCTCAGGCTGCTATGCAGTCTTTAATGGCTGGTGTCAAGATCGAGGCGATCAGAGTGAGTTCCTCACCTGTGGTCATCAAGAAATCCTCAGAGCTGACACTGTCACTGACACCTTCGAAGCACAGCAGAGGTTGACTGACAGTATCCGCAGATAACGTGGTATTTATGGGTGGGTCCAATAATTTGAGATTGAAATTTTCAAAAGGACTTGTTATGTGGGTAGGAGTGTTTCTTCAGTTGTTTAGTGTCTATTCATCTCGTCATTTATTCATTCAACAAACATTTATTGAATGCCTACTACATGCCAAGCTCTGTTCTGGGTGCCAGGGACATAGCAGTGAACAAGACACGGTCCCAGCACTCGCAGAACTTCTACTTTTGTGCAGGAGACCCACTAAACAAGGACAAGTAAACCCCGATGGTAATAAGTGCTATCAAGTCAATAAAAGAGATGAGACACATGAATGCGAAAAGTGTGACTTCTGACACTAGTTAAATGTATTCACCAGGGCCTTCTAGCACATCAGAGAGGTGTTCTGGGGTTTCTCATCTAAGTTTTTGAAACTCACTTGGAAAATGAGAGAGCAGATACAAACACAGTCAATCACATTTCCATTCTAAATGTATGCCCGGAGTCCCTATGGAAAACCAGCAGCCATTATTTCAACAATGAGATGGAAACCAGTGGTGTCAGGGCCTACACAAGCCATGAACTTGTTATTTGTTGCTAGACACGGTGTCCCAGAAATGCCTTTGCTGGACAAGTGAGTCTGATCCTGTGCTACTGACCCAGAAAGCTGTTGTCAGTGATCGCCACATACAGGTTTCTAGGCCAGGTTTACTAGTGATGGCTCTTGCTGAGGGAGGCAAAATAAGCAAATTGAGGGGAGGAGAGCAATCCCAGGCCGTCGTGCTATGGGTACCCCTTTTTATTGTTGGGGTCATGCATATAATTTGCCCTCTGCTTCATTCTCTGTTTCTGGGAATGTCCTGTGTCATGGCTCCGTGTCCGCAAACAATTTATTACACTTGATTTCTGTTTGCTTCTCTGACTTGCCGCCCCACTGCTGTCTGACTTGTATTTTATTTGCAGTCTGATTTCCTGCTTCCCGTTTTTCCTTCCCACCGCACAGCACATCCAGTGGCACGATCACTAAGATATATGTACCTGCCTGTCTGCACATGACTTTATGGGCTGATCAGTTGTATTTTGAAGTCTTCCCAGAAAAATAATTCTTAAAATCTGCTTAGTCCTGAAAAGATCCTGTTTTTGTTTACTGCTCTTGGGCCAAGCCAGGAGGAAAAAAAAAAAAAAAATCTACCATTTGCATGGTACTCATCATTCCTTCCCAATTTAAACCCTGATTTTTGGTGGTCTAAGGTTAGTCTGTGTAAACTTTGAAACTTAATTTTCCTCCCCCACTAGTTAAAGATATAGAATGACACTCAGGTCTTATCTTAAATCCAAAGTTCTCAAGCAGGAGCAGTTTTATCCCCTGGGGATATTTCTGGTTGTCACAACATGGAGAAAGTTGCCACTAGTGAGTAGATGCTAGGTAGATGACACAGATTCTGCGAAACATCCAACAGGGCAAGCCCTCATGATAAGGAATCATCTGAACTCTGTAGAGGAGGAAAAAAATTCCCTCTAACCTTCTAGGTTCTCGGCTGAGAGTCCTCCCTCCACCCCGTGTAATCCAACCCCATAATAAAAGACAGATTAACAGGAGAAAAGCAAACTGAAGTTTAGTAACATGCATCCCTCTTGTATACAGGAGAGATACCTAGAAAAACTGAGCAACTCTCTGAAATGGCCCAAGCCACCGCCTTAAACATTACCTCCAGCTAAAGAAAAAGAAGATGGTGGGATCACTATATTGTACACCTGAAACCAACGTAGCATCGTGCATCCACGATACTCAGATTAAAAAAAAGGAAGAAAAAAAGAAGATGGTGGGGTGGGGGGGTGAGCCAGTTATGGGAGACTCTCAGAAAAAGCAATGTAACATTGTGCATCCACGATACTCAGATTAAAAAAAAGGAAGAAAAAAAGAAGATGGTGGGGTGCCAGTTATGGGAGATTCTCAGAAAAAGCACGGTGAGCAGGGGCAAGGTTGTTGCCTTCTACAGTGGAAAGAGTTCTAGAGATTTACTCATCCTCCTCTTCCTGGTACAGAAAAGAAGACACCCTTACAAATAGAGATTTACCTTATAAATGTCAATGTCTCTAACAGAAAGGTAAATTCTCAGTTTTCAGAGCTTTCTCTATGTCTGCTTTTTCTTAAAATTCATCAACCTAGGGGCACCTGGGTGTCTCAGTCACTTAAGCATTTGATTTCTGATTTGGGCTCAGGTCATGATCTCTGGTTCATGAGTTTGAGCCCTGCATCAGGCTCTGCACTGTCAGTGGATTCTCTCTCTCTCTCTCTCTCTCTTTCTCTCTCTCTCTGCCCCCCCTCCACTCGTGTGTGTGTGTGTGTGTGTGTGTGTGTATGCACATGTGCTCTCTTTCTCTCTCTCTCTTAAAAATAAATAAACTTAAAAAAAAATCAACCTAAAGTAATCCTTATGCCAAAGAGAAATATTTTGGGGTGGCAAATTCTGCTCCCTTTACCTCAAATATCAGTAGTGCCAATGCTGAGAAAACCCTGGTACAGACTGAATCAGGTTGATACAGGACTTTATCCCGCTGCAGTTTCCACATAAAGCTTGCTCTCACCTTAAAAATATATACTTTACGGGTATCTTGAAGAATGGAACATCGAAAATTGTCTTTTTGAGGATGGCCTGGCAGGAGGAGAAAATTTTAAGGAAAAAACTGAAATATATGCAATATATTGAAATATATGCAAATGCCATAATTGTCATTCCTACGTTAGAAAATTTTCAGGGTACTATGTTTAACTTAAGTTTTGTAAATTAAGATTTCTTTATAGCTTCTTGAAGTATATGATTTTATTGACATGATTATAAAATTACTAACTACCTTCACCTTGAGGTATTTTTGGGGGCTAGACTGAGTTTTAGCTGCTGCATCACAGAAATTGTACTTTTTGAGTTTTGTTTGTATTATTCATCAGCTCATAAAATGATCAGTGTTCTTCATTCAATCATTTGAACAGCTTTCTCATTTGATTTTTCATTAGTGACAAATGGGGAATCATTTGGTGAAGGGTGCTGGATACAGCTGAAAAAATATTTTCAAAATAAAAATGAGGGTGCCTGGGTGGCTCAGTCAGTTAAGTATCTGACTTGGGCTCAGGTTATGATCTCATGGTTTGTGAGTTCGAGTCCTGTATTGGATGCACTCGAGCCCTGTTTTGGGTGAGCCCCCCATCTTCCTCTCTCCCTCTCTCTCTGCCCCTCACTCACTTGTGCCCTCTCTCTCAAAAAATAAAAATGATAACTATTCTCAGAATTAGATATTATATAAAGAAAAAGCAGAGGGGCGCCTGGGTGGCTTAGTTGGTTAAACGTCCGACTTTCGCTTAGGTCATGATCTCGCGGTTCGTGGGTTTGAGCCCCGGCGTCGGGCTCTGTGCTGACTGCCAGCTCAGAGCCTGGAGCCTGTTTCAGTCTGTGACTCCCTCTCTCTCTGACCCTCCCCTGCTCACGCTGTCTCTCTCTCTCACTCTCCTAGAAATAAATAAAACATTAAAAAAATTATATAAAAAAAAAAAAAGAAAAAGCAGAAAAGTGACCCTTTACCTTTCTAGTAACATTTTAAAATTAGTTAAATATAAGATATGAGTTTTAGTACCAACTTTGCTTTGTGAATTAAAAACTATGAAATCAATATTCTGAATGACTGTTCCACTTTTATTTATTTCAAAATTCAAGTTAGTGGTTTTATTTGGTAAACCAAAGGCAAATATCTCCAATAGGGAGATACTTATCTGAACAATTTCAGCCTTAAGAAATGAGATTAATTTAGCAATTTGCAGTCATGAACAAGGAAGGTATATGGAAAGAAAAATAATGTTTTTCCAGGTTGTATTTCCAACAAGATTTAAAAGACTCAAGACAATAACTGTCACCTCCAAATCTTTCATGGAAGTGTTAGAACTTGCTTGTATAAATTCCATTTTAGGGGCACCTGGGTGGCTCAGTCGGTTAAGCCTCCGACTCAGGCTCAGGTCATGATCTTGCGGTTTGTGAATTCAAGCCCCGCATAGGGCTGTGTGCTGACAGCTCAGAGCCTGGAGCCTGATTCAGATTCTGTGTCTCCCTCTCTCTCTCTGCCCCTCCCCCGCTTGTGCTCTGTCTCTCCCTGGCTCAAAAATAAACAAACAAATTCCATTTTATAGCATTTCTTCTTGCCTGAAGTACATTATTTTGGTGGAGAAGTAACAAAATCTGTATTATAAAACTTGTACAGAGATATATAAGTGATTATTTATAGCATTACATTTTCAACAACCAAAAGGAAATGATAGCTGCCTGCATGCTTTTACTTTATCTTGTTGTTTCCTGGCATTAAAAATAGGCCTCAGTTGGAACACAAGGTCTCCAACTAAAGGTTTGGGGACGGAAGTCAATATAATGTAGTTAAGAGATTTAATGTCAGACAAACCTAGTTTCAAATCCATGGCCCACTCTACTAACCATGGCCCTTTGGACAAGTTTCAGAGCTTCTCAGCCCATATTTGTTAGCACGGTGGGCCAAGGTATTGCCCTCCTCAGTCTTTTTTTTTTTTAAGATTTATTTATTTTTGAGAGAGAGAGAGACAGCATGAGCTGGGGAGGGGCAGAGAGAGAGGGAGACACAGAATCTGAAGCAGGTTCCAGGCTCTGAGCTGTCAGCACAGAGCCTGATGCGGGGTTCGAACTCACGAACCGCAGTTATGACTTGAGCTGAAGTCAGAAGCTTAACCAACTGAGCCACCCAGGCGCTCCTGCTCTCCTCAAACTTAAGGCAGCCAGAGCCTCTGATCGTGAGCAGTCTTATCTGTTTTCAGGAAAAGGTTGAGAGGTTGATAATGTCTGAATCCCAAATTCTTTCTGTAAAAAATTAGATTGCTATGAGAATTAAGTTATACTAATATTCTGTATACAGTGAGCGCTCAATATATGTTATATATGAGTAGTAGTACTGTAGGATTAAAATGTGCAATAAATGTATAGGAACTGATAATTTAAGAATCTGAAACTTCATCCAAAATGAAAGGAGCATGGGAGGGAGAATCCTATAACCATATAACCTTATTATGATTTGATTTATTTTAATCATGTGCATATATCACTTTTTAAAAATGAGTTCCTTTTTCACAAGGATCTTAACCTTCTGTGTTGTCTCTTGAGGGAATCTCTATATAGATCTCTTATTTCCTTGCTTTGTTTTCATTTTTACCTTATGTGGTCTTGAAATTAACACACAGGTCTTGAAATTAACCAGAGCATTTCCAGTGTTGAGGGAGTCACTGTCAGAGGAAGATGCTTCGTTTTGTTCGGTAGTGGTTGTTTATCCCTTCTGACCGGAAACTAGAGATCCCATGCTTCTTCACTAGCCTGTCAAGTTTTCGATCATGTCTCTGCCTGTGAACTAGACAACTTCCTGGGCTTCGTTTTGTTGTCAGTCAGAAGAACATACTTATTTTGTTGTGAGCCTGCCACTAGCCTTCACTCCCTTTGTTGTTAATAATGACTTGAAAGAGTTTGCAACAGGAGCACTGTCTGCACGCTTCCTGGACAGATCCCCTGCCTACATCAGAGTCCGTCGGGTGCCTGCTGCGAAGTCTTCCAAGTTGTGCAGATGGAGACTAGACTTAAGGGGCTCTACCTGATCTTAACCAAAAGCTCGGACACCGTTGGGGACCAAAGGAAGGAAAGACAATTTTGTCCCCATGCTGAAGTCTGGCATTTGGAGAGACTCCTCTATTTAGGATATTCTGTATTGAAATAAATTCACCCCTTTAAAAAAAAAAAAAAGATACCTCCTACTGTGTGCCAGGCAGTATGCCACAGACAGAGGAATTCCACGTGTCCTTGACATGAAAGAGCTTGTGATTTAGTCTGTACCAGAATAACCTGGAAAGCTTGTAAACATGCAGATTCTAAGTCTCCAACGACAGCAGGTCTGAGTTGTGGGCTCCGGAATCTGCATGATTTACAAGCATCGCAAATGATTCTAATATAGGTGACCTTTGGATGACACTTTACAGGACACCACCTAGTAGGGGACATAGCCAGATAAAACATAAAAAAAAAAAAAAAAAAAAAGCTGGGAATATAGTTTGGAATGATTATGGTGTTGGTGGGCAGTTAAGAGGTACCTTGTCTGGAGAATTAGGTCCCTGCTATGAAATAGTGAAATGCGAATACACAGGCAAGATTCGATCAGTACAGGCAAAACCTTGGACATCCGTCTGAGGGGGCTGAACTAATTCCACATGTCACAGCATTTTAGCTCTATCAAATAGGTCATTAAAGAACCGCTGGATGTTTTGAGTAGAAAGGTGTTTTAGTGTGACTTAGGTTTCAGGGAAGTTATTCAGATGAACTGCAGCATAAGGAACTTGAGGGCTTCTAAAGCCTGAAAGCATCAGTTGTATTTGTCCAAGTACGAGGTGGCAAGGTTTCAGACCAGGGTGGAAGCAGTGAGCAGATGTAAAAGGCATGCATTGGACGGAGTGCCAAGGCACCAATGAGTTGCCGAGGATGAGGGTGGAAACAGTCCCCGAGGGGGTTCTAAGATTTGGTGGTAGAACGAGTGAAAGGTTGAAGATGACACCGATGAACATAGGCCAGTGGTAAAAGTAAACAGATTTCCCAGAAAGAGGAGAAATAGACATTTGGACACACTGGATCTGGACTGAGAGTTGAAATATTCAAGTAGATGTCTCCTGCTGGCAATTAAGAGATATTGACTGCGGACTAAGAAAAATGCAGACCTCGGGTCCTAATAATGGTAACATGACCCCAAACTGTAATTTCTCCATTGGGTTTAGTAAGAAAAAAATACTGTTAATATACTATGAAGGATCTTTGTATGTTTATTTTTAAATTGCAATATCATCTGTGATAGACAGGAAACTGCATAGTTTTCTTAGCTTTCTCTTAAATTATGCATTTAAAATGTCAGGGAACATTAAAATGTTCCTTTAAGAACCAGAGTAATGCTTTTGGAAGAGGTATTTGGCCTGACGTTGCTTGGATTCAATTTTAGAGCAGAAGGGAGTATGGGTTCCCTCTAATGGGTGGCCAAGTAAAAACTTCTACTGCATCAAGGACTTACAAGGGTTCAGAATTTCCAAGGGCAGAAGACTCTAAGGAAATAAGTAATAGTGAAAGATGGAGAGGCTGAAGCTGGTTGACTTATAAATAGCTAACGTTGTTCATGTTGTGTTTTGGAACTTTGTAAGAGGGAAAAAACCCAACTCTGGTTCATGTACGATAAAGGAATCAAGGAGTTCCGGCAGACGAAACAAACATACACTGCTTTAAATAACATACAAATATGTCTCCCAAAGTGTTTATTTTTACCACAGTTTGTAAGTTAAATAAAGTTTTTTAATATTTCAGGAGGTCTGGGATTTCTGTTTCCAGATAATCAATATACTTTAAAGGAAACTATGTACTAATTGGTTTTAAGTCTCCAGGTACCAAAGAGCATGCTATTGGTCACATATCATGTAAAGGAACCTAGCCAATATAATAGCTATTATTCATTGACTAAGGAGATCCAGAAAAAGCTTTGCAGAACAGCCTGCATGGGACATTTAGGCCAATAATAACAGACATCATTTCCTCTGCTAAACAAATGTAATTTGACATTTGTATTTATTTTTCAAAAGCACAAACAAGCAAAAAATAAGTAACTTACAAACTTAATGGCTTGTAAGATTCAAGATTCAAAACCTCATTTTATAAGTGATGAGAATTCTGCCAAGACACAGTAGCTTCACCGATTATCTGTGTAAGTTAGGAAAAGTTCATGTTGATAGATGACTTTTCAACTTCAAATGACAAAAGGTAAATGGAAGTTGACTTGGCTATTGATAGATTGTGTGATGATTTTCTACCATACTGGGAAGATGTCCCAGGTGATACTGGAAAATCCCCTTTGGAATGTTTTTCTGGGTGATAGTTTGGTAGATCGTTAATCGTCTTGGTAGGCTGGGCTACAGTATTTTGAATAATTATTTAGTTGTGCCTTGGCAGAAATTAAATACTCAAATGTCATGAGCTTAATTATTACAAAGTATCTGTTTAAAGACGATGCAGGAATGGCTAGTTTTGCATTTACTCTTTGAAGCATGGGCAGGTGAGAATATCTAAACTTAATGTATTAACTTAACGTTTAAGCTGATTGCACCGGCTAGAAGAAAGTACATTTCAAATACAGTAAAACCTTGGATTGCGAGTAACTTGTTCTGCGAGGGTTGCACAAGACGAGCAAACATTTCTAATAAACTTTAACTTGCTAGATGAGCCGTGTCTTGCGATAGGAGTAGCCTGTGACGCTGAACGTCGCGTGATCACAACCGCGCCAGTGGTTCTTGAAATTCACCTTGACATGCAAGTGCTTTGCATGACAAGCATGTTTCCAGAACGAACTATGCTCGAGACTCAAGGTTTTACTGTATATGAAATGTGGTTGGCTTCCTTTGTAGCCCCTCTGCAACGTGTAGGGAAAGAAGACTTTTTCCTTCTTCCCCTCTGTGTTCTTTGGCTGCTCTGATAATTAAATTGACATAAAACAGATTAGCAGGAGAAAAACAAATTCCATGTCTCACGTGCAGGAGCCCCAAAGATATGAAGCTGAAAGAAGTGACCACAGCAGGCAGCCTGTACGCCTTTTTGATAAGGAAACAATAAATCTGTGAAGAATTGACGAGACAAAGGGGTTTAGCCTTGGGGTGGTGAATTAGTGAAAAAGTAGCAAGGTTCTTTAGGGAACCTTCTCAAGCCTCCATTCCCTGTCTCTGGTGATAAGAATGCCCTGGGGCGCCTGGGTGGCTTGGTCGGTTGGGCGTCCGACTTTCGCTTAGGTCATGATCTCGCGGTTCGTGGGTTCGGGCCCTGCGTCGGGCTCTGTGCTGACTGCCAGCTCAGAGCCTGGAGCCTGTTTCAGTCTGTGGCTCCCTCTCTCTCTGACCCTCCCCTGCTCAGTCTCTCTCTCTCCTAGAAATAAATAAAACATTAAAAAAAAAAAAAAAAAGAATGCCTTGTACCCTCCTGACACAGGGAGAATACCTTTGAAGGGGAGATTTATTTCCTGCTTTCAGGGCAGCAAAGGAGGGTCAGAGTGTCCTTCTCGCACTGTTTGTCAAGTAACTTTAATTCAAAATAATCAATGTGCCCTAGTGGCACGCTCGGGGTGGTATACTCTGCCTCTTTTCAAAAGGCTTTCATATTTTTAAATGCCCCCCGAAAGTGAGGCCATCCGCCTCTCCCAGGGTGGGCTCATTACTGCACGCCCCTCAGTGTTTCGGTCTCTGAAGAGAGTTTTTCCACTGATGTCCACTCAGCTAGTTGGAGGTCAGTTATACATTCCTGCGGTCCCAGGATTCTCCAGAGCCGTCTGACACAAGATACAGTTGGTGTTATAGCCCTACCCTCATTCTCCATTCTTCCTCCTAGTGACATAGCCAGAGGTAGCTTGGGAACCTAGGGCTATGAAGATAAAATAGATGTGGGGCGCCTGGGTGGCTCAGCCGGTTAAGCGTCCGACTTCCGCTCAGGTCATGATCTCACGGTTCGTGGGTTCCAGCTCCGCGTCGGGCTCGGTGCTGACAGCTAGCTCAGAGCCTGGAGCCTGTTTTGGATTCTGTATCTCCCTCTCTTTCTGACCTTCCCCTGTTCACGCTCTCTCTCTCTCTCTCTCAGAAATAAATAAAACATTTTAAAAAGTTGAAAATAAAATAGATGTAAGTAAAATTACCTATTGGCAAGTGCCTCTCTCTATTTGGCCACCAGTGCCACTGTATGAGGGTCCACAGATTGGAAAGGACCTTGTGGCTAAGGAAGGCCTGCCAAACCTTTTTCTTTCTTTCTTTCTTTTAATGTTTTATTTATTTTTGAGAGAGAGAGACAGCATGAGCAGGGGAGGGTCAGAGAGAGAAGGAGTCACAGAGTCTGAAGACAGCCTCCAGGCTCTGAGCTAGCTGTCAGCACAGAGCCCAACGCGGGGCTCGAACCCACGAACCGTGAGATCATGACCTCAGCCGAAGTTGGATGCTTAACCAACTGAGCCACCCAGGTGCCCCTGCCAAACCTTTCTCTTGAGGCTGAGCCCACCACGCAACACAGGAAGGTGAGCTGCATATCAGACCTCTTTCAGACACCTTAAAACACAAACTTGGTGTCAATCCTAACACTTCTCTGAGCATGCTATTTCTTTCCCAGCTAATATTTATTGAAACATACTACTGCTTGTTATATTCTTCCACATAATTCTAGAATAAGTCCCTGCAACTTCATTTCACACTTATACCACTATGTTGTGTTTTTTTTCCCCGTTTCACTAATTATTATTAGTGAAGAGCCCTTTTGATGTTCTGTATTAGGAAAAAATATGTATCATAAAAATATATCTATTAGAAGTAAGCTTCAGGGAGCATAGATTTTGTATCTGTATTAGTATATCCACTAATATGTCCATGGTATCTGGCACTTAGTACTTTGAATGAATAAATGAGAGACTGAATGAATGAATGAATGAAAAGTTATATGTTTAAAATATGAATAAAAGGACAAGTCACATAGAAATGAAGTTACCTTAACAACAAAGCAGTTTCTCAAGGAAAGCTTAGTGTTGTTCACCGAGACTAATCTTGCCATTTGGCATAAGTTCTGTACCGTTTACAGAGTCGTAGAGCCTCATATCCTAAAGACTCTCCTTGCAGGAAATCCATCATTACTATCATGTCAATAGCCCGTAGCAAAAATTCGGGTTTGCCACTTTTATTCTCAGTGCTATATAATGGGATCTGGGGCCAGTGCAGTTTAAATGTTGAATACATCGGTATTCTCTTTGATTAAGCAAACGTGGCTGCATCAGGAATTCTCTGGGACCCACTCATTGTCGTCAGGTAGTCAGGGAGAGCGACTCCGCGGGAAGGGAGCCTCGTATGTAACAGCAGCCACCATCTCTCTCATTAGTGTGAATTCCTCCTTGTCTCGCGTTATCCAACAGGCCACCCACCTGTGAACACTCGGTATACATTGGTCATGTTTCCTACTTAAAAGTCAAATTACATTCGATTGTGAATTCATTAGGTAAACAATGTGCAGCTACGTAATGAAAAGAAATCAAAACTGGAAAAGGTCTCAGAGGTTTGCAGTGTTGCCCCGGCTTCTCGGAACCCTTCCCACGTGGCTCGCTTCTTTTGTTAAGTATTTTACTGTCGATTTTAACAAAATGGCTTTCCTCCTTGTACGTTTGAGTTAAGAGTAAAATGACAAGCAGCATGAGGGATATATTAGAAATAGCTTTCATTCCATAATCTGACACAATCAAATCTACTTCTTGACTGATACTACCGACACTAAAATATATATATATATAATATATTTTTTTATATATTATATATATATATAAAGGATCATAACATGTCTCTATTGCCACTCCAATTTTGTTTTTTTGCGAATATAATTTTTTGTCAAGTTGGTTTCCATACAACACCCAGTGCTCATCCCCACACGTGCCCTCCCGCAGGCCCATCACCCATTTTCCCCTCTCCCCACCCGTCATCAACCTCTAGTTTGTTCTCTGTATTTAAGAGTCTCTTCTGGTTTGCCTCCCTCCCTCCCTGTTTGTAACTCTTTCTTCCCCTTCCCTTCCCCCATGGTCTTCTGTTCAGTTTCTCAAGATCCACACAGGAAGGAAAACATATGGTATCTGCCCTTCTCTGACTGACTTCTTTCACTCAGCATCATACCTTCCAGTTCCATCCACGTTGCTGCAAGTGGCAGGATTTCACTCTTTCTCATTCCCACCACTCCAATTTTGTAGCTTATAACAACATACATAGAATTCAGTGCCTTATTTTTTAAGAACTAATGCTCACAAGAGGAGTAATAATTGTTAAATTAAATATTTAGCATGCAATTTAATGTAAACCGTATTATGCGAGTTGTGTACATAATTTCATAATTTGCTCCATTGCCGTAGTCTCCTTTTTTTTTTTTTTTTTTAAAATGTTTTATTTATTTCTAGGAGATAGAGAGAGACAGCATGAGCAGGGGGAGGGTCAGAGAGAGAGGGAGTCACAGACTCTGAAACAGGCTCCAGGCTCTGAGCTAGCTGTCAGTACAGAGCCCGACGCGGGGCTCAAACCCACGAACCGTGAGATCATGACCTAAGCGAAAGTTGGACGCTTAACCAACTAAGCCACCCAGGCGCCCCTGCCGTAGTCTCTTTAAATCCAGTCTTTAACTTCTTGTATTCTTCCACAAGTCTTCAATGTATACAGTGGGGTTCAGGACAGACCGCCTCAGAAGGTACCACTTTGGGCATGTGGATTATTTCAAGCCGAAGACAATCAAGGCCCAGAAGATTCAGGAAGAGCTTTTACCTCCCCCTTAACTGCTCCTAAGAATTTAGATAGAGGGCCTGGTGCAAGAAGAGAGCTACCACCAGAGGTAAGTAAGAGTCAGGGCCAGGTGTGCTCAGGGCCTAAAGATCAGATTGCTTCCGGTGTCCCATTGTCTGCAGGGCCAGACAACCGGCCCAAACTGTCTTCCTGAGAATTATCTTCCTTCCCTTTGAAGCCCCAGGACCCCTACCCTGCCGGCTTAGCTCAGAATGGCATAGAAGCCTCAATTTCCTGTCATTGAGCCTCTCACGTTTATATGAAGCTCCTTTAAGTATGAAATTAAATTTTGTCTCCTGTTAACCTGTCTTACGTCAATTTAATTATTAGATCATCCAAAGACCCTAGAAAGGAAGAAGGGAAAACTGCCCCCCCCCACACACACATATATAATCTTTGCTACGTAATCAACAGTAACCCGTGTGCAATCAAACCTTCGTAAGCTTTTGGCATAGTCTTCAGTCTTATCTCGGTCCTCAGGAAAAAGATTTCAGGCCTGGTATGCATGTTGGAATAAAGATATTATTGGCACTATTAAAAAATAATTTCCCTTTCTCTAGTGGGATTTTCTCTAAGTATGAATGTGGAACAAAGCCTCCCCAGTATCCGTTTTAAAACTCCATAATACTGACATTCAAAAATCAGCCCGAGAAAATAATCGCCCCACTCCCTAAGAAACACACACACAAAAATGCTCATTACAACGGTGCTCATAAATGCGTAAAAAATGGAGCCAGCGGAAGTGTGCAGTTACAGAATCCAACAGATAAGGTAGCATCTGCGCTGTGGAATACGCTATAGCCAGTAAAATGGAACTTCTGACTATCACATAGCTACGTGAAAACAAAGGTTTTAGGTGAGGTGTCAAAATGCCGAGTGCAAATTTTGATCCACGTTATGATTCCTTCCAAGTATGTCAAAACAAGATACATACAAACGTGGGAACTGACACCTGGAAAAGAGCAAGGAACAGTGACAACAGAGAAGCTGTGTGAGGTGCGGAATAGGAATTTTTATTTTAAAAATGTTTTTGCTGTTACTGTTAGGAAAGTGTTTTATTTTTTAATGTATTTCGAAGGTTCCGTACAGCCAGACGCTTTTCCCCTAACCAAGTGCTGATGATAATAGACTGTAATTAATGCATTGTTTTATCCTGTTTAGCCTCTGGTGTTGAACTTGGGCGGCCGGCATGGGCTGTTAAGTTTTATGACTCGGTAATGACAGAACAGTTTCTTAAAGTCTAGGTGACCTCCAGATAGCTAAAAGATGTGTTTAGATTTGCTGCTATTAAAGAATAAATAATGCAGCCTATTCTTTCAGCAGGGGAATGGATTTGGGTAACTAAAACATGTAAAAGAGAATTATCTGCATGTTAGTCATTGTTCTGTATCACGTAGACGAAACGGGAACCAAACGCCTAAGGTGAGTTTGACAAAATAAGTATATGATTGTTTAAAACGTGTTACTCCTGTGACAAAATTCTAACTGGATTCAGCTTTATTCAGGTTTAGTTCGACAGGAATTCATATTTTGTAATGTTTATTCATGAAAAAGGCAGAGAGACAGAGCGTGAGCCGGGGAGGGGCAGAGAGAGAGGGAGACACAGGATCTGAAGCAGGCTCCAGGCTCTGAGCTGTCAGCACGCAGCCCAACGCAGGGCTCGAACCCACAGACCTTGAGATCATGGCCTGAGCCGAAGTCAGATGCTCAGCCGACTGAGCCACCTGGGTGCCCTGCGACTTAATGGTTTTGACTTTCTATTGTCTGACACTGTTCCGACGTGGCACTTCCATGAGCAGGGACGGAGAAGCTTACAAATCAGTTTATCAGTATGCTTTTCAAAAATCACAGAGAAAATAACGGGCCGCTGTGTGTGCTGGGCAGAATAATGGCCTTGGAAAGATGTCCACATCCTAATTCCCCAAACCCGTATGTGTTATCTTACGTGGCACAAGGGACTTGGCAGATGTGAGTCAGTTAAGCATCCCGAAGTGGGGACACCGCCTGGATGATTGGGATAAGACAAATATCCAGACATGTCCTTATGAAAGGAAGGCAAGAAGGTTCAGAAGTAGGTATAAGAATACAGAGGTCAGAAGAGAGCGGTTTGAAGATGCTATGTGGCCAGCTTTGAAGAAGGAAGAAGGGGCCACGAGACAAGGAATGTAGATGAGTTCTAGAAGGTGAACAAAGGCTTCCGGAAGTGTAAGGGAATCATACACTTGTGTGTCTTAAGCCACTACGTGGTGATCATTTGTTACAGCAGCAGTAGAAATCGAAAACAATGTGCTTCCTAGTGTGTTCCCAAGAAGCTCATGCAAATCTAAGGTCTTTTTTTTTTTTTTTTTTAATTTCTAGGAGAGAGAGAGAGACAGCGTGAGCAGGGGAGGGTCAGAGAGAGAGGGAGTCACAGACTGAAACAGGCTCCCGGCTCTGAGCTGGCGGTCAGCACAGAGCCCGACGCGGGGTTCGAACCCACGAACCGCGAGATCATGAACCCACGAACCGTGAGATCATGACCTAAGCGAAAGCCGGACGCTTAACCGACTAAGCCACCCAGGCGCCCCGCAAATCTAAGGTTTTAAAGCAATTTTTAAATTTCAATATAGTTTACATAAAATGGAACTTTAATTTCGGGTATACAACGTAGTGATTCACCTTCTCCCTGTTATGCTGTGCTCACCACAAATGTAGCCATCATAGGTGACCATACAATGCTAGTATGATACCATTGGCTACATTCCCTGTGCTGTACCTTTCACCCCCACCCCCATTTTGCCCATCCCCCCACCCCCTTCCCTCTGGCAACCATCGTTTTGTTCTCTGTATTTATGGGTCTGCAAATCTAAGTTTTGAAGCTCATAGGATACCTACTTTTTCAAACATGGTGAGGAAATTTGCTATTTCAAGGAAGGTCAGGCAATGAATCCAATTTTAAAGCAAAGACTCCTTTCCGACTGTGAAAATCCACCCAGTGCTAATATGATTTGTACCCTTACACATTGTTCTTTGCCACATTCTTCTAACACAGGAAGTGTTAGAAAATACCCCCAGATAAAGCAACAAACGTTCCCTTGTCAGAATAGAAAAGCATGACCCTCTGGACTTTTAAGCCAAGAATGTGGGTCAAATATTTCTTAACTTCAGCGGTCACTGGAATATGCGCAGTGGTGCGGTCGTGTGTGTGTTTCTCGTGTTTCTCCTTCATGAGGAAGTCTCATCCCCTGTGTGCAAGACTTGCCTAGATTTACCTCTAAATCTTGAAGCTTGCCTCTGGCGGTGAAATTGTTTTTTTTTTTTTTAAACGTTTTAGTTATTTTTGAGAGAGAGAGAGACAGTGTGAGCAGGGGAGGGTCAGAGAGAGAGGGAGACACAGAATCTGAAACAGGTTCCAAGCTCTGAGCTGGCTGTCAGCACAGAGCCCGACACGGGGCTCGAACCCACGAACGGTGAGATCATGAGCTGAGCTGAAGTCGGACGCTTAACCGACTGAGCTACTCAAGTGCCCCCTCTGGCGGTGAAATTCTTAAGGATGGGGCAAATCACAGAATGAAATGGGGCTCACATACAATCAGGGCTATTTAGGAACTCAGCGAACAAAGGGAGCGGACCATGCGGCAGCAGAAGCGCTGATTAGGAAGCACAGGTGGCTCTTCGTAGGGGTTAGAATCTCCTACTCCTTTTTTTCAGTGTAGCCTGGGGCCACTTTCAACGGTGACGTCGCCCATTATTCTCTAAGGAAACAAAATAAGGTTTCCAAACCTCCAGGCTGCTACCCGCTGCGCAGCAAAGGTCAGAGTTTACACCGCTCTAACGAATCCTCGAGAAGCTAATCTCTGTTCGGTGTAGAGGAAGCAGCCTACCATCCCGCACCCCTGCTGCGCCTTGAAAGAAAATGCAATGAGGACTCTTGGAGCACAAGGCAGCGACTTGCTGTAGATGCCGTTTCACGCAACGAGAACCCAGCGTGTGGAGTCCAAATAGGGATTAGTAGAAGTGTCAAATAAAGGCAACCAAAGTGGAAAGCGGCGACCTCTGTAGCTAGTTTAGTCATTCTGTTTCCTCCTTCTGCAGTTTATGAATTGGGTCGTGAAACACATGTCTGCAGCTCCTCGGGAGCGCAAATCACTCGTTTACCTAACACTTGCTATTCTGGTATTCGGAGGATACACAGCATAGCTCACGATTCTTCCTGAGTTCCTTCTGCTTTATTGACAAGGGAGGAACTCGGGGCTGTTTGAGGACCGTCCGCAGAGACCTAGGGTAGGACGTCCCAAGGACGGTGGGACACTGACCTCATGTTGACCTGAGTGTATACAGCTTGTTAGGCAATTTGGGAGCATGACTTAGAGGTGCAGACTGAGGCGAGAGTGTAAACAGAGCAATTCATCTGTGGCTCTAGCACAGGATCAGCCTCCATAATAGAGGCCATTTGTTCATTTCTTTCCACAAATGAAGACTCGTCCACCCACTGTCTGCTGCTCTAGAATACATCTTAGACTAACTCTGGTTACAGTCTTACATTCTTTCTTATTGTGAAGTTGTCGTTTTCATGTTTTAACCTTCATATCAAGTTTATTGTATTATAATCTACCTAAAATAAAATACCCATTTCAAGGGTGCAGTTTAACAACTTTCGGCACACAGATGTGGCCATGGAACCATCGTCATAATCAAGGTATAAAATATTTCCATGATCCCAAACACTTTTACCCGCCCCCTTTGAAATCAGTTATTCCTTCCCAACAGTGTTTGAGAGCTACAATCTGCTTTTTGTCACCATAGATTAGATTTTGCTCTTCCAAAATGCCATATAAATGAAATCAGACAGTATGGGCTACTTGTGTCTGATTTCTTTTGTTCTCCTTTGAGATTTATCCATGTGGTGTGTGAATTGATAGGTCATTTCCTTTTATTGCTGAGGAATATTCCACTGCATGGATGGACCAAAGCTTGTTTATTCTTTGGCCAGTCGAAGGACAATCTGGGAGCTGTCCAGATTCTGCCTATTGTGAATAATGCTACTAGGAACATTCATGCACCGGCTTTTGTGTAAATGCGTTTTAATTTCTCTTGGGTACGTGCTCAAGAGTGGAGTTATTGAGTCATATGGTAAGTGTGTGTTTAACTTTGTAGGAAACTGACAAAATTGTTTTCCAAAGCACATGTACCATTTTGCAATCTCACCAGCAATCCTGAGAATTGCAAATTATTCCATATTTTCACCAAAACTTTCTAATTAACTCTTGTTAATTTTAGTGATTCAAGTATAAACGTGTTGCTGTCTTTATAGTCTTTAATGGACACTCGTTTTGACAATGCTGTTGAATACTGTGTGTGTTCTCTTTGGCCATTTATAGATCTTCTTTGTGAAGAGTATGCAAAGTTTTGTGTGGCTTTTATTTTATTATATTTTTTTAAATTTTTACTTCTTTTTGAGAGAGAGCACAGGAGCAGGGGATGGGCAGAGAGAGAGGCGGGAACGGAGGATCTGAATCAGGCTCTGTACTGACAGCAGAGAGCCTGATGCAAGGCTTGAACTCACAAACTGTGAGATCATGACCTGAGCCGAAGTCAGATGCTCAACCGACTGAGCCACCGAGGCACCCCAATTTTTGTATGGTTTTTAATTGAGTTGTTTACCTTTTTATTATTCAGTTGTAGATGTAGTTTATATGTTCTGGGTAACAATCTTTATTAGATATATGTATTGTAAATACTTTTTCTCAGTCTTTTTCCTTTTCTTAATGATGAGTGATTTATTTAGGTATTTGTGAGCTACAAACAGGTCTAAGTGAAGTGATCAATGATAAAGTACTAAAAAAACTTAAGACTTTATATTTTAGAAAATTACTTCTAATTGAGTGACATTTTCAGGGACTCATGAAAATAGTCAGGAACACAAAGTCAGTATTAATATTTTCAACTTGACCTAATGAACAAAATCCTTCTTGTTAAAATTCTCCTTGCAAGAGTATGGAATCAGAGATCTATACCTCAAGTACCCCCCTCCCATGCAATTATTTATTATACTGTTTGTTTAGATTTTTTTAAATTAAAAAGTTATGTTGATTTCATACTTTAAGTATAAAAGTTTTTGAGTTTGGGGAGTCAGAAGTCTATGTATTAAGATAATTCAAAAATGTAGATTATCAAAGATCTGCTTCAGTTACTTAGTATTTGAAATATGAGATTATGTTAATAACGGTTTTTTTTAAAATGTGGTTTCTGAGTACATATATAAAAAAGAGAGTATTGCACAGTTAAATGCATTTCTGCCAATAAATCCAGGCAGATCTTAGAAAAAACGTAACTTGTAACAGCACCAATGAGGACCTATGGAACTCACAGAAAGGTAGAAGTTTATAGATACACATCTTTTCAAAACACAATCATTTTGCCTACCAATGTGAGCCTGCCCTCGGACTTTTCCTCTGCAGTACTAAGTTTCAGAAAACAACAGTTTGTTATTGATGTATTTCAAGGCACTTAGAAAACAGTAACAGCTATGGAGTTTGCCACCCTTAAGAGTGCGTCTCGACCTGGCTTGTAGGGCTAAGTGGAAAATGCAGCGTTGGCCTTTTGGGGGCAAGCGATCATTGAGAGGTTTCTCGCCACATTACATAAGAAAGGGCCAAGGGGCCGTGTGAAAGGATGACTGAACGTCGTGCGCTCATCTGGGCCTGTAGAGGTTTGGGTGTTAAATTTTCCAACACTTTTTAAATATGCACCCAACGTGGAGGCACCCAAATACCTAAAGTAGCTAATAACAAACATAAAGGAATAGATAGTAAGACAGTAACAGTAAGGGACTTCAAAATCGCACTTCCATCGGCGGCTACATCATCCAGACAGAAAATCAACAAGGAAACAATAGGTCCTATAATCGGTGCTGTTACGAGTTATTTTTTTTGAGATCTGCATGGGTTTATTGGTGGAAATAAATGACTTATTGGACCAGATGGTTCTAACAGATATATTCAGAACGTTTCATCTGAAAACAGTAGAACACACATTCTTTTCAAGTGCACATGAACATTCTCCACAATAGGTCACATATTAAGCCACAAAAAAACTTTCAACAAATTCAAAAAGATTGAAGTCATACCGCGCATCTTTTTTTAAGCACAACACTATGAAACTAGAAGTCAACCATGGAGGGGCGCCTGGGGGGGCTCAGTCGGTTAAGCGTCTGACTTTGGTTCACATCATGATCTCACCATTCATGAGTTTGACTTGGGCTCCGTGCTGACATTGTGGAGGCTGCTTGGAATGCTTTCTCTCTCTCTCTCTACCCCTCCCCCACACACTATCACTCTCTCTCTCTCTAAATAAACTTTAAAAAAATATTTAAAAAAAGAAGAAATCAACCATATGAAAACATCTGGAAAGAACACAAATACATGATGTACTGAACAGTGAGTGGACCAACCAAGAAATCAAACAAGAAATCAAAAAAAATCCATGGAGACAAATGAAAATGAAAACAGAATGGTACAAAACCTTTCGGATGCAGCAAAAGAAGTTCTAAAAGGCAAGTTTACAGCATTACAGGTCTAGCTTAAGAAGCAAGAAAAATCTCGAATAAACAACCTAACCTTACACCTAAAGGAGCTAGAAACAGAAAAGTGAACAAAACCCCAAACCTGTAGGAGGAAGGAAATAATAAAGATTAGAGCAGAAATAAAGCAGAAAATTAAAAAAGCAGTTGAACAAATCAATGAAACCAAGAGTCGTTTCTTTGAAAAGATCAACAAAATTGATAAACCTTTAACTAGACTCAGAGTGAGAGAGAAAGAGAAAGAAAAGACTCAAAGAAAATCAGAAGGGAAGAAGAAGGGGCACCTGGGTGGCTCAGCTAAGCAGCAGACCTTGGCTCATGTCACGATCTCACAGTTCAGGGGTTTGAACCCCACATCAGAGCCTGCTATGGATGTCCTGTCCCCCTCTATCTCTGCCCCTCCCCCCAAACATAAATAAACATTGAAAAACAGAAATGAAGGAGGAGAAATACACACAGGAAATAGAACACTCAGAGGAAACACGATAAAAACAAAAGTAAAATAAATGAGCAAAAGGAGACCAAATATATCTGACATGACAACAAAAATAAATGGTTTAAAGCTCCGTTTTGGACACTGCTGTTGACCTACCCAACATCATTTTCTTTGCTTCTTGCAAACACAATTCATCTGTCATATGGAGCCGGAAAATGCATGGGGCTCTCTCGGATGGAACTCCTCGACAATGAGATATAAGTAGAAATGCAATGACTTTTTAAAAAATCAATTATGTGCTCTCTACAAGAGATGGACCTAAAAGAAAATGACACTAATAGGTTGGACATAGAATTCAAAAACAAAAGCAAAGTGTCTGTAAGTCATATCCCACTACGGCTCTACTATTAGGGAAAATGTTAGGATGTATTCAGTATCTCATCCTGTGTTACTTTCCTATTGTGGTCTTCAATGAGGCCTTGCGGAGGAGAAAGGGAAATTTAGGCTGAGGGACGCTCAGTTGGTGGAGCACGCACCTCTTAATCCTGGGGGTCATGAGTCCGAGCTCCACATTAGGTATAGAGATTACTTAAATAAACATTTTTTAGAAACTTGAAGGAAAAGAAAGTTAGGCTGAAAGTGACCTATTTGAAAGCAGAGTGACAAGAGATATGGCGTCCCTAAGAGGGTTTTAAGAGAATAGGCTGGACATTTGTAGGAGTGGAGCACTACAGTGCAAGTGCAGGTCAGTCTGAAGCACATCTACTGGGATCAGATCAAAAAGAGGGAGAGAGACAGTAATAGGTAATGACTTCCTGTTCCCAATACTGGGCTCCTAGTTAGATTAAACTACCCAGGGCTGGAGCAACAATCCAGACAAGCTTTGACAGAGGAAAGGAGAGAAAAGATCTGTGAAACAATATGTAGTGCAGAGCGACGCCCATGACTTATTTGTGCCAAAATTTTTACCTGAATCTAATCGACGACAGAGACTTACCTTCCAGTTTAGAAAACGGGAACGCTTTCTATGATACCAAGAGGAAACAATCACATCAATTCCAACTGTGGGAGGTTATACAAAGTAAATGGTCTGATTTCTTTAAATGTCAATGTCATAAAAAAGTCAATATTGTAGACTGACTGAGACTAATGGTACATAACAACCCAATGCAATGAGTAAAGCGTGATTGGATCCTGATTCAGAAAAATACGTAACAAATATTTAGGGTCTAGTAGTGAAATTTTCTAAAGGAATTATATGTTCTAAGAGATGCAGAAGTTATTAATTTTCTTGGGATGATAATGGTGTTGTGTTATCTTGGAAAGTGTTTTTAATTTTTTTAATGTTTTAATATTTCAGAGAGAGAGAGAGAGCATGAGTAGAGGAGGGGCAGAGAGAGAGGGAGACAAAGAATCCAAAGCAGGCTCCAGGCTCTGAGCTAGCTGTCAGCACAGAGCCCGACGCAGGGCTTGAACCCACAGACCACGAGATCATGACCTGAGCCAAAGTCAGATGCTTAACCGACTGAGCCACCCAGGTGTCCCAGAAAATGTTTTTAATTTGAGATGGGGCTTGCTGACATTTTAGGGAAGAGGGGTCATGATTCTTGGGACTAAATTCCATGTGGCTCAAGAAAAAAACCCATACATATACGCAAATATCCACTCACATGTGTGCATATCTAGATAAAACAAATGTGGCAAAAATGTTGCTAATTGTTGTATATGGCAAGTTATGCGACTCAGTGCTCCGGCAGTGGCTGCCTGGTTAAAAATGTGGGCTGTGCTGTGAAGTCAACTGCTCGTTTTATAATATCCAGCATCATGGCAGTTTGGAATTATGAATTTTTAAAAAATATCATTGTTATTTTGAGGAAAAAACAGCAACTAAGTTGCAAAGCAATCTGTGGAAGCGTAAGGTAGACAACACTGGATAAGGAAAGGAAAGGACTACAGAGTTAAAACCAGAGGCTGGAATGTCAACAAACACGGCTTCCACTGCACATGCCCCTGTGGCTTCTCAGGTGCACCAAGCTCATGTTTTTATTTTTATTTCATTTTCATTTTATTTTTGTTGATATCCATCTGCTTTCCTTATTCATTTTTTAAAAAATTTTTAATCTTTATTTTTGAGAGAGAGAGAGTGCGCGAGCAAGGGAGGGGCAGAGAGAGAGGGAGACACAGAATCTGAGGCAGGCTCTGGGCTCCGAGCTGTCAGCACTGAGCCCGATGCGGGGCTGGAACTCATGTACTGTGAGATCATGACCCGAGCCGAAGTTGGTTGCTTAACCAACTGAGCCACCCAGGTGCCCCCCTGATTCGTTTTTAATTGCAGGAAACAGATACCTGAATATCTCACAGCCATTGCACTTATATTCTAAAGGGTATGGAGCTGTTCCCAAACTGACACAGCTCACCCTGGTCGGCTAGACAGTGCACAAAGTTAATAAAGCCTGTTTCTTGTTTATTGCACAGAAGGGCTATCCATCACCCAAAGCACCTCCAAAGATACAATTGGAACTTGAAGAAAGAGATGTTTGGCTGACTGCATCTTATACTTATAATATCCATGCAAGTGAAATGCCCGGTTTCCTGGCTGGATGTACATTTATTTTACTACCCCTAAAGTGACTGATATATGGATGACTTTTAAGGAGTAAATTTTAGTGCCTGTCTATAAAATATATCTTCTGAAAATACAAATTTATTATCACAGGCTCTGATCTCTGTACTGTTACAGCTAAAGGTAGAATCTGCTATTCTCCAATTTTGATGTTACTTTTTTAAAACATTTTTTTAATGTTTTATTTATTTCTGAGAGAGAGAGACAGCATGAGCAGGGGAGAGTCAGAGAGAGAGAGAGAGATACAGAATCTGCAGCAGGCTCCAGGCTCTGAGCTAGCTGTCAGCACAGAGCCCGACGCAGGGCTCGAACCCACGAACCGTGAGATCATGACCTGAGCCAAAATCGGACGCTTAACCGACTAAGCCACCCAGGCACCCCTGATGTTCCTTTTCAAGTATGTTCAATTTCAATCAAGTTTCAGTTTCCGGTTTGAAAATTTCTGTACAGTCTTCTTTTTTCTTAAGTTCCTTATAATTAAAAGTCACTCGTGTGTGTGTGTGTGCACGCGCGTGTGTTCACACACATACATGGGTGAGTAGGGGGGAGAGAGAAAAGGAAAGAGCAAGAGAGGAGTATGCAGATAATTTTTATCATTCATTGAGACACAGTTGATCAAAAATGTTGTGAGACACAGGTTAGTTTGTTTAATCATTCATTTGTTCACCCTTTTGTTTATTGATTAAACATTTGATGCATTCATTAAATTTTTTTTAAGTATCCATTCTGTGGCAGGCCTATATTGGGGACATCGAAATGGATAAGCTTCTCCATTTTAAGAAATCTCTAATCGAGTAGAGAAGACAGCAAAGTCCAGAGATTTCCATGGGTATAAGAGAGAAATGTTCCCAATTCATCCTTGGAGACCAGAGGGGTGGGTTCTATAACTGCCATTTTCTAAATCTCCTGTCCCTTCTTGAGATCTCAGTTCCTGTATATCTACAGTGGGAGAAATGTTTTAATCGTAAGAGACTATGGCGAAAATTTAGAGATAATCAGTGAGAGTAATCTAGAAATGTTTAAAGGCCCAGGCACATGGAGAATTGTTTACTATCATCATGGTTGTATCCTTGTGAACAGAAAGGTTGAGGGAAAGTTCCAAACATTATCAGCCACTCCCCTAACATGGCTTGAAACCAAAGAGTTAGGGTCACAAGTAGAATATTTGGATGAATAAGACACAAAAATTGTGCGTACTGCAGGATGCATTTGAGTCCAGCTACTCCCTTGGACAATTCACATGATGGGGTTCTCAGCACTTTGCCCCACAATGTACCACTTTGGCATGTAGGTTATTTTGAGGTGAAGACAATAAAGGTCTGGGTGACTCCAGAAGACCTTGATACCTCCCCTTAACAGCCTAAAAGATGGGGAGCCTGTACTGAGAAGAGAGCCATCACCCAAGATAATTCTGTTTCACATCATAAAGACCTCGCCTGGGGTGCCTGGAGGGCTCAGTCAGTTAAGCGTCTGACTCTTGATTTCAGTTCAGGTCATGATCTCACAGTTCATGGGTTCAAGCCCCACGTCCGGCTCTGTGCTGACAGTTCAGAGCCTGGAGCCTGTTTCAGATTCCGTGTCTCCCTCTCTCTGTGCCCCTCCCCCGCTCACGCTCTGTCTCTTTATCTCAAAAATACATATTAAACAAAAATTAAAAATAAATAGGGGCGCCTAGGTGGCTCAGCCGGTTAAGCGTCCGGCTTCGGCTCAGGTCATGATCTCACAGTCTGTGGGTTCGAGCCACACGTCGGGCTCTGTGCTGACAGCTCAGAGCCTGGAGCCTGTCTTCGGATTCTATGTCTCCCTCTCTCTCTGACCCTTCCCTGCTCACGCTGTCTCTCTCTCTCAAAAAAAAATAAATAAAACATAAAAAAAAAAAATTAAAAATAAATAAATATTAAAAAAAAAAAAAAAAAAAGAAAAGAAAAAGAAAGGCCTCTCCCTTTAGCCGGGCAAACATTTATTTACCAAACACTTGCTTTCCCCAGCTTCCTGCGAATTGTCTTCCACCCCTTGGAAGTCCCAGAGCAACACCTTCTTCTTAGCTCCATGTGGCATATAAGCCTCAAATGCAGGACCGTTAGTGGCCTCCTGTCTTTGGAGCATATGAAAATTCATGAAAATGTTTTTTCCTGTTAATCTCTCTTTTATTACAGGAGATGTCTAGCCAAGACCCTAGAAGTTAGAAGGAAATCGATTTGTTTAGCCTACGGCTTTGGGAGCTTGCCCGGACGTCCGGAAACACTACTCACACTGCAGCATAGTGATGGGATCTAAAACGGACCGGAGCCAGCGGGAGGTAAGAATTCTTACCAAAGTCAGCTCTCCTGGCCCTTTGTACGCCCAGGAGAGAGGAAGGTAAAAAGTTTTTGTCCCTGCTTCTTTGAAATGTAAGCTTAGCAGGAGCAAGTATTTGTGGAATTCGTTCTTTGGGTATGACAACTTGGGGAAACATTCCTTACTGAGCACTGTTGTTTTCTGTGGATGCTCTTACTTGCACAGATGGGCATTTGTTTTTGTTTCTGTTTTGGGTCTGTCTTTTGTGTTTGTCCTAAGAAGGAAAACCCTGAGGTTTTCCTTGCGTCTTGTTCACTGTTCTGAGAGCTTGGCTTTCAGTTAAGAATAGTCTCTGTAGCTTCTACTGTCTGGAAGGTGCATATGGCTGAGGGCATCTGGCGGCCCGCCAAATAGACTGAAATTTGGAGACACGATGTCACAAGCAGCTCTCAGGAGAGTCTGTCATAAGGGGACCCAGTGCATGAAGGGACTTCATTAGCTCAACCTCTGTTGTCTTGTTCGTGCTGGAAAAGTCCCATTCTAGGAGTGGCTGCCTGATTTCACAGATTGGCAGGTCCCTGACTGGTAGAGTCTCATGTTCCTGTGAGAAATGGGAGACGTCATTTCACTACGCAATTCTTACCACCTGTCACAATGAAGGCCTTTGCTTTTTAAAATTTTTTTAAATATTTTTATTTATATCTGACAGCATGAGTAGGGGAGCATCAGAGAGAGAGGGAGACACAGAATCTGAAGCAGGCTCCAGGCTCTGAGCTAGCCATCAGCACAGAGCCCAACGTGGGGCTTGAACCCACGAACTGTGGGACCATGACCTGAGCCAAAGTCGGATGCTTAACCGACTGAGCCACCCAGGTGCCCCAGGCCTTTGCTTTCTGAGACTAAGTGTGGGGGCAAAGTTTGTGGATCTTGTGACTGCTGCATTTTTTTGCACTCTTTGTGGGATACCTCTTGTGTTCCTGGTTAAGCCAATAAAAGGCGTATTGATTTGAGTGGCTATTGAGATTAATAGATCCTACTCATCACTGGACAGACAATACATCCCTTAAAATGGGAAAACTAAACATATTTTTAAAAGTTCACTTATATTTATTTTTGAAAGAGAGAGAGATCGAGGGTAAGGGACAGAGAGAGAGGAAAAGAGAGAGAATCCCAAGCAGGCTCTGCACTGTCAGCACAGAGCCACTGTGGGTCTTGAACTCATGACCGTGACCTGAGCCGAAATTAAGAGTCTGGATGCTTAACCAGCTGAGCCACCCAGGAGCCCCAAAATTTCTGTATTTAAAAAAAAAAAAAAGGAGGGCCTCCTGGGTGGTTCAGTCGTTTAAGCGTCAGACTTCGGCTTAGGTCATGATCTCACCCTTCATGGGTTCGAGCCCCACATCAGGCTCTGTGCTGACAGCTAGCCTGGAGCCTGTTTCAGATTCTGTATCTCCCTCTCTCTCTCTGCCCTCCCCTGCTCACTGTCTCTCTCTGTCAGAAATAAATAAAAACATTAAAAAAAAAAACGGAACTCTCATTCTAAACAATTGTCTTATTGATACCTATGGAAGTACCAAATTAAAAGGTGGAGACGAAAAAAAGGTGGATACAGAGAAGTATGATGGCTAGCCTTGGGTACTCCCTTAATAAAATGAAAGAACAGAAATTAAACATAGAACAAAAGTAAAGTTTATATCCAACATAAATTGCCTTTCTTAAAAGCTGACCCCTACTCTTCAGCAAATTCCCTTAACTCCCTAAATTCCTCCACCTTCCGCAGAAAATCCCTTAAACACCCAGCTACCTATTTTAACTTCCCTTTAACCACAAGATTTACAGAGAGCACTCCGTTCTAATCTCCAGGCCTGGGGTGTACAGATTACTTGTGTAAATGCTAAAAGCTAGGAAGTAAATTTAGCAGAAGCCCCTGGGATGGACAGTAAGTCTCCTTTTGCGGGGCGCTATAATCAGACTCTGTCAGGTTCAAGGCTTCCTATGCACTGTCCTCTGTGGATCCTTGACCTCCACCTAAAGAATTAACATCCCCTGGGGGCACCTGGGTGGCTCAGTCAGTTGAGCGTCCGACTTCCTGCTCAGGTCATGATCTCACATCAGTGGGTTCAAGCCCCACTTTGGGCTATGTGCTGACAGCTCGGAGTCTGGAGCCTGCTTTTGATTCTGTGTCTCCCTCTCTGCCCCTCCCCTGCTTGTGCTCTGTCTCTCTCTCTCTCTCTGCCTCTCAAATAAACAAATAAATAAACATTAAAAAAAAAAAAAAAAAAAGAATTCATGTCCCCTGGACTGCAGAGCATAGAAATCTTTTGATTTCCATCTTAGTTGGAAATTTTCTCCCTGCTATAGGAAGGCAAATTCAAAGTAGTGTGGTTGAATGTGCAAATTGATCTCTAAGGATAATAATGAAAAAGGCTACTTAATTCTTTACAAAAAGGTGGCAGGAATGCAGATGAAAAAGACCTAAAATCAACAATTCTTGTTTTGTTTTGTTTTGTTTTAATTCCAGTATCGCTAACATAGTTATATTAGTTTCAGGTGTACAATTAAAATCAACAATTCTTAATTTACAACCTGACTCTTAGAACAAACAAAAGCATGACTCTGAAAGCAACACAAAGCCCACTCAGACCCTTTCCTATTTGCTTTCAGATATTTGTAGGATCTTGTAAAACATCAGGATACGGGAAACAAAATTGTTTTGTACTTAAGAAAAAGAAGAAAAACTTTAAATAAAAACTTTGGATAATAATTAAATATACCCCAAAAGTCTGAGGAAAAGCTTGCATTCTTTTCTTGTCTCTTGAACTTGTAAATCATCATGTCTTTGAAATGAAAACATAGCCCACAATCTTCTGAGAATGAAGGGAAAAAGAAGATAAAGAGGCCTTTAAAAAAATTACAGGGGTGCCTGGGTGGCTCAGTCTGTTGAGCATCTGACTTCAGCTCAGGTCATGATCTGACAGTTCATGGGTTCGAGCCCTGCGTCGGGCTCTGTCCTGACTGCCAGCTCAGAGCCTGGAGGCTGTTTCAGATTCTGTGTCTCCCTCTCTCTCTGACCCTCCCCTGTTGGTGCTGTTCTCTCTCTTTCTCAGAAATAAATGAAAAACAAAAAAATTTTTTTTAAATAAAAACTGCTAAAAGGGCTCTCTTGCCCAAACTTTAGACCGCGACCTTTTTTTAAAAAAAATTTTTAACGTTTATTCATTTTTGAGAGACAGAATGTGAGTGGGGGAGGGGCAGAGAGAGTAGAAGACGCAGGATCCAAAGCAGGCTCCAGGCTCTGAGCTGTCAGCACAGACAGAACCGTGACATCGTGATCTGAGCCGAAGTTGGACGCTCAACTGAGTGAGCCACTCAAGCGCCCCTAGACCACAAACTTTTTAAAGATTACTTCCAGGGACAAATGCAAACCTTAAAAGTCTTCTGCACAAATAGTAAAAAGCTTTAGCCATCTGAACAAACAACTTATTCTAGCTATTATTTATTAACTAGTAAGTTTTATGTTATTCTTAAAACAAAAAGCATAAGATGGGTTTGTCTGTATATGCTATAGGTATGGTATTGCCAAAGTTAATTTGTGAAAGAGCTCCATTTAATTGACTTAAGAATAAGCACTTGCAAGTTAAGTATTTCTAAATCTCAGAAATAGAAACTAAACCAAATGTTTTTCAAGTTCATATAATCTAGAATAATTTTTGGCAAATAAAAGTTGAAGATTGTTGATTTCATTAGAACAAGCATGTCTTTAGGGTTATCAGCATTAAATATAAACCTTTTATTGTACATGGGTTTACTAATCAAACAAGTGTATGAAGTCTCTGTTAAAAATTTGTCAACCAGAAAAATAACTTGGGGTGATGACTGACATCTAATATCTAACAAAGTTTTTTTGTAACTTATCTAAACATGATTGTCGAGAACAAATGAATTAAAGTGGATGAAAGACCTAAATGTGGGACAGGAATCCATCAAAATCCTAGAGGGGAACCCAGGCAGCAACCTCTGTGACCTCTGCCATAGCAACTTCTTACTAGACATATTGCCAGAGGCAAGAAACAAAAGCAAAAATGAACTACTGGGACCTCATCAAGATAAAAAGCTTATGCACTGCAAAGGAAACAATCAACAAAACTAAAAGGCAGCTGATGGAATGGGAGAAGATATTTGCAAATGACATTTTAGACAAAGGGTTAGTGTTCAAAATCTATAGAGACCTTAGCAAACTCAACACCCGGAAAGCAAGTAATCCATTGAAGAAATGGGCAGAAGACATGAATAGACACGTCTCCAAAGAAGACATCCAGATGGCTAATGGATACATGAAAAGATGCTCTATATCACTCATCATCAGGAAAACAACAAATCAAAACCATAATGAGATAGCACCTCACACCTGTCCGAGTGGCTGAATGTAAGAACACAAGAAACATTAGGTGTTGGTGAGGATGCAGAGAAAGAGGAACCCTCTTTGTACTATAGTGGGGAATGCAAACGGTGCAGCCACTCTGGAAAACAGGATGGGGGTTCTTCAGAAAACTAAGAATAGAATTGCACTACTAGGTATTTACCCCAAAATACAAAAATGCAGAATTGAAGAGGTACATGCACCCCGATGTTTGTAGCAGCGCTATCAACAATAGCCAAACTATGGAGAGCGCCCAGATGTCCGTTGAGTGATGAATGGATAAAGAAGATGTGGTTTACATACACAATGGAATCTTGCTCAGTCATCAAAAAGAATGAAATTTTGCCATTTGCAGCAACATGGATGGAACCAGAGTGTATTATGCTAAGCGAAATAAGTTAGGCAGAGAAAGGCAAATATCCTATGATTTCACGCACATGTTGAATTTAAGAAACAAACAGATGAACAAATGGGAAGGAGGGGAAAAAGAGAGAAGTAAACAAACCGTAAGAGATTGTTAAGGGTTGAGACCAAACTGAGGGTTGATGGAGTGATGTGGGTGGGGCATGTGCTAGATGGGTGATGGGCATTAAGGAGGGCACTTGGTAAGATGAGCACTTAACAAATTGTATCATACATGAGGTGTTATATGTAAGTGATGAGTCACTGAATTCTATTCCTCAGACCAATATTGCATTGTATGTTAATTATAATTCAAATAAAAATTTTTAAAGGAAAAAAAAGAACAAATGAATTCAACAGATGTAAATGATATAAGAGTTTTTAGGTGAACTTTTTAGCAATGATTGTTTTATGTTATAGCTGCCTCAAAATAGTTACCCAAATCTCCCTTGTGACTTCTGCTGAGTTTTATTAACTTAAATCAAATGATAGAATTGCTTTAATATCTGGATCATTCCCAAGTAAGATAAAATAATGAAAAATTTTTTGCTAAGGAAGTATAAGTTTACCTTCTTTTGACCTCTTTTTACAAAAGAACTAAAGATAGTTGGCTTTATTGGTAAATATGCCCAATTTTTTGGCCCACATTTTTAAAAAAGAACTATGACGAAATGAATGTTTCTAGGAATTATGAGATGTATTCATAAATTTGCCAAGTTAAAGAATTTGGGAATAACAGACCACAAATTAAAGTTTCTAAGGGATAAAAGGTTTTTTTTTTTTTTAAGAATTTATTTTAAGTAATCTCTACATTCAGTGTGGAACTCGAACTCACAACCTCGAGGTCAAGAGTCACATGCTCCACCAACTGAACCAGGCAGGTGCCCCTCTAAGGGTTAAAAATCCTAACTAATATATTTAATTAAAGCTACTAGAAATAATAAGAGAACAACACTGTGTACAATGTAAGTGGGATATATGTTTTTGGTAAGAAAGATTGTGAGGAATGGGGATGCATTTTTGTTGAGGGAAAAGAAAGTAATTTTGTTCTAAAGTAAAGCTGATTATTTCTGAATAGGAAAGAAAACAAGGGACAAACTAGAATAGACATAGGAACTTATAGAAGGTTTTTGAGAAAGGAATCTTGGGAAAGAAATTTTATGTGTGATTAAGCTGGATGAAATTGAATGAATTTGTTGCAAGGGTTTTAAAAATAAGCTTTAATATCAATAGTGTCCTTGTATACAACTGGAGCTTAATTTTCTTTCATCTGCTAAAAGGACAGAGTTGTTTGGACTATTGGTCTGCATCTGATAAGAGATTATAAAAGGTTTTCCTTTACCTTTTATACTAATCTGCCTAGAAAACAAGGATTCGGTATTTTGCCAGAATACTTGCCTGTGTTTTTATCAGGTCTTTGATTACTAAAGTAAACCTGGTCCTCTAAGTATTAAAGGAGCTAAGTTTTGCTTAGAATTATGTACTCTTTTATATTTGCCTGTTGAAGTCCTTGTCACTTTGGTTACATACATAACTAACGATCGTTTCACGGTGACCTAGGATCCTAGGTAACCAAATGTTTCAGAAACTTTTTGATATTTAAAAAAAAATTTTTTTTATGTTTTATTTATTTCTGAGAAAGAGAGAGAGAGAGAGCGTGAGCAGGGGAGGGTCAGAGAGAGAGGGAGACACAGAATCTGAAGCAGGCTCCAGGCTCTGAGCGAGTTGTCAGCGCAGAGCCCGACGTGGGGCTCAAACCCACGAACCGTGAGATCATGACCTGAGCCTAAGTCAGACGCTCAACCGACTGAGACACCAAGGCGCCCCACTTTTTGATATTTTTGACAAACTTCCCCCAAATCAAATTTTAAAGTCTTTGACCTCTAACTTTGGGAAAGATCAGAGGATCCCTGGCATGTCTCACAGGATTCTTCTCTGTCCTTATAAAAAGAGGGGTGTTACCCTAAATAGACTCAAGTGATATATTAAATTACATGGGAAGTGCTGTCAGTAAGTGGTGATGAAGCCTCCTAGCTTATATGATATGGGTGACTGGTATTAACGCTGTTCTAAAAATTGTATAAAATTCATAAGATTCTAATATGTTCTGGTATATTGTTACCAGTCACAATTCGAATTATTATCTTAAAGTGTTGTGTGTCACAGAAATAACCAAATTTCTTTGTCAGTTACATTGTAATGAACTCTTATCAAATCTTTGATCATGGCCATTTCACATCTCTTGTCATTTAGAGATATCGTTTTACTAAGATACTTTTATAAAAGCTTCCCACAAATGTGTTTCATTTTCAGAGAAATTCATGGAAAGGAATATAACAGGTAATCTAGAATACAGGTTTCTGATAACTGTTAGATCATACCACTGAACTGTACACAACTCTCAAGGAGAAACTTATGTCTCCATAAAAGTTCTAATGGAAGATCAAGATCAGCCAGGATTAATTACATGGGATGGAGGATAATTATAACTTTTATGACTTTTTATTTAAAACATTGCTGGGCTTTTTAAAAAGTTTGTCTATTTTATTTTATTTTAAAAATTTATTTGTTTATTTTTAAGTTTATTTATTTATTTTGAGAGAGGAAGAGAGACAGAGAATCCCCGGCAGGCCCAGCACTGTCAACACAGAGCCCAGTGTGGGGCTCGAACTCACAAACCATAAGATCATGGCCTGAGCTGAAGTCAGATGTTTAACCAACTGAGTTATCCAGGTGCCCCTAAGATTTATTTACTTATTTTGAGAGAGAGAAAGAGAGAGTGTGCGCGTACACACACACGAGTGGGACACACACACACACACACACACACGTGTGAGTGGGGGAGGGGCAGCGAGTGAGGGAGAGAGAGAGATAATCCCTAGCAGGCTCCACACTGTCCGTGCGGAGCCCATCTTGGGGCTCAAAATCATGAACCATGGGATCATGACCTGAGCCAAAATCCCAAGTCAGAGTCTTAACCAACTGAGCGACCCAGGCGCCCCAACATTGCTGGACTTTTCACCATTTGCTTTCCAGATTTAAGGAAAACTTCTTCTCTTTCCTCTTAAGCTACCTGTAACTTAGAGTAAAAATAAAACATTTCTCTTTTTCTCCCTATATCCTGATCCCTCTGGAACTTACAAACTCTCAATGAGTATTTTTATATTTTCATGGGAATATAGTTATTTCATAAATTCACTAAGAATCTCTTCCTTTTTTAAAATTTTTTAACATTTATTTATTATTGAGAGAGAGAGACAGAGCATGAGCTGGGGAGGGGCAGAGAGAGGGGGAGACACAGAATCCGAAGCAGGCTCCAGGTTCTGTCAGCACAGAGCCCAATGTGGGGCTCAAACTCACAAACTGAGAGATCATGACCTGATCGGAAGTTGGGCTCTTAACGGACTGAGCCACCCAGGTGCCCCTAATCTCTTCTTCTTGTAATAGGACACGGCTGGAAACTTTGATTGTATTATGAAGACTTTGGCTGGAGGGTCATATTTGAGAGAGGTGGGCACAGTGCAGATTTGCCGGGGAGCTTTAATGAACTAGAGTTGACTTTATGGAACCAGCAAGGCCCCTTGCAGATGTTGGCCCAGTACCTTGCTTACAGGGTTCCCAGAAGCCTTACCAAGTGATTGAGAAAGGCCACTTTCTGGTAGGCCCAGGAACCTCGGGATATTTTGGGGACTTCAAGGACAGAGACATTTATACAAATCTGTAGATATTACTGGAAAGTCTAATGGCAAGTTCTTGGCTTGGCTTCTTAGCCTCAAGAGGCTTTTAAAAGTCCAACCTGAGGGGCGACTGGGTGGCTCAGTTGGTTGACTCTTGATTTTGGCTCAGGTCATGATCCCACGGTTGTGGGATCGAGCCCCACCCACGTCAGGCTCTGCGCTGAGTGTAGAGCCTGCTTAAGATTCTCTCTCTCTCTCCCTCTGCCCCTCTCCCCTGCTCACTTGCTTGCTCTCTTTAAAATAAAATTAAAAAAAAAAAATCCAACCTGAAATTCCTTATGAAAAGTTCCAGCAAAGTAGATTAAAAGATTCTATATCAATTGCTACTCTTGCTGTGATTATGTAAATAATCAAGCCAAGTTTATAAAACCATACTTAATTTGCAAGCAAATTAGTCTTACTGTGCTCATCCTTGATAAGAAATGTGGATGATTGTGGTGAGAAAGATTATATTTCAGTAGAAGGTATAACATATACTTGTGGATATTAGATTCTAGTTTTGTTCATTGTCTTTGAGATTTTGTTTCCTACCTGCAAACTGGACTAGATCATCAATTCTTTTAGTTTCCTCTAATATCTGGCTACAGCTCTCCAAACTAACATATCCAAATTTTCTCCACCCTAACTTGAAATTACTGGGACCTAAAACTACACTTTTTCCAAAGCCAGGCAAGCTGAAGTTAGATAACGTGATGCACATGTCAGAGAAATCACCACGTTGGCTCGTGTATAGACAGTCTTCATGCGTGTTGCTGTGTGGGCCACTCAGAAAGATCACCAGAGACGTTCAAACTACACCCTGGGAAAATCTGCCCGATCACCGCTGCCTGCCGTCGCTCCATCTGCGATGCTTTGAGCTGGACATCGACAGCTCTTCTCAGCTGGCTGCCTTCAAAACTCAGACACCGAGATTATAGTTTCCTCCAATCACGAAGTGTTGCTTTTGTTGCCATAGAAACGCCTCTTTCTAAATACCTGATTGCTTGTGCAGTATAGGCCCAATGTTGGGAGCTCACCTGCATTAATGCCTTCTGAAATGAGTCACAAGTCTTCTCAAACTAAAAGGCTGGTTCTGGGAGATAAAGAGCAGTCTACTGATTAGCCACTAACCCAATTCTGCTTGCCACAGCCATCAGTTCAGCCTTTAATATGTTACACTTTCAGGGAAGTCTCAGAGGAGGGAACTGAGGGCGTTCAGGGCAGTTTACCCCAAAATGTGCCACTTTGGCAAGTGGATTTATTTAGGGCTGAAGACAATAAAGGGCTCACAGACACAAGAAGGGCTTTATCTCCCCTCTAATTGCCTAAAAAATTTTAGACCGGGAGCCTGTACCAGAAAGACAGCAATTCCCAAAGATAATGGTTTTTTGTTGTTGTTTTTTGTTTGTTTGTTTGTTTGTTTTTTACATAGGACATTTTCTCTTCCTCTCTTCCTGGGAATTGTCTTCCTTCCTTTGCAGGAAACCCCTACCCTCTTCTCCATAGTACAGGACTGCATATAAGCCCAGTTGCCTGACTGACTGGGTCTCATTGCTTTGGGGCGTCTGTATATAAAATTAAATTAAATTTGTTATTCTCCTATTAATCTCTCTTCTATTGTGGGAGGGGGATGGGTGTTGGGAAGAGTAGAGGGGAATTTGCTACAACCCTGAGGAATCCTTCACTTTGCCCAATAAATCCCTCATCTAGATGGATCCTTTTATTCATCCCCGGTGCTCTGTCTTCATGTTATGCTGCTGGTATTTACAAGGTCAGCTGTCTGCATGGGTTACCACGTTGTACCATCTATTTTGGTTAGTCCTCAGTCATTTTGCCGTTTTACCATCTATAAGCACTTGGTACGGAATATATAATGTCGTTGGCTTTTATTTGCAAAATATGCGTCTCTTTCAAACTAGATGTCACTCCTCAGAAGCACCCTCTTAGTGCTCTGGACTTTCCGGAGTTCTCACACATACCTTCATTGAGTCATCCAATTAGCATTTACGAAGCACTCCTTGTAAGCTAAGACATTAAGCTAAATGCTTAATTTTCTCATGTAATGCCTAAAACAACTTTTGAAGTAGGTACTATCATTATCCCCATTTTACAGTCTTAAAACTGAGGCTGTGGAGTGGAGGAAAATGAATTTCCCCTCCATCCTTCTAAGTTCTTGACTGAGACACTCCTGTAATAAAGAACCAGATTGGAGCGCCTGGGTGGCTCATTCGGTTGAGTGCCTGACTCTTGATTTTGGCTCAGGTCATGATCCCAGCATCCTGGGATTGAGCCCGGTGCTGGGCTCCATGCTGAGCGTGGAGCTTGCTTAAAATTCGTTCACTCTGTCCTCTACCCTTCTTCCTTGCTCACACGTGTGCGCACTCTCTCAAATAAACAAAAAATAAATATTTAAGAATTTAAAAACAGACAGATAAACAGCACATGTTATTGTTCCTGTATACATGGAAGAGACCCCAGAAAACTGAGTGACTCTCTGAAGTGCCCAAGCTACTGACCTTAAATACTATCTCCAGCTAAAGACAAAAGGAAGATGCGGGGGGGGGGGGGAACCTGGTAAACGATATTAAGGTTGTTATGTCTATTTAAGTTGGGGGGGGTCTCCTCCATTGATAAGAGATTCTAAAGATTCAGAGTCTTTCTGATACAAAGAGGGAGACACACAAATGGAGATTTCCCATATAAATGTCAAAGTCCCTTACAAAAGGTAACTTTTACTAGCCCTTTTCAGAGCCTGTCCTAGGTCTGCTATTTCTTAACAATAACGAACTCAAACTAATTGTCCGGGAGTAAGAGTGTCCTCCTCCTTCTAGCCAAATGAAGAATCAAATTGACATGAGACGGATTAAGAGGAGAAAATGAAATTTAATTTCATGGGTATGGGGAATCCATATAGACATGAAAATTCCAAGGATAGTCAGGCAAAATGAGGTATATATGTCATTCTGGACTAAGGAGAAGTGGGTAGGGGTCTCAGACTTCAAAGGGAAGGATTGCAATTCACAGGGAGAAGATAAAAAGTAAACACTGGTAAGGGAATATTTGCTGGGCCACCCAGACACGATGGGACATAGAAGACTTTGATCAAACAAGCTTTGCTAGGCTCCTCTTCATCTACCTAGTGCATATCATAATGTAGTTATCAAGGCGACTGGGTGGCTCAGTTAAGCATCTAACTTTAAAAAAAAAATTTTTTTTAAATGTTTTAATTTCTGAGAGCAAGAGACAGCGTGAGCAGGAGAGAGTCAGAGGAGGTACAGAATCGGAAACAGGCTCCAGGCTCTGAGCTGGCTGTCAGCACAGCGCCCAACGTGGGGCTCAAACTCACGAACTGTGAGATCATGACCCGAGCCAAAGTCAGACGCTTAACCGACTGAGCCACCCAGGTGCCCCATAAGCATCTGACTCTTGATTTCAGCTCAGGTCATGATCTCACCACAATTTGTGGGTTCGAGCTCTGTGTCAGGCTCTGCGCTGACAGTGTGGAGCCTGCTTGGGATTCGAAACAAACAAACACACAAACAAATAAATAAAAATTTAAAAATAGTGATAGCTCTCTTTCTGAGGCAAGTCCTCTCTCTTAACTCTTTCAGGCAGTTCTCAGGAAGGTAAAGAGCTTTTCTGTGGTGCTCTCCTCTTGGGTGGGGGCCTGCAACAAGGGTGGTGAAAGAATTCACCCAAAGCAGAACAAAAGAGATAAAAGTTGATTGAATTCACCGCAGGAGAGTTTGGGCAGGATAGCAAAGGAGAGAGCCTCTGCCTGCCAGGAGAAGATAGGGTGGGCCAGGGAGTGTGGGGCTGGACGGAATTCTCCCTTTTTTTTTTTTTTTTTTTTTTTTTTGGTAATCTTAGGAACTGTTTTTATCTTAGGCCTGGTTTTATTTGGTCAGTTAGGGCCTATGGCTATTTTGAGGTGGGTCACTTAATGAGCCTGTTTGCATTCAGCCCAGTGATAGCTGTGGGCCTTTTGCTCGGCTCAAGTTTCTACTGCGCAAGGCTGTTCTAAAAGCCATGTCTACATTTTCCTGAATCTGCTCGGTTTTGATGGCTTTTAACTCACAAGAATCTTTATTACAAAATGGCATTGGGGAGGGGGGCTGCCCTTGGCCCCTGCGTAATGTGACAAAGAGGCATATATGGGGGTGAAGAATTCTGCTCCCCTTCAACCCCCCTTCATCCAGCAGAGTTCTGCTAGATTCTGGAAAGGCACAACAAACATAGTTTTAACATTCAGTAACTTTAACATTTTTGTCACACAATACATCATTTTATGAGTTGTCCGTTATATGTTACATACATTTTTCTCTTTCCAGAGAAATGATTAACCATTTTATAGCTATTTTTGGAAGGATATAAAAATTGATATTATAAAGTTTTACGTTTGAGATAAACGTTTCAATTAGGACATTGAAATTTACCTGTTTTATGGAGATGATTTATGTCCTATAAAAAATCCAAATCCTCTGGATGGACAGAAGTGGTTCCATTTCCTCCATTATTGCCTTGTCTTTCATTTCTTGGCCAAAGAGAAAGAGAATGGAAAAAGGAAAAATGATCAACAAATATAACTATATTTCCTTCATAATTTATTCTCAGGGCTGATGTTGGAAAAAAGTTAAATGAAAATGAAGAGTCTTCATTCTTTAAAAAAAACTACTAATAAAGCAATATTCCAATGTCATGAGATAAAAAATATTTAATATCAGCTTGTTTGCTGCATATATTTGCGAGTAAAGATGAAATATTGCTTGGGGAGTTGGAATTCTCAGCATTGCAGTATTCATAGATCTGACCATTAATTTCTGAAGCAGAGCGTGCGTAATTTGTGATACATTTTGCCTAAAGAAGTTCCCCCCAAACCCCATAGAGAACACCCCAAATACAGACAGATTCATCAAATAGGGCTACTGGTTTCTATTCGGACTTTTCTGATTCCAAAGTGGGCTTAATGAATTCCTTGAACATTGGCACAAATTATTATTATAGTGATGAGTGCACTTGTGTTTCGGTAGCGGATGACTTCATTTCAGTTATTAAAGATGCCCAGTACCATTCTGAGGCTGAGAGAAGTACATAAAGCCTCTACTGTATGTCAGGTGCTGTGGATAAAAAGGGAAGACAGGCAGGCTTTGCTCTTCTGAAGCTCACATCCCCAGGACGACAGAGGGGTGAAGAGGCAGTCACACCAGCATGGTGAGCATTGTGATCGGCAGGCATAGGGGGCTGGGCATGTGCAGAGGAGTTAGCCTGGCCTCACGTGGGGACAAGATGGTAAGAAAAATCTTGCTGGGGTAGAGACTTGAAAGATGCGCTAGGTCTCCTTGTGAAAAACAAGGAAGCGGATGGTCTATCCCAGGTGTTGGAAAAACATGTGCGGAGAGGAGAGGTAAGAGAAGAAGGCGTGTGTGGGAAGCCGCGGGTATGACTGGGAACGTAATATAAGGGGCTTTGGAAGGGTGAAGACTTACAGGCGCCTAATCGGGAAGGGGGATGTTGGATGCACTAAGAAATTGGGGCTTTACCTTGAGGGCAATGGGGAATCCGTAGTGTTTCAAGCAGAGCCACAAAGTGGTCAGGTCTGTGAAGTGAGTGCACATGGCCCCCACATTGCTTGTTGCAAGGAATGGCACAAAGCTTAGTTTCAACTAAAACCAAATGAAAGCTGGCTTTGGTCACCCCTTTCCCTTGCCAGGATGGCAAGAATTTCTTTTAAGTTTTTTTTTTTTATGGTTTATTCTTAGTTATTTGAGAGAGAGAATGAGAGGGGGAGAAGAGACAGAATTGAAGCAGGCTCCAGGCTCTGAGCTGTCAGCACAGAGCCATACGTGGGACTCGAATCCACAGGCTGTGAGATCATGACCTGAGACCCTTAACTGACTGAGCCACCCCCAGGTGCCCCGGCAAGAATTTAATATTGAACGTGTTTTAGAAATTCTTGCTTTCTTTCCTAACTGGTATAGATTCTTTCTTCTTTATTTCAGTTATTGTTTCAGGATGAATTCAGGGTGATTCTTTGACCCTTGGCTTTTATGATGCTTATAATATCAACTCGCGTTTCACTAATTCATACTGAAGTAACTTTTATAGGAAACCGCAGACCAGCCTAGTTCAAAACCTATTTGAAAAACAACTCTAAAGTTTCTAGAAAGAAATAATTTCACCTGTTGTTGATTGAGATGTCCATGTTTACAGACCGTACCATATTTAATATCCTCTATAATGCACTGTGGAGTATGCTATACAAGAGGAAATGGAAAAGGGTGATGTGCTTACCTCCTTTCTGAAAAGCTTACCCTCTCTCTTCCAGGTCAAAGGGCTTTGGTCCTAACACAAGTCTCCCACAGTGGATACAAAGTGCAAAAGGAAATCCTGTGTATGTGAGTATCTTCTGGGTTCTGTGTAATTTTGGATTTTGCAACTGGTGGACTTAGGAACAAGACTGTCACCTCCTTAGACAAAGACGCTGTAGGGGAGGGAAACCAATTTTTCTTTTACTCTTCTAGGTTCTTTGCTGTAATAAGAAGACAGATTAACAGGAGAAAAACAAACTGAAGTTTAATATATAGATACTTCCTGTATCCATGGGACAGACCTAGGAAAATTGACCAGCTCCTTAAAATGGGCCAATACCATCTCTTGCTAAAGACAAAACAGGTATTTAGGGATTGGGGAGTCAGCTATGGGACGTGACCAGGCAAAGCACAGCAAACAAGGGTATGGCCTTTATGCATCGCTAGGTCATTGCCTTCCCCATTGGCATGTTTCTAGAGATTTTGAGTCATCTTCCCCTTCCATTACAGACTGGAGGACAGCCTTACAAATGGAGATTTCCCTTATCAACATAAATGTCCCTAACAAATGGGAAACTTCTACCGGCTTTTCAGAGCTTCTCCTGTGTCTACAGTTTCTCAAAATCACTAGCCCCATATAATCCTTAGGTCAAAGGGGGATATTTGGGGGTGGCAAATTCTGCTTCCCTTCAAAGCAAACACTCCCAATACAAAGAGTTTGACTGCTTTCTCAAGCCGAGAGAGAAAAGTATATATTTGGCCCTGAGGAGGAGGGCAGACTCAGTGGTGCTACATCTTAATTGCCTTCTGCTAAAAACAAGCCGCATGGCTAGGTGGCCCATTTTGGGATGCTGTGTTCCACTCTTCCTCAGGGCCAAATAGCACTGCTAGGAATTTACCCAAGGGATACAGGAGTGCTGATGCATAGGGGCACATGTACCCCAATGTTCATAGCAGCACTCTCCACAATAGCCAAATCCTGGAAAGAGCCTAAGTGTCCATCAACAGATGAATGGATCAAGAAGATGTGGTTTATCTGTACAATGGAATAAATACTACATGGCAATGAGAAAGAATGAAATCTGGCCATGTGTAGCAACATGGATGGACCTTGAGGGTGTTATGCTGAGCGAAATAAGTCAGGCAGAGAAAGACAAATATCATATGTGTGCACGTATAGGAGGATTAGGAAGAACTTAACTGAGGACGATGGGGGAGAAGAAGGGTGGAAATGTTGGGGGAAAGGGAGAGAGGCAAACCATGAGAAACTCTTGAATGCTGACAAAAACCAAGGACTGCTGGATGTGGGGGGGGGAGGGGGGATGGGCATGGAGGAGGGCACTTGTGGGGATGAGCACTGGGTGTTATATGGAAACCAAATTGACAATAAACTATTTGTAAAAAAATTAAAAAATAATACGATGTAGCAGACTCAGGAAAAGCTTTTTCCCTCCTCTTTCGCTGCCTGAAAGAATTGAGTTAGATGGGACCCTGCACCAAGAAGAGAGAGCTATCGCCAGAGATAACTTTTTGTAGCAGAAAGACTTATGTTCTTAGCATGCCAAATATTTGTTTACCAAACATTTGCTCTTCTCTTCTTCCTGTAAATTTTCTTCCTCCCTTTGAAGCCCAGACCCCTACCCCCTTCTCCTTGGTTCGGGACTGCATGTAAGCCTCAATTGCCTAACTGCCTTTGAGTCTTCACATCTTTGTGGGGTTCCCATATGTAAATAAAATTTGTTTTTCTCCGGTTAATCTGTCTTATGTCAATTTGATGATTGGACAAGTCAAAGAACCTAGAAGGGAAGAAGGGAAAAATGGTTTGCCCCTACACCCCCTCTTCCAAAAGTACTTCAGCAATAAAAGTGAAATACAAAAGCAATATCCTAATAAGTTATCTGGGCACAGTTGCTTTGAAGAAAGTTCAGTATTATATCGAAGAGCAAGATAGGGGGACTGTGGTTTGAGACAGACTGGAAGCTTTATAAACTAGTCAGGAATTCACTCAATCATTCATCCGTTACCTCAGTAAATATTTGCTACTCTGTACCAAGCACTGTTCAACAGCAGGGAATAAGAGACATCCTTGCCTCAATGGATCCTTTTTGAGGATGAAAGCAAATTAACAAAATAAGTTAGTAAAACACATAGTATAGCAGATTGTGACAAGTGCTTTGGACAAAATGAAGGAAAGAAGGAAAAGAGAGGTAAGGGGGAAAGGTGAGGTTTATATAGAGTAGTTGGGAAAGGCCTCACTGAAACGTGACACGTGAGTAAAGACTCAAAGATGATGAGAGAGTAAGATGTCAAAGTGAAAAGAGCATCCCAGGTAGAGGAAGGCAGCTGTGCTCACCACTGTACTACGAACGCACACCCGGGGAGAGGGGAAAGTATGTGCAAAAGCCTTGGGGTGAGATGGGAGCTGGGGCTCCTTCTGGGATTTCACTTCTTGTTCCATGGGTCAGTCTCTCTCTTTCCATCTCTGTCTCCCAGTACCACACGGCCTTAATAGCTATAGCTTAGAGTAAAGGGTGTGTACACCCACCTTAATTTGCTTCTTCACTAGGACCTTGAATATTTCTGTCCTTTGTTCTTTCATACAGATTCTGGAACCAGGTTGCCAATTTGTCTGAAAAGCCTGGTTGGGATTGTAACTGGTATTTATTCTTTTATTTAAAAATGTTTTTTAATGTTTATTTTTCAGAGAAAGAGAGACAGAGCATGAGTGAGAGAGGGGCAGAGAGAGAGGGAAACACAGAATCTTAAGCAGGTTACAGGCTCTGAGCTGCCCAGAGCCTGATGCAGGATTAGAACTCACGAACAAAGAGGGGCACCTGGGTGGCTTAGTCGGTTAAGCATCCGACTTTCACTTAGGTCATGATCTTGCGGCTCGTGGGTTCAGGCCCTGCGTCGGGCTCTGTGCTGACTGCCAGCTCAGAGCCTGGAGCCTGTTTCAGTCTGTGACTTCCTCTCTCTCTGACCCTCCCCTGCTCACGCGTGCTCTCTCTCTCTCCTAGAAAAAAAAAAAAAAGAACTCACGAACAAAGAGATCATGACTGGAGCCAAAGTTGGACACTTAACCGACTGAGCCACCCAGATACCCCTGTAACTGGTATTTAATAGAATATGTCGATCAATTTGGGAGAAATGTCTTTATGATATTGAATCATTTTTCCATGAACATTGTACATGTCTCTAATTATTTAGCTCTTCTTATTAATGTATTTCAATGCATTTTACAATTTTCTCTAGAGTCTTGGCCATCTTTTTTTTTTTTTTGAGAGGGAGAGAGAGGGTGGGGAGAAGGGGCAGAGAGAGAGAGAGAGAGAGAGAGAGAGAGAGAGAGAGAATCTTAAGCAGGCTCCACACTCAGCACATAGCTGTGTGAGGCTCAATGTGGGGCTCAGTCCCAGGACTCTGGGATCATGAGCTGCACTGAAATCAAGAGAGGGATGTGCAACTAACTGAGCCACCCAGGTGCCCCCTTGGTCATCTTTTCTCTCAAGTTTTTATTTAAATTCCAGTTACTTGGGGCACCTGGGTGGCTCAGTCTGTTAAGCAGCTGTTCATGAGTTTGAGCCCCACAACAGGCTCTCTGCTCTCAGCACAGAGCCCGATTCGGATCCTCTGTCTCCCGTCTCTCCCCCACCCCACTTGTGCACACTCTCTCTTTCTCAAAAATTAATAACAACATTTAAAATAAATAAATAAGTAAATGCCAGTTAGTTAACATACAGTGTAATAGTAGTTTCAGATGTACCATTTAGTGGTTCAACACTTCCATACAACACTTGGGTCTCATCAGGAGAAGTGCCATCCTTAATGCCTATCACCTATTTCACCCATCCCTCCCCCCCTCCCCTCTGGTAACCATCAGTTTGTTCTCTATAGTTAAGAGTCTGTTTCGCGATTTGCCTCTCTCTCTCTTTTTTCCGCTTTGCTTGTTTGTTTTATTTCTTAGCTTCCACGTATGAGTGAAATTATATGGTATTAGATTTATTCTGAGGAAGTTTCTTTTCGTTGCTGTTATAGAACACATCGAAAAATATTTTTTTTTAGTTATGCTTCAAGGATGTAACCGTGTAACTGACTAGAGCACAGTGACTATGAGCTTGGTCGTTGAATGCAGACTATCTGGGTTTAAATCCTAGCTCTGCAACTATTCTTGTGTAAATCTCTTTAAGTTACTAAAATTTTCTGTGCCTCAGTTTCTTAGAGTGTAAAATAGGATAACATATTGTTGGGTTGTTATGGTTATTGAAGTTAAGGTCATTAAAGTGCTCATGATAGCACCTGACTCGGAAAAAAAGGTGTGTAAAAGCATTTTTTTTTCTTGTGAATATCATGTCTTGATTTTTATGCATCCTATATAAATTTTCATTATTTCTCATAATTTGAAGTATGTTTTGCTTTCCTTTGTAGACCTTAAGCCAAATCACCTGTACATAATGACAGTTTTATTCCTTCCTTTCCAATTGTTACACCTTCTATTATTTGTCCCTTTGTGTAACCGCACTGGCTAGCACCTACATTTCAAATTCGACTAGAAGTGGTGATGGTGAATCTCCTTGTCTCCCTCCAGAGTTTAAGGACACCGCTTCCCATGTTGTATCATTCATAGTGACGTTTAGTGCAGATTTTTAACAGATAACCTCTTTTTCAGATTAGGGCTCTTCTTTTCTATTTGTACGCATGCTACAGAATACCCCCCCTTTTCTTGGCCGAAGATTGGAATAGTCCACCTTTAAGAGATTGTTATTCAGGGTCTTTTATGGACCGTGGTGAACTCCTTAGGTAATTTCTGCATTATTCATCCAGCTGCTGTAATAGCTGGTTAAAGCCCAGAGCTTCAAAATAACAAAATCAGGGTAAGAACATTCTTAGACCTGTACAAGGTAGAGGAAGCAGAAGGTTTTCATTACATCCCATGTCTTAGTAAGGTGCCTGTGTGGGGTTTCAATGTGAGAATCCACTTGGAGTTGCTCAGTGAGGCTAGGCTGCATCATGAATTAATAATGTCCTCTGGTGACCAGGCTTTTCACTACATTTCTGTGTAAACTAACAACTCATAATAGTGTCTCTGCCTAGAACTAAATGCCATGAACAGTAAAAATAAGATCGGGGAGCATCATTTTAAAGACAGTTTATACAAAGAAATTGCTGTCATGCTTTCTTGAAATTTTAATTATCCAATTAGGTTCTGAATTTTAACAACTGTTTACCTTTAAGAAAACCATGCAATTATGTTCAGAGCAGTTATTTTACCAGACAATAACACTATAGGAGACCAGGAAAGTCTCTCTCGTGGTTCACAGAAAAGAAGGATAAGAACACATGCTAAAGGGGAAGCGAAAGAAGATAGAAGTTAATGCGTTGGGAACTGCCACGGGAGTCAAAAGAGTATTAGGTATCAGCGGGGAATGGACTTGACTTGTTTTCTTGCTAAATGACTTTTCAATTCCCATCCCAAATGTTGCATGTCAATATTTTAGCTGGTGCCATTTTAAAATTCATCAAAGTACAAACACATGGCTCGGACCCAGTTCATCTGGAATTCACAAAGTTCAAAGGCTGGGTATTATCATCTGCAGAATGCTGGGATGGAGACAGCAAAAATAAAAATTGTCTTTTGAAAATGTGGTCCTTTGTGTCAAGCACCCTGGGCTCACCCGGCAATATTAGGAGAGTTGTTCTGAGTTGTTTGCATATATATCTACAAAACTTCTTTTTCGTATGGATTACGATGGAGGGCTAGGCTTTTCCATAGACCCTTTCTGATGAACAAACATTTACGGGGTCCATGTATCAGGCTCTGTGGCAACTCGGTCAACATTGCTCTTTGTTAGAACTCGCAGTAGGCTAGAAATGACAAACAGAAAAGTACAAAAGAAAAACACAAACTGAGAGAGAAAAGTACAGTGTTGTACGGTAAGTACACATAAAGGTATGCATAGAGGCTTGTGAAATTACTGAGGAAGACTCAGCTACCTGGGCCTGTAGCATGTGGGATGAGGGTAAGGAAGCCTTCAGCAGAGTGCAGGCTTGTGAATAGGAAACCAAAGGAAAGAGCTTCTTTGATGACCAGCTGTGGGCGTGTCACCTGCGAGTCATGGCCCATGCGCAGAACGAACCCATTTTGAATTTCTTCAGGTGCCCTACATTTTGACATTTTCCTTTTTCACGGGGGCTGTGATTTATGTGGCCAGTCTGCAGAAGAAATAGGAGACTATAGAAAAATCTACATATTCTCTGACCCCTTTAGGGGCTACCAGCCTGGGATGGTCTAAATGGCTTAGATTGAGAAAAAGGGGAAAAAAATGGCACAATGCAATGGATTGAGTATGGTAAAGATGTGGATGATATACCAAGGTAAGTCAGAGAAAAGATCAATTACTGTTTTCTGAGATGGAGTGGGAGAGAGGTCACTGAGGTACCTGATACAGAAGAAGACACAATTGAGTTAGATTTTGAAAAATGCTTTGCTGATTTCACAAAAGGTGAAGAAAGGCATTTTAGTCCGAGAAAACAACATATGCAAAGAAAGGAAAGCATTCATTCTCTGAGGACAAATATTTATCGATTGCTGTGTTGCAGGTCCTTGGGGATAGAGCAGGGAACAAAGCAAGGTCCCTTCCCTGGGAGAGCTCACAGTTTAGTGAGAGATCTGGACGGTGAACAAATAAGTAAATCAACTTACAGTGTCAGATGGTACTAAAGTACCATGAAGAAAAAATAAAGCAACATAAGCGGTTAGAGAATGGAGAGAGGGCTTTTATTTTCTTTTAGTTTATTTATTTAGTGAGAACCCGCGTGTGCTCACACACGTTCAGTGGGGTGGGGGCACAGAGAGAGAGGATCCCAAGCAGGCATTGCGCTGTCAGCATGGGGCTGGATGAGGGGCTCAAAGTCAAGAACCTTAGCTGAAATCAAGAGTCAGATGCTGGGGCGCCTGGGTGGCTCAGTCCAGTGAGCGTCAGACTGAATTTTGGTTCAGGCCATGATTTCACAGTTTATGGATCTGAACCCCATATCGGGCTCTGGGCTGACAGCAGAGATTCTCTTTTCTCCCTCTCTCTGTTCCTCCCCTTCTCTCTCTCTCTCTCTCTTGCTCTCGCTCTCGCTCTCTCTCAAAATAAATAAATTAACAACAACAAAAAGAGTCAGATGCTTGGGGCGCCTGGGTGGCTTAGTCGGTTAAGCATCCGACTTTCGCTTTGGTCATGATCTCGCGGTTCGTGGGTTCGAGCCCCGCGTCGGGCTCTGTGCTGACTGCCAGCTCAGAGCCTGGAGCCTGTTTCAGTCTGTGACTCCCTCTCTCTCTGACCCTCCCCTGCTCACACTGTCTCTTCTCTCTCTCCTAGAAATAAATAAAAATATTAGAAAAAAAAAAAGTCGGATGCTTAACCAACGGAGCCACCCAGGTGCCCCTGGAGCAGGCTTTTAAAATGCAGTTTCAGAGGTGAAGGCATTTGAGTAGAGACTCGAATGAAGTAAGAGAGCAGGCGATGTAGAGGGAACAGCCAACAAGTTTCAGGTCCCAAGGCAGGAATAGCACTAAGATCTCAGACAATATGGATGCCAGGGTGAGCAGAGCTCAGTTAGGACGCGCACGAGTGTCAGGCAGTGATGTTGACAAGGAATCGGGCCTTGGAGAGCCTTGTAGACCGTGGCGGGAACCTTGATTTTATTCCAAGCGAGATGGGAGCTGTTAGAGAGTTAAGAGCAAGAGGAGAGCTTGTCCCCGAGTTGTATTTTGTTTTTTGTTTTTGTTTTGTTGATATTTTATTTATTTTTGAGAGAGAGAGAGAGAGACAGCATGAGCAGGGGAGGGTCAGAGAGAGAGGGAGACACAATCTGAAACAGGCTCCAGGCTCCGAGCTGGCTGTCAGCACAGAGCCCGACGCGGGGCTCGAACCCACGAACCGCGAGATCATGACCTGAGCGGAAGTAGGACGCTCAACCGACTGAGCCACCCAAGCCCCCTGCCCTGCCCGTTGTATTTTGAAAGGTTCCTTTGGCCACTCTGTGGACGGCAGGCTGGAGAAGGGCACGAGGAGTGGCAGCAGATGCGACGTGATGGCAGAAGCACTGAGATGTGCTTAGATTTGGGCGTGTGCTGAAGGCAGAGGCAGCATGACTCGCTGATGGGTTAGGTGTGGGGTCTGCACAAGGGTACTTCCAAGGTTTATGCACAGCTTAAGAAGACTGAAGGATGGAGTGGCCTGTAGTTTGGGAAAGTCCTGCACACCATAGCTTAGGGGGGCTGGCTTAGGTCATGAGAAATGGAGTTGAAAGCTTGTGTAAGTAAGGGAAGGGACATGTAGCTGAAGAAGGAGGGAGCAAGTATCTTACGTTGGGTCTTAGAGGTTAGGCGCAGGAGTTTGGACGGTATCCTGAAAATTGGATGTCATAAAATAACTTAATAACTCTTTCATTTCAGAAGGATTATTTTGAATGCCATGTAGGAGCTCTGTTTGAGAGACGGGAGAGAGATCCGTTAGGAGGCCATCATGACAGTCCACGTGAAAGATGGCGAAAGTGCTGGCAGCTGATTTAGAGAAGGGGTGGTGAATTTGAGAGAATGTCCTGGATTCTTTTATACATTGATTTTTTTTTTTTTTTAACACCTGGGGGCGCCTGAGTGGCTCAGTCAGTGAAGCGTCCAACTTCAGCTGAGGTCATTATCTCACGACCCATGGGTTCAAGCCTCTCCGCGGGCTGTGTGCGACAGCTCAGAGCCTGGAGCCTGCTTTGAATCCTGTGTCTTCCTCTCTCTCTGCCCCTCCTGCTCTTGCTCTGTCTCTCCTGTACTGTCCCCCTCCTCAGTTATATTTTTAATGTTTATCTTTGAAAGAAAGAATTTCAAGTATGGAAATCACACCAGGCCTCACTGAGAAAGTGACATTTGAATAGAGCAAAGGCTTTGATTTTGAATTTCTATAAATCCATTCATTCATTCCACAAATATTTAATGAATGTATACTGTGTCCCCAGACACTTTGTTAGGTACTGTCATTCCGTAGAGCTTAATTTTATCTTTCCCTAACATCCGGAAATATAAACAATGCAAATTACGTTCTTAAAAGGCCTTGGTAACGTTTGCATTGCTACTGCTCTGGCCCTTTGGGACCCTAGTCATCCTTTATTGAATGCCCCCCCACACCAAACGCCATGACTGAAATAGCACTTCTAGGGACCCAATGGAGGAATTAAAATATTTTGCCGCTGCAGTGAAGGAGTCTAGTGAACTAAATTAGGATATAAACTGAGGTTTAATCTGATAATAGCGCTCTTTGAAAATGCCTGGATAGTTGACATAATGTAGGAAAAGACTTTGTCAATTATAAAGCGACAGCACCTCAGAGGGACCTTCGCTGACGCCTCTGAACCATCAGTGTTCGTTCAGAAGCCACTCCCTCCCTCACTTACTGCTTCCTTTTTCTCCATGTCACTTCCCACCAGCGGAGATATTCTGTTTTATGAAGTTATGTGGGTTTTTGCCTGTCTCTCTAACCAGATCGTAAGCCCCATGAGGTCAGAGATTGTTTTGTTCACTGCTGAATTCTCAACATTTAGAATAACGCTTGGCACATGCGATGAGCTCTTATTCCTTTGAAAACTTTTCACTGGTTAAATATGTAGATTTTAGGCAGGAGGAGGGAGAGGAGCCCCCCGACCCACTGGAAGTTGGCGCCGACAATAAATTGTGTCGCGTACAGCTGCATGGTCTGGGCCAATCCTCTCTGATCTTCCGGCCTGTAATTTTGGTAGAGCCGGTCAGGTTGCGATAGCTCACCAACCATTCCGATTTCCCTGGGACCCAAGCTTTGTCCAGGATAGGGGATTTGGGATTTTCAATGTCAAGACTGAGGAAGTGGCAGGCAGATCTGGATGGTCAATCACCCTCTGTTCAGGGGTATGGGATCCATTTGTTTTTTAGTGACTGTGAGGAAAGACCTCTGTCCGCACCCAGATTGTTCACACATTTGCTCCTGATGCCTTAAAGTCTATGAATAACGATATAAAACTTAAAAGGGAAATACTTGTATTTATCATGTGTATCCTAACACATTCATATTCCCTCATTCAAAATGGAGACTAAGGGCCAATATCACAATTCTTTACTCAGCATAGATCATCAGGGAAGAAGAGGAAGAGACAGAGGGCGAAAAGGCCAAGATTGGGAAGAAGGCAAAGAGCTTACCTGTGAATTGGAAAAGGCTGTGGGATCAGACCTCACTACTCTGCCCACGGCATCATTATGGACCATGTATCCCCAGGTCCTTGTCATCCTCTGAGGGCCGGGTCCCCAGATGAGTCAAGTAGTTTTTTACAGTGACAGCCTTCTATCTCATGCTCTTTATTCTTTTTATTCTTTTTTCCCCCTCAGACTGATTTACTACTTCAGCACCAATGACACACACATTTGTCTGACCTGCAATTCTCATGAGTTCTCTTAACTCTAATCAATTCCCAGATCGTTGACATGAAATTTGGGCTCGTACGTAACTGCAGTTAATATTACATGTCAGAACAGACATAAAATATTTGCTGTGGCTGGTAAATTTCCATGGAACGAGTGAATTTTTACCTGCCTTGCTTACTTGCCTCCATTTAGTCCCACTTCTGTCTGTACTGTGTCATATTCCCTTGTATCTTCACTTTTCCTTCTTGCCTTGCAGTCTGCCCAGGGTTTGCCTCAATACCTCTAATTGAATTCATTTCCTCCCTTTAGCTTCGAATTGCATTGAGTATAGACTTAAAAAAAAAAAAAAAAAAGAACTCTAGTCTCGTATTTTCAACCATGATTTAGAGATACCATGTTTCAGATGCCATCTTTTAGTTTGTCCTTTGTTCTTCTGAACGCAGTAGTTTCATATCAGCTGGACTATATAACTAAAGGGAACTGTATTTACGTACTCATAGGATTTCTCAGTTGTGAAGATGTCTCCGAGGCCATTTCTTTCTAACTCCACATATGGTACTTGAATACTTTTTGCTCTTTGTTTGAAGATCTCAGCTGATGGGAGCTTAACATTTTGGAAAGCAGCTCACTGTAACACGGGGTAGCTTGACCTGCCAGAAATATCTGTCTTACATCAGACTGAAGTCTGTCTCCTTAGATGTCTGGCCATGGATTGTAGCTCTACTACCTAGAATAAATACCCTGTGTGCAGGTAATGGCCCTTTTGAGATATGAAAAGAACAATGTTCGTGTGTGTCACCTAAATCTTATCCTTTCCAAGTTACACAGTCCTGTTCCTCCCCAACTTCCTAGTATGATGTGGTCACCAGTCCCTTCACCATTATTCATTCTCTTCTCTGGTCATAACTCCTTGGTATGACACTCATTCCACAGATGCCTATTAGAACTAATGGAGACTATTTACATTATTACTTATTGCACAACTTTTGCTTCTGCTGCCTAAATTTGCAGTAACTTTTTTTTTTTTTTTTTAAACACTCATACCACAGTAGTGGTTCTTAGGCTCTAGTCTCTGGACCGGCAGCATCAGGATCAGCTTCCCTTGGGGATTTGTTAGAAAGGCAAATCCTCAGATTGGCCTGTTGAGTTAGAAACTCTAGAGGGTGGATCCCAGCAAGCTGTGTTAAGAAGCCCTCCTGCAGACTGTACGGGCACGGGATCCAGCTTGAAAGCTGTAGTCTTCACTGATACTCAAGCCCCTCAATGGCCCCTCCGAAGCTGCTTCTATGCCAAACCTCCTGTCCTGAGAGAAGCAGTTCCACACTGACCTGACCACACTGCCGACCCCGCGGGCTGCGCGGCACCTTGCAGAGGGTGCGGAGTCTCTTTCCCAGTGCAGTTGCTGCCCTTACAAACTGGGCTTTGTGTCAACTGTAGTTTTCATAAACTTGAATCAAATATCTGTTTTAAAAAGGTTCCATTTTGGGGCCACCTGGCTGGTTTGGCTGGTTGAGCATCTGACTCTTGGTTTTGGCTCAGGTCATGATCTCACAGTTTGTGGGTTCAAGCCTCACATCAGGCTCAGCGCTGATGATGCAGAGCCTGCTTGCGATTCTCTCTCTCTCTGTCTCTGCCCCTCCCCTGCTCGCTCGCTCTCTCTCAAAATAAATACATAAACTTAAAAAAAAATAGTTTTGTTTTGGGTGCCTGGGTGGCACAGTCAGTTAAGTGTCATCTGTTGATTTCAGGTCCGGTTGTGATCTCAGGTTTCATGAGATCAAGCCCTGTGTTGGGCTCTGCACTGACAGCTCAGGTTAGGATTCCTTCTCTCCTTCTCTCTCTGCCCCTCCCCTACTCTCTCTCCATCTCTCAAAACAGATACACTTTTCAATAAATAAATAAACGGGTTTTGTTTTTCTGTAGATAGAGCTATGTTCCTAATGTTCTTGGAGGAAAACTCACGTTTCTGAGCCGCTGAAATGGACTGCTTCTGAGGAGGACTGTGTTCTGAGGGGGACTGTGTTTAAGCAAGCTCTTGGGGGTCGATCTACTTGTCCGAAGCAGCCGGAGCTGGAGGTCAGGACAGAGAAGGCTGGTAATGGCTCAGAAAGCGGCAGCCCTCAGTCCAGAATGGGCCACGGGTCCACACAGGGAAGCAGCAGCAGTTACTCCACTCCTCGTGCAGCTTTGGCTCGGGTTTTAACTCTGTGGTTTCCAATCAGCCCTGACATTGCCTTGGAATCATCTGGGGCGGTTTTAAAACTAGCACCTCTAAGGATTCAATTCACTTGGTCTGGAGTGAGGCTTGGGTGTGGGTTTTTAAAAAATGGTTTCTAAAAAATAAAAAATAATAATAAATAAATAATAGTTTCTGACATGAATCTAATGTGTAGCTGGTGTTGGTTGAGAAACATTGAGCAACGGAGTGGCATGATCTGACTTACGGGTTAAGAGGATAACGGTTTTCCTGGTGAGAAGAGGCTAAGATATGTGGCACAAAAGAGATACAGGCGAGGTGCTACGGGCATTCAAAGAAATGAGAGCTCACTGCTCGGCGATGATTACGGAGTCTTCACGGCAGATTTGGAAACTGGGCAGTGTAGACGCGTGAGTGGAATTCCAAGCATGTGAACTGGCATGAACAGTGGCGGGAGTATTTGCAAAATGGCAGGGACTCGTGGCTAGGAACGCCATAAGTCAGGAATGAGGAAGACAAGGTGGTTGAGGCTCTGTCTTCGCAGGTCTTGAGCGCCAGGCTGAGCCCTGGAAACTTGTTACTACAAGCTGGGAAAGGTGAGAGCGCTCAAGCTGGAAAATGACATTCCTACAACTGTGTTTGACTGTTTCTTCTCAACCGTCTCCCCCCACATCCAATGGCTCATGAAAAATCACCCTTCTGGGGCGCCTGGGTGGCTCAGTCGGTTAAGCCTCCAACTCTTGATTTCGACTCAGGTCATGATCTCGTGGTTTGTGAGCTCAAGCCCCGCATCAAGGTCTGTGCTGACAGTGTGGAGCCTGCTTGGGATTCTCCTCGCCCTCTCTCTCTGCCCCTCCCATGTACTCTCTGTCTCTTTGTCTCCCTCTCTCTGCCCCTCCCCCGCTTATTCTCTCTCTCTTTCTCTCTGTCAAATAAATAAGCAGCAAAAAAATTAAATGCACAGTGCCAACAATGCTCTCTCCTCACTGGCATCCCTACCTATGCTCTCTGGAAGATATATCGGACTTGGACTTCAGCTTCAAATGTACCATGCACTGGTTTCATTCTGCAGCCCATTGCGTTCAAGACCCTTTTCCACTGGCCCTAAGATGCTTCATCAGCTTTTCTCCTGCCCCCAGCACACACACACACACACACACACACACACACACACACACACACACCCTAACCTTCCTTTTCCTCTTTACCTTACCAGCCGCACAGAAATTCTTAGCTGTGCTGTGTCACAGGATTCTCTCATGTTGCTAGATTTTCCAAAACCATGATTCTCAGTGATTGCGTACTATTTCCGTGGCTGTCCTCCGCTGTTGAACACCTAGATCCTTGCAATTTTGAGAGGTTGTAAATTATCTTCATGTGCATAGTCTTTTATTTCCTCAAGACTGATGTCCAGAAATGGGACCACTAGCTCAAAAGCGATGAAGAGCTTTGCGACTCGTCATACATATTTCCAAGTTGCTTTGCAAAAGTAACGTAAAAGAGTATGGGCGTCTCTGCCCTTTACCCTGCTCACAGCTCGTAACTAGGAGTGAGGTAATCCCAGCAGATAAATTAATGGACCGTGACTTGTATCTCATCTTTGTTTCTTAAATTTTTTTCAATGTTTATTTCTGAGAGAGATAGCATGAGCAGGGGAGGGTCAGAGAGAGAGGGAGACACAGAATCCGAAACCGGCTCCAGGCTCTGAGCTAGCTGTCAGCGCAAAGCCTGACGTGGGGCTCCAACCCACGGACCGTGAGATCATGACCTGAGCCAAAGTTGGATGTTTAAGCCGAAGTCGGTGACTGAGCCACCCAGGCGCCCCTCATCTTTGTTTTAATGTATTTCACCGATTCTTTGGGTCAGGATATATATTTGGTGTTTTTTGGGTTTTTTTTGAAAGGTTGTTTACTTTCCTTTGTCCACGAATCTACCTGAGTCTTTACTGGTTTTGATAATCTCTATATATGTGTAGGATATTAAGCCTTTGCTCTTTTATTTTATAGACTTGTATATTTGGCCAAAAGAAGTAGCACAGCTCTAGAGTATACTTAGAAATAACAAACATTACCGTTTCCTAGGGAAAGAACCTCTGGTGGAATGGTACTGGTGGGCACTGTGTGGTATATTGGTATAGCTGGTATATTTTCAGAAGCCATAGTATAATTTCATACCCAAAAAGGTATTTCTTGTGGGCAAGCAACATCAAAATCTGAGGTTGCGATACCAAGATCTGAGCTTACCTTGTGTTCATCATTATTTCTCAACTTTGCCTTGTGCAGTGCATATTTACACAGAACATTGTTCTTGTGAGTTGGCTTTTGGCTCAGCTGCTATTGCCAAATAAATAGCTGTAGCTCACACAAACTTTTCAGGTATTTGTGAACACAGACCACGTGGCTTTGAAATACTCCTACGTGTTTTGCTTCTGTTCATTAGAATGGCGATTGCGAGGGATGTTTTCCCCTAAAATAGGGTTTGATAAAAATTCTTAGAAAGTCATCTTCCATAGTTATTTTATGGCTCAATTTAACAAAATGCACAATCACAGGACCTTCGATTACCATGTCACAGAAATGTTCCCTTTGGAACAGACATCACAGCACCACTAGACTTGTTGATGACCTTTTCTTGTCTCCGGGGAGCAGGGCATGTTCTTTGTACAGTTATATCTGAGGTCCCCTTCCCCCCACCTCCCATCTCAGCCTACACAGAATTGGAAATAGTGGTGGCCGTGGTTACAATGGTGGTGGCCAGGCATAAGAGAGGCTCATTCTCTCAGAGAGAATCATAACGATGGATGCTGGCATTTTCATAAACTCTGTATTATTTTCGAACAGAATCTGGGACTTTTTCTCTTGAGATCCCTCAAGTCCACTGTCCCAAAGGCTGTCCTTTGCCCATGATGGGTGCTCACTAAATGTCTGTAGGATGTGAGGATGAATCTGATTAATGTAAACCATTATGGAACGTCCGTGGTGTGAATTTAAAGGTGAACCTGAAACTCTTCAGTAAAGCATATTTATGGAAACAAGTTGTAAAGACCACGGCAAATGTAATGTCAATTTTTGACTACGCAGGTCCGTCAATGGCATGTGCCTCACCCTAGGCTTGGAGAGCAGGTTGAGAATCTACTTGTAACGTGGAAGCACTTGGTAGTGATGTTGGTGGGCAGGGGAAATATTGTCTCTGGATAGTGTATTCTACATTGAGAGGGGAGGGGACGGAAGGGAAGAAATGGGGGTGGGAGAGCAAATGAGAATGTAATATTTCAAATTTCCCTCTCCCCAATGTCAATGAAATCAAATAGACGGGCTTTATGTACAAAGCATTCAGTCTTGGTGTTCCTTTCCCACCATGGCTTAAGACTCCTCATTCAGTTTGACTTTTAGAAAGAAAGACGACAGTAGGGTGCCTCGCTGGCTTAGTCGGCAAAGCACATAACTCTTGATCTCGGGGTGCTGAGTTCAAGCCCCATGTTGGGCGTGGAGCTTACTTGAAATTAAAACACAGAAGAAGGAAGGATGACAGTTTCTACTATCTCCTCATGACCTTACCCATGCTTTGCTAAGAGTTCTAGCTTTGCATTGATGTTTCTTCTCTGGAATCAGAATTTGGAGGGTGCCCTCCCAGAGTAATTTCAGGAAAATCAAGTTGGTATGCCCTCGTGCTCTGTTTCAGATGAATTATGAAGAAGCAAAGTAGTGCGGAGATGGTACTGTCTCCCTCGGTTGGGGTTCGGTATGCCCTCTAAACGATAGATGTAAATATTTTGTTTCAGTTAAGTGAGGGAGGTACCATCTGTCCACTTTGCCTCTATTCAGAATCTCAGGTAAGTTTTGATATTAAAAATCATGATGCCAAGAGAATATTTTGTGTCATTTGAAAAATTGCTTTTTTATACAGTGGCAAGTGCTCTGAACCACCACAAGTCGAAGACTTTGTCAAGATGAGACTAAAAGGTGAATTCATTTTATTTATTTATTTATTTATTTATTTATTTTTTATTCATTTCACATTGTTGTTTAAATTTAGTTAGTTAAAGAGCACCTGGGTCGCCCAGTTAAGCGTCCGGCTTCCGCTCAGGTCATGATCTCGCAGTTCACGAGTTTGAGTTCTGTGTCGGGCTCTGTGCTGACAGCTGGGAGCCTGGAGCCTGCTTTGGATTCTGTGTCTCCCTCTCTCTCTATCCCTCCCCTGTTCTCACTCTCTCTCTCAAAAATAAATAAACATTAAAATTTTTTTTAATTTACATTTTAGTTAACATATAGTGTAATATTGGTTTCAGGAGTAGAATTCAGGGATTCATCGTTTATAACACCCAGTGCTCATCATAACAAGTGCCCTCCTTAATACCCATCTCCCATTTAGCCCATCTCCAGCCCACTTCCCCCCATCAATCCTCAGTTTGTTCTCTATCATTAAGAATTTCTCATAGTTTGTTTCCCTCTCTGTTATTACCCCTTCCCATATGTTCATCTGTTTTGTTTCTTAAATTCCACATGAGTGAAATCATATGGTATTTGTCTTTCTCTGACTGACTTATTTCTCTTGGCATAATACTCTCTATCTCCACCCATGTCATTGCAAATGGCAAGATTTCATTCTTTTTTCGTTTTGATGGCTGAGTAATATTCCGTTATATATATACATATACACCACATTGAAGGGTGGATTCAGATCGGAACTGAGATTAAAGTGACAAGAGAGAGAAAGTTTGGAAAGTGCAGAGAAAGGCCCCCACTCTATAAAATGAAGACCAATCTTAGCAAGTATCCTTCCTATAGATCAGGGCAATCAAAGCATGGAGTGGAGGAGTGTTTGGGCTAGTTTCCCAAAGTTGCTGACGAGGCTCTTGTAAGCAAGATGATATACAGAAACAGCCTACCCTATTATCTGGTATGTAATAAGCATCATAAAATAACAGCCAGTAAGTATAGCATATTATGGTAGAAAGACAGATTTGTGATCAATTCCCAGTTTCACCATTTCCTAACTGGATGGCCTTAGGCAAGTCACCTGATCTGAGCCTCTGCTGTCTTTTTGGCAAGATGGAGATAGTGGTAATAATTCAGCTCATAGAATTGTGAGGATTAAACCAGATCAAAATATATCCAGCCCCTAGAAAAAGATTAACCCACGGTAGCTTTCAGTGTGACAGCTCTAATTAAAATGACCACTGTTGGCAGTGTCCCATGATTTCTCTCAAGTGTCTCTGCTACTTGAAGACCATTTGCTCTTACCACACTGGTTTTCACCATTCTCCGAAGAATTGATTGCTATGCCTATTTTATGATGGTGGTCGCACTCAATCTGTTCCGAATTCACCATTACAAACTAAATCGTTCGACCCCACCATTTTGCACGAGAGGAAACAGGGTCCAAAGAAGAAAGAGATTGCCCAACTCAGGCAGTTTTGCGACTGTCAGGACTCAGCTGGGACCCGAGTCTATTGACTCCTTGTCTGGGCTTCTTTCCTCAGTGCCATCATGGCCTCTCTCCAGGGCCTGCCGTTTTGAGCACCCAGATCATTCTGAGACCACATCCAGCCCCATGCCAAGAAGGCTGCCTACTCACTGGTTGCCAGTAGAGAGGCTACTTTCCTAGCTTTGCTTTTGTTTTGTGTCCATATCACCAGATTGAATTAAAATTTAAAAATTCAGCTCCTTGGTCGCTAAGTAGACACATTTCAAGTGGTCGATAGCAACATGTGACAAAGGGCTACATTGTGTTGCGTGGACATAGAACATTTCTCTCACTGCAGAGTTCTTTAGGTTAATCAGGCTGTACAGCCTTCTCCCACTAAGGAGGGACTTCAGAAAAGCAGGCCCCCAACTGGACCTGGTCTTGCCTTGGCTGCCCAGTCACTAGATTCATGGAACAGAGCTTGTTCTCATGTCTCTACAATGGCCAGAAGGGAAAGACATTTTACTTTTATGAATCTTTATATCTATGCATTCTATATTTACATAGATATAATATAATTTAAATTATATTAATCTCCTGATTTTTCCTTAGATGAGAAAGCTTAATTTCCCGTCTGTGAGAGAACCAGTCTCCTAGGAAAAGAGCCAAAGAGCCGCGTGCTGTCTATGGTTGTGGGACTTCTTACTGCTTACACACAAGAGTCCTTGCCTATCAGGAAGAAAGGGACCCATCAGTTTGGGACGCTGACTTGCAAGCAACTCTGCTGCTTTAATGAAGATAGTATAAAGGGTTGTAAGAGCATAGATGGCATCCGTGTCTCAACGTGGTATCTGTTCACTGCAGCATTAGTCACAATAGGCAAGATATAGAAACAACCTAAGTGTCCATCAATGCATGTAGGAATAAAGAAGATGGACTATGAATCTGCCGTGGGAAGGAAGGGAATCCTCCCATTTGGGGCACCATGGATGGACCTTAAGGGCATTTTGCTAAGTACGATGAGCCACACAGAGAACGACAACTTCTGATATCATTTATATGTGGGATCTACAACATCTAAAAACAAACTCCGAGAAATGAAGGGTAAAATGGTAGTTACTGGGGGTCGGGGGTTGGGGAGATGGGGAGATGTTGTTTAAGGGCACAAACTTATAACTAGTAGGTAAATGAGTTCTGGAGAGCTAATGCTTAGCATAGTGATTAGAGTCAATAATACTGTATTTTATAAACCTCAAAGTTGTTTAGAGACTAGGTCTTAATTGTTTTTCACCACCAAAACAAAATTGTGTGATGAGGCAGAGAGCTTAGCGAACACTATGGTGTATCAAACCAACATATGTATGCCTTAAACCGACACAGTATTGTTTTGCCAATTATATCTTAAAAAGCGATTTTTAATTGCCTTTTCACAATACCTTTCACATATTCGTGCATATATAGTTCATACGCTTCTGCTTTATGTTTTAGAGTTTGATCAGCTACTCTTTTTTCTGAAAATACTCGAGGAAAGGAGATTAATCAGGAGACTTATTCTGGGCTAGGGGCTACATACTTAGCACTGGGCTAAAAGGATGGGGAGTGAGAAGGAGGAACTTGAGGGCTTAAGCAAGGGGGTGACACCAATCATTGAAATCTGGAAACCTGGGGAAGGAAGAGAGCAGTTTCTAACTCCGATATAAATCCCCCCCCCCCCATTTTTATATCCCTTACATCATTTTACTGAAAATCCAGTAGGGAGTGGAAGGTATTAAATTATCACCACAAATCCTCATAGCATTTTCATTTTAGAAAGATGTTTAGGGGCACCTGGATGGCTCAGTCGGTTAAGCGTTCGACCTCAGCTCAGGTCATGATCTCACGGTTCGTGGGTTCGAGCCCTGCATCGGGCTCTGTGCTGACAGCCAGCTCAGAGCCTGGAGCCCGTTTCAGATTCTGTGTCTCCCTCTCTTTCTGACTCTCCCCTGCTCATGCTGTCTCTCTTTCTCAGAAATAAATAAAAACATTAAAATTTAGAAAGAAAGAAAGAAAGAAAGAAAGAAAGAAAGAAAGAAAGAAAGAAAGATGTTTAATTTCCATGATGTTTAGTGGGCAGAAACTGCCACAACCCAATAGATTCTATTCCTGGGACAATTTCCACTGGATTTTTTTCTAGTCTAGAGCATTAGTCTAATAATTAGCATTATTGGTTTTAATCATGGAAGTGTTAAATGCTTATAGAAATTTTAGAAAATACTAACAGGCATATAAAAGTATTTTAAAAAATCATCCATGACCTTGATTTCCAAAAGAACATCATTAACCTCTTGGTAAATTTGATTCATGCCATAAATACTCAATGGAGCATCTGCTGTGTGCCAGGGACTGATTGAGCAGCAGAGGTATAGCAAGGAATGAAACACGGAGAGCCCATGCCTTCAGGAAGCTTACAATTTAGAAGGAGGGAAAACCAAGAAGTTATTAAATAAAATAAATCAATCCATAAAATAGTGTCAAATACTAAATACTGTACAGGAAAATGTAGCCAAGTAAGGCTGATAGAGTGATGGAGATACAATTATAAACAAACAGATAGGAAGTCTAAGACAATGGTATTTGGTATTGGAGCTGGATGAAAAAAGGATCCAGTTACGTGAAGGTTACAGGGGAAAGCATTACTGGTAAGTGGAGATAGACTGCAAAAGGAAGCCATTTGATGTGTTCAAGGAGCTAATAAAAGGTCAATATGGCTGCTGCATTGACAGAAAGGAGGGTAAATCAAGCTAAAGTTGGAGAAACAGGCCAAAAAAAAAAAAAAAAAGAGTTATCCTCTTGGTTTAAGTGTGATAGGAAGACATTATAGTGTGTTAACAGGGAAGAAAAGTGACTTGATTTATTTTTTTAAACTATTTTTTAATGTTTCTTTTTGAGAGAGAGATGGTGGGGGACAGGGAGGAGGGAGACACAGAATCCGAACTAGGCTCCAGGCTCTGAGCTGTCAGCACAGAGCCCGACACGGAGCTGGAACCCACAAACCACGAACTCATGACCTGAGCCGAAGTCGGATGCTCAACTGACTGAGACACCCATGCGCCCCTTTACTTGATTTATATTTAAGGAAATTGCCTTGACCGACCTACGAGGTGCCACCCCACTGGAACGTTCCTGTGTTGGCTCTCTTGTTTACCAACTTCGCTCTTTTTCTCTTTGTGGGTTTCCTTCCTTATTTTGGTCTTGCAAATTTTCCATAGGTTTCTTTTTTAAAAGTGCAAAGGAGGGGTGCCTGGCTGGCTTGGTCGGTTAAGCGTCCGACTTTCGCTTGGGTCATGATCTCGCGGTTCCTGGGTTCGACCTTGCGTCGGGCTCTGTGCTGACTGCCAGCTCAGAGCCTGGAGCCTGTTTCGGGCTGTGACTCCCTCTCTCTCTGACCCTCCCCTGCTCACGCTGTCTCTCTCTCTCTCTCTCTCTCTCTCCTAGAAATAAATAAAAAAATTAAAAAAAAAAAGAATCCTGGGGAGATGAATTTGGTCAAAATAAGGAAAAGAAGGCCTTTACTAACTACTCATAAGTTTCCAAAGATGGAGCAGACCACTTCAAGATGTAATGAGTTTTCCGTCCGTGGAAATGTTTAAGAGAATGTGAACCATTCTGTGGTACAGTCAGAAAGCATCCCTAGTATTAAAAGGCTATTTGCTCTGAATGAACCTTTAAAGCACTTTTAAAAATCTGGTATTTTACAATCCCAATACTATAATCAGAGAACATGAATGGGTCAGAAAGGCAAAAAAAAACAGTGTCATATTGCCCGTAGGCTTTAATGGCTCTACAATTTTCACTGGGCAGAAATAAAAGCCAGCCTTTGTTAAACTATAATGGACTATCATATACAACAGAACGGAAATCACATGTATAAAAAGTATGAATTCTGGGGGAAGAAAAGTCAAGTGTAAAGAAAATATAAAAATGCAGCTAGGTGTTGGAATGTCTAGACAAAACTGCTTCATGACCAAAGGAAATTAATTCAACTGCCTCCTCCTCAGTGGAATTTATAATTCAATAAAATGAACAATCAATGTCATTATAATTGGTATTAAATATAATGTAGTGAGTGGGTGGCCAGCAGTTGTGAAGAAGGTAGAAATCATTTACGCTGCAAAGCAAAATCCTTTTCCTGGCTTATATGAGCAAATGTGTTTGTTAATGTTCTGAAATGCAGAATTCCTCCCCAGTCCTTTAAGTTATGCTATGTAAAGACATCTTTATCTCTGATTTTATTTATCTAAAATTTCATTTTCCTTTCAAATAATTACTGAGTTCTGCTAGCAATGACGCTCCCTGTGACAGTTCTGTGTATTTAAAGATCCTAAGTAAGCACCGAGGAGACTGAAAGAAAATGGCCGCTGAGTGACTGCGACAGTACAAACTCACTGGGAGGGAGTCATAAGCTTTCAGTTGTTTTTCCAGTAGGGACATCACGTGTGGATTTGTCCCCAACTCTTTCTGTGTGCCCAAACACACACATTTACGAAGTGCTTGCTGTAGGCGCCAACTGGAATTCCAGAACCGAGATATCTTGAGGGGCGACCTGTGGCCTAGGCTGGGAATGAAGGTGGGGGATCAAAGCGAAGAACACGGCTTTGGGAATCGACACATCTTGACTGTATGATCTTGAGTGCGTGCTTAACCTGGCTGAACATCAGTTATCTTCACCTGTAACCTGTGGATAATACCTTGGGATAGGATTGATGTGAGGGTGACAGGAGACGAGGTATACGAAACTATTTGCTAGCACTAGTGGGCTCTTCAGTACTGAATCATGACATGTGATAGTCAGTTTCTTTAACACTTGGGAAAGGGCACAGGGGAAGGAAATCAATGGGGATAAAAGAAAACACAAACTGTATTTCCCTGCCTCACAGAATTATTCTGGCGCTTAAGGTTTATCAATCTACATTTTTTTTTTTTAGAGAGAAAGCATGAGCAAGGGAGAAGGCCAGAGAAAGAGAGAGAAAGGATCTCAAGCAGGTTCTATGCTTAGCACAGAGCCCGATGTGGAGCTCAGTCCCATGACCCTGGGATCATGACCTGAGCCGAGGTCAAGAGTCGCACGCTCAACCGACTGAGTCACCCAGGTACAGCAATCTTGGTCCTAATCACTCTTTCTACTCTTCCTCCAACTCTCTTCCTCTCTGCATTTCCCTGCGTGCTGGAGGTAACTAAACCACTCAGTGGCACCCTCCTCGTGTAACTTTACTTGCCTCCGGGGTGTCCCACGCTTTGTCTGGCTTGCATCAGGAGCTGGGTTGCTCGTTATTTCCCAGGGAAGTATTTCACGTTGGCCCGCTTGCCACACATCTTTCCGCATCCTGTACTCTCTGGCTTTTGACAAACTTGAGCTGCACAGCACTGGGCCATATGTAACTGAGCTATTAGAGAAGGTGGCAAAGCCACCCTAACACATAGTCTAAACATCAATACTTCAATTCTCTATTAAGCATGGATATATGGAAACGTACACCTCCTAGTCTCTGAAAGTAGGTTCATCAACTTCCACCAATATTGAATTGACCTTGAGAAGTGCCTTTCATTGTATTCTAAGTCAGTGCCGTGAAAAGTCATTTGCAAATAGCCCAACTGCATAACATCAAGGGGATGGTAAAGTAAATTATGGCACAACCACATGATGGACCGTTATCTAGCTATTAAAATGATGTTTACACAGAGGTTTTAATGACATAGAGGAAAGGCTAATGATATAATGCCTAGTGAATAAAAAGAGGCTACAGAAATGTTGCACGTAATATGATTTAAACCACCTAAGAAAATACGATGTATATAAAATAGTATAATTTATAGTATTTGGAGCATACAGATCCAATGTTAAATGTATTTATTTAAGTGCACACGCGCTTGCGTGTGTGTGTGTGTGGTACTAGAAATAAACATGATGCCAACAGTGATTATCTATAGATGAAAGAATTACAAGTGATTTGCATTTTTCGGCTACTATTTTTCTCTTCTTTTTCCCTTTTATTGTACCATATGCAAGCAGTGCTTTTGTAATTAGTAAAAAATAAGAATTCTTTATTCCAAACAATTATCATAACCAAATTAACTGTGTTTGAGCTCTGAAACCAATTCATCACCTGGATAGTGGAGATCCGAATCTCTGACTTCTTATCTTGAGTGCAAACGGTTTCCCTAGACTGGCAAGGCCAAATGGAGAAGCTTGACCTTGCAGACTGTGGTTTAAAAATATGCAAAGTAGTCAAAGAACTATATGAATACAGACTCTTCCTGCTATCACCCAGATCCTGTTTGATGAAGTGGATGTTGCAGTCGGCTGAATAACGACCCCCACCTCCAACATATTTTCCATGTCCTAATCCCCAGAACCTGTGATACTCGCAAATATCACTTTATATGGAAACACAAATGACTTTGTAGATGAGATTAAGTTGAGTATATTGAGATGGGGTCTTGAGTGCCATCACACGTACCCCGGTGAGCAAGAGGTGGAGAGAAATCAAGCACAAAGAGGAGAATACAACGTGTCCACAGAGGCAGAGTTTGGGGCAACGTGAACCCAAGCCAAGTGATGCTGGCAGTCGTTAGAAGCTGAAGGCGCAAGGAACAAATTCTCTGCTGGAGCCTTGGAGGGAGCAGGGCCTGGCCAATATCTTAACCATGGCCCAGTGAAAATGAGCTCAAACTTTAGACCTCCAACCTGCAAGAGAATACACTTCTGCTGTTTTAAGCCAGCAGGCTTGTACGGTAATATATTACAGTGTCCGGAGGAATCTAATATATGGTGGTTGTGACATGTGTGAAACATGGTCCCTGGCCATGAATATTCAAAGACTAGGGGTAAAGTAAACCACAAAGAGAGAAAATTATAACATGTTGTTAAACATGACTAACTCTCCCTGTGGGGTCCTAGGAAGTCATCTTAAGGGAGAGATGATCTAGGAGCCAGGTCTTAGAGAATTTGTACCTACAAGCGACAGGATTTGCCAACCAATCTTGGAGGAAAACGATTTGTGATCTCAGTCCCATTTGGGTTGTACGGGGCTTAACTGGTAGCAGTGGTGAGTGAGGCGCACTGGAGAGGCCACTGGATTGAGTCAGGAGATCTGTTTTGTCATTGATGTGCCACTAACTGTGTGCCATTAGGCAAGTCACTTCTTAGATCTGTGCCTCAATTTCCAGATACAGGTCTCTCCTGCTATCTGAAAGTAGAGCGTTCCTATGAAACCTTCCTTAGGCCAAAATGGTATAAAGCAATGAAGCAGTTACCACTAATTTATATAGAAGGACTTTAATTGTTCCCAGATGCAAAAAATAACCTCTCTGGGGCCTTTCTGCTACCTTAGGACATACCTTACAGACAGATGCACAGACTAAATCAAGATAAAGCACAGATGCTCACAGACCCAGTTCAGAGCTCTGGTGGTTGGATGCTGAGATGCTGGGTGTACTGAATGCTCTTTTCACTTTTTGCCTTTTTTCACAAAAGTGAAAATCCTCTTTCGATTTCTTTCAGTTAGTGAAAACGAATACTAATGTATGTCTTTCATAAAAGCTAAGTGGCATAATGCAAACCTTCAAAAAGCAGCGGATAGCTGTATCTAAAATGCAAAGTTGGGACTAGATTTCTAAGGGCCTCTCACCATTCTAAATTTCCTTAAGTCTATGTTCGCACAACAGTAGCGAAGTGAAAATTGAGGAGCGGTATGTATGGACTGGTACGTTGTAAGTACTTGTAAGATTGAAGTAGCTGTTCATAAAAATTTCAATGATGAATTTAAAGTACATAATATTCTGCCATGAGAATGGATTTATACACATGTAATTTCATGTAAATATTTGCACATTTATGCAACAGAAACACTTAGAAGGCACCTAACCATTCATTGTGTAGTATTGTGTTTGCCAAATTTTCTGCTATCAAAATGTTTATGTTAAATTAAAATAGACTACTGGCCCCTACTTAAATAATAGGGCTATAGACCTTGAACTCGAATCCAAGGGAGAAAAGATAAATGAGAGCCAACAAAGTTGGTACTGGGTAAAATATGTTTCTTAGTCTTCACGTTATGACTCAGTGGTGGGGTGTAAGGTGCAGACCTAGAAGGACTGAATCCACCCAGCTTCCTAAAAGAAAAAACAACAAAGCAAAACTTGCTCCGATCCTTTGCTGCAGCCTTAGTAAGAAGGTTAAGACGGTCCCCAATGGTGGTAGGTGAGATGAGGCAACCTTTGCTCATGACAGCGCTACAGCTCATTGGCAGGATTGACTCAGAAGCTATTATCCAGTTTCTCTTTCCTACTAGTCTAAGGATGAGCCAAGCTCATAGTCTGTTTTCTTGACGGTGTTATGACTGGTCTTCTTCCATCAGACCATAGATGACGTTGCATCGATGGTGCGTATCCATATGAATCTGAAATCGTCTGTGGATTGGGCTTCCCTGAGGAAGTGCTCCAGGAGGAGCCACAGTGAGTCCAGCGCAGGAGGAATTGGCTGCTGTGCAGTGTGATCTTTCGGGTGGAAACAGCAATAAGGACAACGGGCCAGGTGAGAAATAGCTTTTTGCAAGGAGAGAGGCGCACCGGCTGTGGCTCTGCTGGAACGTAGTCTCGGGGGTGGAGCCTGGTGAAAAGTTCGCCAAGGGCCAGGTCACAGAGCCTTTTGGATTTATGGCCAAGAAGCTTGGACTTGAACTGGCAAGCCAATGGAGAGCCTTTGAAAGTAATCCTGACATTAGAGCCAGGCAGACCGGCAGCTGGAGGAATACACTTGGAAGGAAACCATTTTGAATTCCGTATGTAAATAATGCCAGGCATTTTACAAAGCTTGCTGAAGAGTCAGCATAGTTGAAAGGGAAATTATAAAACTACATATCAAGCAATCATATGAACTTGGGGTTACAACAATGGCTCTGACTTCATGGCAGTGAGTTGAAGTTAGATTCAAGGGCCAGGGTTTCTTTTGGGTAAGTTATCTGCCAGCAGTTTCTGCACTTCAGAGCTGCCTGAAGACAGCTTCTATTTGTCTTAAAGGATATGTCCTGAATTAAGGTGAAGTTCCCTCAGCAGGACTTTTTAAAGTCTCTTTACTTATCTCCTTGCCTTTGGCCTTCCTTCCCGTTATTCCATTCTACACACTGTGATCTGATTCATCTATCCAAGCATGACTGTGATCATGCCCTTGTTACAAAACCACCATTGACTCACATCCCCACTTAACCACCGCCTAAAAATACGAATCTAGACCTTTCTGTCCTCGGCTCTCTGGTTCCAAACTAAGGTTCTCACGTTATCTCTTATTATTCCTTTTCATAGACCAAATACTACATCCCAACTAAATAACTGTTTGCTTCCCTTAACATCCTGTGTGCTTCTGACCATGGTGACCTCTCGTGTCCCCATCATCTGTGCCCGTCTGCCTTCTGTCATCCCTTAGGGCTTAGCTCAGGTGTCGTGCTCTTCTGTGATACTCATCCTGATCCACCTTGCACAATTCAAGCTGGATGTCTTCTCTCTTTCCCTGACCGTCGTCACGGTATTTTGTCTACGCCTGTCTTAGCACTCCTTGAATTTTCTACCTTGTGTTGTATATCAATGTCCCTTAGCTGAGCTCACCGAGAGGAGAGAGCACCAAATATTATTCCTCATTGTAAACTCCATTTTTTACGTGGTTGCTTTTTCCAGGAATCCTTCTCTTTCATCTGAAGAAGGCCTGTACGCCTTTTAAGGCCCCTTTCATTTGTTATGCCTCCAGTGTCTTTCTTGACTTCCTTTTCTGCAGCCTAGAAGAAATTTCCACCCACCCGTGGTGCTCCTACCACATTTTGTTCTTTACACTGTGGCCCCTAAGATGTAAGTGTTATTGAGTCCTGGAATTCAGTTCATGCAATCGTCACTTCTTCTCCCCTTCAAGTCAAGTTCTGACAATAAAGAACGATGGTATTAAGTCTGAAAGCATACGATCTTTCCAGGCATGCAAAGATAGCACAGGTCTTTTGGGAAAGTGTAAGCAAATCCACGAGTGATGCCAGCATGTAGGCACACTAAGCCTTGTCCGTTTGATGCTTATCTCCCAACGCTTCCTTCTGACTGGCCACGTAGAAGCCACCAGACCTAGGGCCAAGCACCGCTGGAATTGGTCATCCTGTCCTCATCATTGCACCTCAGTTTCACAGTTATGCTCCGAAACACAAAGATTTCCAATACATACAGAGTGTTTCCTCTTCCTGTTCACCTGACTGATCAAAATATTGTTCCTTAGGAGTAACTTATTTCTCAGACTCTCTGCAAGTGTTGTTTATTTGGAAGAAAAAAACAACTTGTTGCAAACTGACTCTATAGCAATTTGAATGAAATTATGATTAAACTAATTCTTGTAGGGTATGCAGACTCATTTATCAAGAGGGATTTTTAATGAGTATGTTACACAGTGCCATATCTACATAGGTTGGTGTCAGGTGAGGAGGGAAGTCTCCAGCAATTGCCTCAGACTTCAACCAGAATTAGAGACTCACTTTTCAGGCATGATCTCAGGGCTGCAACCCGGCCGAGGTGAGTGAGACACTCGACTGAGATGCCAAATTTAAGATGGGGCCAGACTGAGTGATATCCATGTTTAAAAGTTGGGGATTTTATCATGTTTTTAAAATGTTTTTGAGGGGCGCCCGGGTGGCTTAGTCGGTTAAGCGTCTGGCTTTCACTCAGGTCATGATCTCGCGGTTCGTGGGTTCGAGCCCCGCGTCGGGCTCTGTGCTGACCGCCAGCTCAGAGCCTGGAGCCTCTTTCAGAGTCTGTGACTCCCTCTCTCTCTGACCCTCCCCTGCTCATGCTGTCTCTCTCTCTCTCCCTCTCCTAGAAATAAATAAAAAACATTAAAAAACTATTTTTGATATATAAGATATCATATTGAAATATTATTACCTTTTTTACTGAGTTTTATGGCATCTCCCTCCCTTAATTTTACATTTAAAATGAGTGCCCCACTTGCCTCACTTTAGCCTTGGCCTCTCTTGGCTTAGAGCATTGGCCCTGGGCCTTCAACACCAGGTTACTAGCTCACACATCAGGCTTGATGGCATCTCTGCATGCTTTCAAGATCAACAAACTCAATGTCTGCGTTTCCTCATGAGTAACTCCTGATGGACTATATCTTGTTCTGGGTCTTGGGTACCCTATTAACTCCACTGAGGAACTCAAACTGGTAGACTGCTTTGTTCGTGAAATCCAAAGTGTATTTCAGCAAGTAGCAGGAGCTAAGGGATTGGTATATTTGTGAGAAGTTTGCAATTCTTCAGGATAAAAGGGACCAACTATAAGGAAGTAAAATGATTTCTACTTTTGGCATAGGAGCCTATAAGGCATTTGTTTTCTTGATTCCCATGCACCCAGTAGTATTAGGTAAGGAGCATTTTTAATCTCTGGCGACTGTGGCGCATGACGGTGAGCCTTTTCAGTGACCCCTGCTACACAGCACTATACCTAGCTACTTAGGAATAAAAATTAATATTAAGCACATGAATTCAAGGACATCTGTCCAAATTCTCAGGTGGATTTCCCCAATGTCTTTAAAATCTAATAATAGTTCACAAGCTCTCCCAGAGCTCTCCACTCTAACTTATTAATCATCAGTGTTCTATGATTTTTCTTACAGAGCTTATAACCTAACTCCAAAAAAATGCTGGAAAATGTCACAGCAGCTAGTGTTTAATCTTCAAGCATTTTTTTATTTGAATCAGATAAAGATTGTAGGTTGCTTTTTTGGGACCTGAAACATAACCAAAGATCCTTGGAAATCATACTTTGCAATGTCTTAATTTCCCAAATGGGAGGGCTACTGTTATTACAACCCATTCTTCCTCTCCTTAGGTATACAGTGAGCCTTGAACAACATGGGTTTGAAATGTGCAAGTTGACATAGGCAGATATTTTTCAATAAATACAGTACTGTAAATGTATTTTCTCTTCCTTATGATTTCCTTAGTAACATTTTATTTTCCCTAGCTTACCTTTTTTTAAAAATGTTTGTTTATTTCTTTATTTACACAGAGAGAGGGAAAGAGAGACAGAGACAGAGACAGAGAGAGAGAGAGAGAGAGCATGAGTGGGGGAGGAGCAGAGAGAGAGGAAGAGAGAGAGTCTCAACCAGGCTCCACGCTGTCAGTACAGAGCCCATTGTGGGGTTCTATCTCATGAACCATGATCATGACCTGAGCCGAAATCAAGAGTTGGACGCTCAACTGACTGAGCCACTCCTCTACTGTTATTCTTACCATCTTCTAAGAATATGGTATATAATACATATAGCATACAAAATATGTGTCGATTGACTGTTTATATTATCAGTAGGGTTTCTGGTCAATGGTAGCTTAACAATAGTGGTTAAGTTTTGGGGGAGTCAAAAGTTACATGTGGATTTTTGACTGTGTGTGCACTCTTACCCTCCACATTGTTCAAGGGTCAACTGTATTTATGTGCAGGGTGTGGCTTTATTTAATCAGAACTATATGAATGTAAATATATATATTTGTCCATACTCATCTACCTGATTGGAGGGGGCACACTTTCTCTCTCCTCTCTACTAAAAAATAGTGAGTGCCCTCATGCGGTATTGGGCTAACTCCTATATATAATGACTGAAATGGATGAGAGTTCTCTGTGCTTTATTCCCCTTGCACTTTTAAATCACCTTTCTAGTCTTTATTAATTTATTTTTCATTTCTTCTTTAACATCTAAATATTTCTCCTGCCAATTAGGATTATTTCAGTGTTTGAGCAAGATATAGGTATTGCCAAGGGAGAAAGAGTTAAGTAAAGGGAACAGACGTTCTTTTCAGTTAGGCTGTGGGGGACATATTGAGACATTTGAGTTAAAAACATCAGATCTCTTGAAAGTTAACTTTACCGCATTTCTGTCTGTTTCTACTGAGGAGCACCAAGATCTGGGTGAAGGGTTTGGAATTAGATCAGACTATCATTCCAGAATCTTCTGTCTTCTAGTCTAAATTGGTCTTGGTTGAGACTTCCTTGTGCAAAATCCCTCATGCCTTTGGAAGGGTGCTTGTAGAATATTCCTGCTTTTTATGGAGGATTTTCCATTAGTTATCATAAATGAAAAATAACTCACTTAAAAATATTTACTCAGCATTTGAGGCACTGGTGATGTGATAGTGTACACAACTCTTAAGAAATTGTGTCCTTGGGGCACCTGGGTGGTGCAATCAGTTAAGTGTCCGACTTCGGCTCAGGTCATGATCTCACGGTTTGTGAGTTCGAGCCCCACGTCAGGCTCTGTGCTGACTGCTCAGAGTCTGGAGCCTGATTTGCATTCTGTGTCTGCCTCTCCCCCATTCACAGTGTCTCTCTCTGAAAAATAAATAAACATAAAAATTAAAAAAAAAAAAAAGAAATTGCATCCTTATGGAATAGGAAACACTCCCTAATAGTCAGATTTCACCCCTGACTCTTGGCTTATAGATAGCATATTGGCTGCTACACTAACGAGGAGCTATAACTAAAAGCTTCTCACATCAGACACCATGTAAGTGATTTCGTGGTCTGGAAGTATCAGGGTGGAAGTGAGCTACCAGAAACACTTCTCCCAGCAGCCATATAAAGCACAGGCGGTGTCCAAACTAGAATGCAGACTGAAAACTCTGCCATGCCCCCTCCAGATTGATAAGAAAATCTCTTAGAGCTAAAACTTGATTTCTCCTTAGAACATAGCTTTCCCACACCTAATCTATCGACAATTGAAGCCACAGTAAATGAAGCACGTCATTAATGGTGGCTCGTAGAAGTGTAGCCTATAGGTACATGAAATCATTAATATAATCACGTGAAATTCTCCCTCGTGGACACTTTAAAAAGGTTTCGCCTCCTAAAACCCATGAGAGAGGGATGTAAACAAAGGCAGTAAAGTGTCTTTGAGTCGTGCCCTTGTGAACAGACTGGACGTGTGCATTAGGGCACAGCAGAGGCATGGGGCAGCCTTCTGGTTTTCCGGCACTGAGTACACAGACGCGTGTGATGTGAGCCTCTTCCTAGTTCTTTTTATTTTTCTTTAAATATCCTTTCATTTGATTTGGTGAGACTTCCTTAAGCATATTATGAACAACTTATTGCTTGGTTCCCTCGGAACGTAGTTGTCAGGAGAGTAAAAATGTACTTACAGAATCCAAGATGAGGAACCAGCAAGGCCTCGGGCTCACTCCTAGAAAGCGCGCCTCTGAGAGTTCATGGTGGGGAAGCATGTATCTCAACCACGGTTGATGACTTTTTCTTCCTCTCATACCCACTGACAGAATTTTGAAATATGATCTACCCTCTCATGTATTTTAAGTTGTGGTTTAAATTTATCTTTATGAGTTTACATGGTTGTAGGGGTTTGATTCCTAATACATCATGAATATTTATAAGGAAACTACTATCATGCTTCTAAATGGAATTCAGTGGACTCTAAATGCCATCTTTTTGGGAGCTCAGTGTGCAGTAAAGGGGACACAATGAATTATGAGTTAAGTAAGATTGTTTTTGTTTTTTGTTGTTTTTCTTTTTAAATTTATTTATTTATTTTTGAGACAAAGAGAAAGAATGAGGGAGGGAGAGGCACAGAGAGAGAGAGAGGAGAGAGAGAAAATCTCAGCCAGGCTCCACACTACCAGCACGGAGCCTCGACGTGAGGCTCGATCCCCCGAACTGTGACATCATGACCTGAGCCAAAACCAGGAGCGAGGCTCTTAACTGACTGAGCCACCCAGGCGCTCCTTGTTTGTTAGTTTTGTTTTGTTTTACTGTGGAACGCTTCACGAATTTGTGTGTCATCCTTGCACAGGGGTCATGCTCATCTTCTCTGTATCATTCCAGTTTTAGTATCTGTGCTGCCGAAGCGAGCACAAAGGAGATTGTTTAGTAAATGATGTTAGGAAAATAAGCTCATTATATGGGGGGAATTAGCTGATTTCCTCTCTACCACCATATATAATATGGGACTCTGGATAAATTACTGACCTAAATGTAACGAAAGGTAGTACTATAAAGTGACTAGAAGAACGTATAGATTATTTTTATTATCTAGGTTTGGAGAAGTAATTTGCTGTGGACTGAATATTTGTGTCCCTTTAAAATCCATATGTTGAAGCGTAATCCCCAAGGTGATGTTATTTGGTAGTGAGATCTTTGGGAGGTAGTTAGACCATGACAGTGGAACCCTCAGGAAAGGACTCGGTGCCCTTATGAAAGAGACCTTAGAGAGCTCAATTTCTTTCCACCCTGTGAGGATACAAAGAGAAGTCACTCTATAACCCTGGCTTTGGACTTCCAGTCTCCAGAACTGTGAGAAACGAATTTCTGTTGGTTATAAGCCACTAAGTTTATATTTCTGTTGTTTATATTGTATTTTGTTACAATGCCCCAAATCGACTAAGACAGAGTGTGTGTGTGTGTGTGTGTGTGTGTGTGTGTGTGTGTGTGTGTGTTTGAGAGAGAGAGACTGTGAGCAGGGGAAAGAGGCAGGGAGAGAAAGAAAGAAAGAGCAGGATCCATGCCCAGCACAGAGCCCAAAGCAGAGCTCAGTCTTACAACCATGAGATCAGGACCTGATCTGAAATCAAGACAGTTTTTAAACAAAATTCCAAGAGTGCCAAATACAAGGGGAAAGTCTGATGAATTTAAGTATAGTTACTAAAATTAAGGGTATCTCCTTAAAAAAAGACACATGGGGGCACCTGGGTGGCTCAGTTGGTGAAGCGTCCGAATTCGGCTCAGGTCATGATCTCGTGGTTCACGAGTTCAAGCCCTGTGTCGAGCTCTGTGCTGACAGCTCAGAGCCTGGAGCCTGCTTCAGATTCTCTGTCTCCCTTTCTCTCTGCCCCTCCCCTGCTCATGCTCTGCCTCTGTCTCTTAAAAATAAACATTAAAAAACTTTTTTTAAAGATACCATGGGCAATATTAACAGAAATGTGATAGAATGAGGGAAGATACTTGCAATGTCTAAAAAAAGAGGAACATATAGATTACTCAAAGAACTCTTCCAAATCAATCAGAATGTAAAGCAGTAACCTCAAATGAAAGATTGGCAAGAATATGAACTGCCATTCTACAGAAGTAGGAACCCAAAAGCCTAACAAGACTCTGAATCCAAAAAAATGAAAATTACAAAAATGGCTGACATACTTTTGGGGTGTCTGGGTGGCTCAGTCAGTTAAACAGCTAACTCTTGATCTTGGCTCAGGTCATGATCTCACGGTTTGTGAGTTCGAGCCCTCATCAGGTTCTGTACTGACTTCATGGAGCCTGCTTGGGATTCTCTCTCTCTCTTTCTCTCTGCTCCTCCCCCAGCCACAGGCTCTCTCAAAATAAATAAGCTTTAAAAAAATGGACATATTTTCAACCCATTAGACTGAGTAAACAGAGCTTGATCCTAGCAGATGTTTAAAGGAATGTGGGGAGAAGGGAATCCTCACGTCCTGCTGGAGGTATCCACCCTGGTGACTCATTTTCTGGAAAGCAAACTGCTGGCATTTAATCAAAGTACAGCAGAGACACACACACTTGGGGACCCAGTCATTTTGCTGAGTATCCCAAAGAGAGTTACACCGAGGCGCAGGCATGGGTGTATGCAAAGATATTTATTGCAGCTTTTATTTTACTTTTGCCGTGGGAGGGATTTGGATGCAACAGCGGCCATTACTAGGCGAGTGCTTAGGTAAATGTGGTGGGCGTGGCAGACAGAATGGGCTAAATTGGCATATAGCGAAATGCTGAGTGAAAATAGAAAGAAAGAGGATGAAATCTATAACCTAAGACCACTTACATAAATTTAAAAATCTACATACACAAAAAGACAGACAGTTTACAGGACATATCGATAAAGGGGATACATGTTAAATCCATTACAGTGGTTATCTTTGAGGGAAGGGGAATAGGAGAGCAAATTGGGGCTAATAGGGAATAAATAACTATATGTAAAATAAAAAAGGGCTTTACAAATACTAATAATTACAATGTACCACGAATTGAAAATTATGATCAACACCATACTTTCCACTTGAGATTCTACTAACAAGAATGGAGGAAAAGGTTCTGAGGAATTTTGGACTTAAGTCTTGACAATATGATCTTTTTAAAAAATTATTTTAATGGTTATTTATTTTTGAGAGACAGACAGAGCATGAGCAGGGGAAGGGCAGAGAGAGAGAGGGAGACACAGAATCCAAAACAGGCTCCAGACTCTGAGCTGTCAGCGCAGAACCCGGTGCAGGACTTGAACTCACGAACTGGGAGAACATGACCTTGAGCTGAAGTCAGACACCCAGCACCAACAATATTCTTTTTCAATTGTGTTGCCCCTGGGTCCGTGTCTCACTGCAGACAGTTGTGCATTGGGTCTTTTAAAGTGAACATAAAAAGTTAGACTTATCAACGAATTTGAATACAGATGTAATTCTGATACTGTCATTAGTTCTTTAAGCATCAACTCTTTGGGGTAGAAAATATGGCAGAGTGGGAAGAGAATGGACTTCAAAATCAGATACCACTAGGTTTGAATACCACTCTGTCATTGATACCAGCATCACCATGGGAAGAAACTCAGTCTGTCTGCATCTCATTTTGTCATCGGATGATGATGGGCATGGGTCCGGGGCTGAGGATACCCATCCTGTAGAATTGTGATGATCGGTGAAAATGTTTATATGGTATTTGTCTATCAATGAATGGCATAAATATTATTGCTGTTGCTGCTGTTTTTGTTAGCATAGATTATTCTATGAGACACAGAAATGTGCCGGCAGTACACTGGTCTGCTTTGTTACATTTATTATGTATTTTAAACAGTCATTAAAGCATTAGAGAATAAACTATTAGAACCCAATCAAAGGGAAGTTCCCTTAATTCAATATGACATGCTTTTATGGGGCACCTGCTATGGCTTAAGCAGAATGTTACGGACCTATATATACTGAGCTGGTGAATAACTTATACAGTCTAGCAGGGACAGATATGAAACATCATGTTCAAAAGTCACACTTCGGTGATTTGGGCACCGTATTCTGACCTAACTGAAGAAACTTGCATGTGTCTTGAGTATTGAGAGTTGAAGGAAATGTGTTCCTGGATGGCATCACTGAATTTGGGGGAATCCTGTCTATAATTTTGTATGTGAATTTAGAGAGGAAGTGTCCATTTCTCTAATCATTTATGGCAGCTGGAATCCTCTCTGTTTGACATTGAAGTTGGTAGTTTTGGCTGGTTTTCTCAGTCTCAGCTTCTCTTTGTATTTCATTCCATCTCAATTTCTATCTTTTTTTTTTCTTGAGAGAGAGAGTGCAAGAGTTAACTTGCAAACAGAGGAGAAGCAGAGGGAAAGGGAGAGAGAATCTTAAGCAGGTTCCATGCCCATTGTGGAGCCTGATGTGGGGCTCGATCTCACAACTGTGTGATCATGAGTTGAGCTGAAATCAATCAAGCTGGGTGGCTTAGTTGACTGAGCCACCCAGGCCCCCCCTAATTTCTGTCTTTTAATCTGTCTCTCCTTATCCTTATATGACTTCCTTCTGCTTAAAGGCATTTACAAAGTATAAAAACGCTTCAGAAAAAAGTGTGGTGAATAAATATAGTGACTATTTACCGTTGTAGTGTACAAAACATATACACGCTCATTATCTCATTTGGACCTCACAGTTCTCTTTTAGGTTGGTAGCGTCATGTTGTAGGGATCAAGACATGCATCAAAATTTGGACTTGAACTCCAAATCCACTCTTGTGGCTATTTCTACTTTTCCATGACTCTTAAGATGGGGGATGCCCACTTTACATTTTTACTTACGAATATTCATTAAGTTATTAAAGTAAACATAGGTTTAGTAAACTATTGAAAACTCCAGCAACTACTAAAGTTGAAATTTCTTTTTGCCTTTCCATTTCTCCTGTCTCTCTGTTCTATGGTATCTTTACTCCTAGGCTAAACCGTGACAATGTGCATTCTGTCCATTCTCTTCTGCCTTCTTTGGGCCTGACTTCTTTGGGCCTGACTCCATTAAGAATGTCTCCTTTCTCTTTTGTACATTCAGTCTTCTCCACTAGCTACTTCTTCGTCATCAAGCACAGTGAAACATTTCCTTCCTTAAATAGGAAAGACTTTTTGCCCTGCATGCATCCTCATCTCTGTCCTTTATTCTTCCAACAGTCTAAGCTTCTTGAACTAAATGACTCTGAGTCCTCTGAATTATCTAATCCTGTTTTCTGAGCTTTTGTCCTTCTTTTCTCTTCAAAGCTTTGCAGACAGGTTTCTTTCCTCACCAGTCTACCGAAACCACTCGTTGTAAGGTTGGCAGCCTGTTAACCTGGTTGGTCCAAGTTTACCTGCCTTAACCGGGGTCTCCTGCACCAGGCAATGTGATCACGACTTCTCTGACGACTCGCCTATGTAGATGATATGGTGGGTGGGTTGACAGGGTCAAAACGTTGCGTTTTATTAGTGTCTCTGACTCTGGTGCCCTAATTCTTCAGAAAGTCTTCCAAATGAGATGAAATAGGACCCCTAACAAAGCCAAATCAACAAAATAATGACTCTTGCAGAGGAAAGAGTCTAGTTGCCTAATGTCATTATCAAGCTCTTTAGGTGACCTTGATCAAATAGCATTTCCTTTTTTTTTTAAAAAAGTCTTTATTAATGTTTGTTTATTCTTGAGAGAGAGACAGAACATGAGCTGGGGGGGCGGGGGTTTGCAGAGAGAGAGACAGAGACACCGAATCTGAAGCAGGCTCCAGGTTCTGAGCTGTCAGCACAGAGCCCGACGTGGGGCTTGAACTCACAGACTGTGAGATCAAGACCTGAGCCAAAGTCAGATGCTTAACCGATGGAGCCACCCAGGCTCCCCTCAAATAACATTTCCTATTTGAATTTTCGTTTCCTTCATACCAAAACCTAGTCTACTTCACACCATTGTTGTGAGGACTGAAGGACCGAATGTGTGTGAAAATATTTGGTAACCTCTAATGTATGGACTTCTCTTGTATTTGGACTCCCAGCCTGTGTACCCTAAAGCAGTGCCCCACAGTGGTTTGAGTAGTTCTCTGGACTTGAATGATGAACTGTGGCAATGACCTGTTGGAAGACCGCATGGTTACCTGAGGGTCTCTTGAGGAAAGCCACATGGAAATGGAAGAAAGAAACAGGTATAACAAACTTGATGCACTGCCTTAGCCTTAGTCGTGGGAGGAGAGGAGTGGCTTTATGGACAGTTCGGAAGCTGTTACTCAGTATTTCTCTGGTCTAGTTGCCTTTGGGTGGATGTCAGAGTCCTAGGCAGAGAGATTACTGTAGACATACATGCAAAGGGCTGTTTCGCTACTAAGATCTGTGTCCTCTCTAGCAGAATATAATACGGAGAACTTGAGCATTCTCTCACATTCACCACAATTTTGATCACATAAGGGCTCTGGTATACCGGTGGCAGAGCCCAGCAGGAGGTAGTGGGAGTGTTAGAGAGAGACGGGTGCCTGGCACAAGGCTGACAGCTCTCTTGGGAGACCACCAGGTCCAACAGGATGGAGTGACAGGGCCCGTCAGAGGCAGCAATGCTCAGTGAACTTGGCAAAAGTTGAGAGCAAATGCTGGTTGTATATGTAGCTGCCCGGACCTATTGGTGAGAAAAATGTGAGATCCCCTTTGGGAATTCCCAGAAATACTTGGAAGTGTGGCGATCTGACACAGAGGCTGAGAACCTTCTGGGTGGCTAGGTAAGAGGATAAGAAATTGGGGTTGGTATTGTGAATGCCACTCAGCTGGTCCTGACAATCTGTTGAAGCCTGGAGACCATTGAGTTACAGATGCAAGCTACCATTTTATTATCAATCAGCCCATTTCTGTTTCTGCAGGGATAGTTTTATTTACTGTACAAACACAGGGAGCATCATTCATATCGTAATCTATGGTAATGACATCCCTTTGAATTATGCAGCCCTGAGGGTAGCTGAGTCTCACTAGGTAATTGGATTTTTCTCTACTCGCTTGTTGCGGCCTAGACCTTACCTTCTTTTGGGCATGCTCTATAATCATGAATATTTTACATCAAATTCATCTCCAAAGAGGGATATCTTGGGAGAAGTGTATTTAACATTATGTAATAAGCATTCAGCCTGCCGTAGTTACATTTATAGCTTGAATTAAAGCCAACCCTCCCGAGGTTTAGAATGTCAATAAATGACAAATGGGCTCCCTGGCCCCTTATTCCTCAGCACTTTACCACAGGGCGAAATTTAGAAGGCAGCTCATCGTGATATTTTAGGGTCCGTGTGGAGTCCTCGCCCTCTGCCCAAGCAAATCAAGTGAACAGGATGCAGTCACTTCTATTTTCATCTCTTGATTTAGCCACATTAAAGACACCACTGTCAGCTGGGGTTGGAAAGTATCACTGAACGCAATTCCCTCGCTACGAAGCCCATGCAGCCTTCCTTCTGATTCCTCCCGTAACTAAATAATTGGTCAGACAAAGCACTTGGGATTGCAAGTTAATAAAATTCAAATGAATCTAGGATATATCTCAAGAAGCAAGTCCGTCTTACACAGAAGTTAGCATCCTCCATGTAGTGGTGCAGAAATTGATCTCATAAATGACTATCAGAGCAATATTATGAAGTCGTAAGGCAGGCCACTTTCTGCCAACTAAAAGGACAAAAAATTAAAAATAACCATCCACAGCACAGTGATTCCTATTGAATTCCTCAGATTATGTATTGCTTACAGTACAACTTGGAATTGTCTTCCAGTTTAAAGGAAACATTTTGGGGGGGCGCCTGGGTGGCTCAGTCATTTAAGCATCTGACTTCAGCTCACGTCATGATCTCACGATTTGTGAGTTCGAGCCCCGTGTCGGGCTCTGTGCTGACAGCTAACTCAAAGCCTGGAGCCTGCTTCGGATTCTGTGTCTCCCTTTCTCTCTGCCCCACCCCTGCTCGTGCTCTGTCTCTGTCTCTCTCAAAAATAAAAATAAACATGAAATAAACAAATAAAGGAAACCTCTTCTGTTGTGGTGGCCTCTGAGAAAATGTATATCTGCCTCGAGTGTGGGTAGCCAGACTTGACCACAGAATGTCAAAAGGAATTTACATGTAAATTCAGAACTTCGAATAAATATTTCAAAAAGCCATCTGGGTTTATTTGTGAGAGAAAATTTTGAAACAGAGACATCTGAATTACATGTAGCGATGGCTCTGATAAATATATAACCTTTCTCAATAGCTAATTAGGCTAGCACTGCTGAAGAAAATGTAAGTCCTGTCTTTTCGTCTGTGGTAAATAGTCACTTACTGAGTATGTGCAGCATCCG
>JAESUZ010001458.1:0-81664 GCA_017311185.1 Proteles cristata cristata
TTTTAAAATTATAATTTACTGTCAAATTGGCTAACATACAGTGTGTGAAGTGTGCTACTGGTTTGGGGGGTAGATTCCCATGGTTCATCGCTTACATACAGCACCCAGTGCTCACCTCAACCAGTGCCCTCCTCAATTCCTATCACCCATTTCCCCCTCTCCCCCATGCCCCTATCAACTCTCAGATTGTTCTCTGTATTTAAGAGTCTTTTATGGTTTGCCTCCTTCCCTTCCTGTAACTATTTTTCCCCTTCCCTTTCCCCATGGTCTTCTGTTAAGTTTCTCAAGATCCACATGTGACTGAAAGCATATAATATCTGTCGTTCTCTGCCTGACTTATTTCACTTGGCATAGTACCCTCAGTTCCAACCACGTTGCTGCAAATGGCATGATTTCATTCTTCCTCATTGCCAAGTAGTATCCATTGGATATATAAACCACATCTTCTTTATCCATTCATCAGTTGATTGGCATTTGGGCTCTTTACATAATTTGGCTATTGTTGAAAGTGCTGCTATAAACATTGCCCCTATCGATCAGTACTCCTGTATCCTTTGGATAAATTCCTAGTAGTGTTATTCCTGGGTCATAGGGTAGTTCTATTTTTAATTTTTTGAGGAACCTCTACACTGTTTTCCAAAGAGGCTGCACCAGATTGCATTTCTATTAACAGTGAAAGAGGGTGCCGTTTTTTCCACATCCTCGTCAGCATCTGTATATTCTTGATTTGTTCATTTTAGCCACTCTGACAGGTGTGAAGTGGTACGTCAGTATGGTTTTGATTTGTATTTTCCTGATGACGAGTGACGTTGAGTATCATTTCATTTGTCTGTTGGCTATCTGGATGTCTTCTTTAGAAAAGCATCTATTCATATCTTCTGCTCATTTCTTCACTGAATTATATGTTTTTCAGGTGTTGAGTTTGGTAGTCCTTCATAGATTTTGAATACTAAACCCTTATCTGATATCTCATTTGCAAGTATCTTTTCCCATTCTGTCAGTTGCCTTTTAGTTTTGTTGATTGTTTCCTTTGCCGTGCAGAAGTTTTTTTCTTATCAAGATGAGGTCCCAATAGTTCATTTTTGCTTTAATTCCCTTTCCTTTGGAGATGTGTTGAGTAAGAAATTGCTGTGGCTGAGGTCAAAGAGGTTGTTGCCTGCTTTCTGCTCGAAGGTTTTGATGGTTTCCTGTCTCACATTTAGGCCTTTCATCCATTTTGAGTTTATTTTCTGTATGGTGTAAGAAAGTGGTCTAGTTTCATGCTTCTGCATGTTGCTGTCCAGTTCTCCCAGCACCATTTGCTAATGAAACTATCTTTTTTCCATTGGATGTTCTTTCTTGCTTTGTGAAAGTTTAGTTGGCCATACATCTGTGGGTCCAATTCTGGGTTCTCTATTCTATTCCATTGGTCTTTGTGTCTGTTTTTGTGCCAATACCATACTGTCTTGATGACTACAGCTTTGTAGTAGAGGCTAAAGTCTGGGATTGTGATGCCTCCCGTTTTGGTTCTCTTCTTCAATATTACTTTGGCTATTCGGGGTCTTCTGTGATTCCATACGAATTTTAGGATTGTTTGTTCTAGCTTTGAGAAGAATGCTGCTGCAATTTTTATTGGGATTACATTGAATGTGTAGATTGCTTTGGGTAGTATTGACATTTTAATAATGTTTATTCTTCTGACCCATGGGCATGGAATGTTTTTCCATTTCTTTGTGACTTCTTCAATTTCCTTCATAAGTTTTCTATAGTTTTCAACATACAGTGTTTTATATCTTTGGTTAGGTTTATTCCTAGGTATTTTACGATTTTTTTTTTGTGCAATTGTGTATGGGATCAATTTCTTGATTTCTCTTTCTGTTGCTTCATTGTCGGTGTATAGAAATGCAACCGATTTCTGTACATTGACTTTGTACCCTGTGATTTTGCTGAATTCATGTATCCGTTCTAGCAGACTTTTGGTGGAGTCCGTTGGGTTTTCCATGTAGAGGATCATATCATTTGTGGCCCTATAGTGTATTTCTAATTTCAGTTATTGAGTTATTTGTGGGTTAGTTGGTCCGAGGGTTGTGGGTTATCGTTAAGCTGTTCTTTTTAAAATATTTTCTATCTCTTTGCTAAAGGTCTCAGTGAGATCCTCTGCTGTTTTCTTAAGTCCAGTAAGTATACTTATGAACATTACTTTGTATTCTTTATCAGGTATATTGCTTAGTTTTATTTCATTTAGCATTTTTTTGCTTTCGTTTTGGCCTGTTCCTTGAAATATTTCTCTGTCTCTTCATTTTTTCTAACTCGTTGTGTTCATTTCTGTATATTAGATAAGGCAGTTATGTCTTCTGAGCTTCAAAGTAGTGTCCTTATGAAAAAGAGTTTCTGTAGTTCCCTGTAGCACAACGTCCCTTATTCACCAGAACCAGGCACTTCAGTAGTGCCTCCTATGTAGGTTGTGTGTGCCCTTCTGTTGTGGCTGAGCCTTGTCTGCCTTCAGTACTGTTGGCTGCAATGGTCCAACTTTGACTATTGTGGCATAGTAAGCAGGGTTTAATCCCTGTGCTGTTAAAAAGACAATGTGAGGCTCTAGGCTTATTTTTGGGCAGTGTTTTCAATCAATCCAAGTGCCTGTCCTCCGCTCAGTTGCCAGCGCTGCAGTCACACTGACCTGCAGGACACTCTCCATATGAACATTTGTTCATATGAACATGAACATTTACACATATATATATATACACATACACACACACACACACACACATACATACATATAATTGCTTTTCTGATTGGGTGTGATTCACTCCCTGTCTTCGAATTCACTGATCTTTTCTTCTGCTTTGTCTGTCTATATTGAACCCCTCTAGTGTACTTTTCCAATTCAGTTATTGTATTTTAAAGTTCTGTGACTTTTATTTGCTCTTTTCTTATATTTTCTGTCTTTTGCTATTGAGATATAAGCATACAACATTATATTAGTTTCAGGTGTACACCCTAATAACTTGATATTTAAATGTTTGGTGATATAATCATCATAATAAATCTAGTTAACATCTGTCACTATACATAGTTACAGAATCTTTTTCTTGTGATGAAAACTTTTAAGGTCCACTCTTTATTCCCTTGATAGTTTATTGTCAAGTTGGTTTCCATATAACACCCAGTGCTCATCTAAACAAGTGCCCTCCTCCATGTCCATCACCCCACTTCCACTCTTCCCCACCCCCATCAGCCCTCAGTTTGTTCTCAACATTCAACAGTCTCTCATGGTTTTCCTCCCTCCCTCTCCCCCACGATTTTTCCCTTTCTTCTCCCCCATGGTCCTCTGTTAAATTCCTCCTAATCCACTCATACGTGCAAACATATGGTAGCTGTCTTTCTCTGCCTGACTTACTTCTCTCAGCATAACACCCTTGAGTTCTATCCATGTTGCTACAAATGGCCAGATTTCATTCTTTTCATTGCCATATAGCATTCCATTGTATAGATAAACCACATCTTCTTGATCCATTCATCAGTTGATGGACACTTAGGCTCTTTCCATGTTTTGGCTATTGTTGAGAGTTCTATGTACATTCTATGAACATTGGGGTACACGTGTCCCTATGCATTAAGATCCACTCTTTAGCAACTTTCCAATATGTAATGTAGTATTATTAACTATAGTCATCACATTGTACATTATATCTCATGACTTAATAATTTCAAAACTGAAACTATACTATAACCCTCCCCTTTACCCATTCCACTCAACCCTCACTTTGGCAACCACCAGTCTATTATTTGAATCCTCTAATATCATATTGCTGTACATTTCTCCCTTAAGTGCATTTATGTTGGGTGCATAACTATTTACAAATGTTATCTCCTTTTATTGGATTGTCCCCTTTATAATTATGTAATGATCCTTTTTGTCTTTGTATCTATGCACTTGGTGGGGTTTTTTTTTTTTTTTACATCCCACATATCCATGAGATCATATATTATTTGTCTTTACTGACTTATTTCACTTAGTAAAATGGCCTCAAAATCTACCTGTGTTGTTGCAAATGGCAAGATTTTATTTTTTATTCCTGAATGATATTACATTATTGTATATATCACATTTTTTATCCATTTGTCGTTGAATACTTCATTTGATTCCATATCTTGACTATTGTAAATAGTGCTGCAATTAACATGTTGGTGCACAGATTTTTTTCAAGTTATTGTTTTCATTGTCTTTGGGTAAATACCGAGAAGATAGTCACATTTGTTTGTTTTTCCTTTTGTTTCCTTTGCTTTTGGTATCAAATATTAAAAATCATCACCAAGACAAATGTCTTACTGCTTATTTATCTATTAGAAATTTTCTGGTTTCAAGACTTATGTTCAAGTCTTTAATCTATTTCGAGTTAGTGTGTGTGTGTGTGTGTGTGTGTGTGTGTGTGTGTGCGCGCGCGTGCGTGTGAATGATGTAAAATAGAGGCCTGGTTTCATTCTTTCACATGTGGTTGTTCCATTTTCCAGCACTATTTATTGAAAAGACTGTCTTCCCCATTGTATATTCCTGGCTACATTGTCACAAATTAACTGACCCTATATGCATGGGTTTATTTCTCGTTCTGTGTTCTGTTCCATTGATCTATGTGTTCGTTTTCCTTTCTTTTTGTTGGCAGGGAATTAACTAATTAATTAATTTATTTATTTACTTATATTTCATAGTTATGTCAAGTTGGTTTCCAAATAACACCCAGTGCTCATCTCAACAAGTACCCTCCTCCATGGCCAATCACCCCTCTTCCACTCTCTCCCACCCACATCAGCCCTCAGTTTGTTCTCAGCATTCAAGAGTCTCTCATGGTTTGCCTCCCTCCCTCTCCCCAACTATTTTTCCCCTTCTTCTCTCCCATAGTCTTCCGTTAAGTTCCTCCTAATCCACCTATACATGTAAACATATGGTATCTGCTCTTCTCTCCCTGACTTATTTCACTCAGCATAACACCCTCAGTTCCATCCATGTTGCTACAAATGGCCAGATTACATTCTTTCTCTTTGTCATGTAGTATTCCATTGTATACATAAACCACATTTTCTGGATCCATTCGTCCGTTGATGGAAACTTAAGCTTTTTCCATGTTTTGGCTATTGTTGAGAGTGATGCTATGAACATTGGGGTACATTTGCCCCTATGCATCAGCACTCCTGTATCCCTTGGGTAAATTCCTAGCAGCGCTATTGCTGGGTCATAGGGAAGTTGTATTGTTAAATTCTGAGGAACCTCCATATTGTTTTCCAGAGGGATTGTACCAGTTTCCATTCCCACCAACAGTGTAGGAGGGTGCCCATTTCTCCACATCCCTGCCTGCATCTATAGTCTCCTGATTTGTTCATTTTTGTGACTCTGACCGGCGTGAGATGGTATCTCAGTGTGGTTTTGATTTGTATTTCCCTGATGAGGAGGGACGCTGATCATCATTTTACGTGTCTGTTGGCCATCTGGATGTCCTCTTTGATGAAGTGTCTGTTCATGTCTTATGCCCATTTTTTCAACGGATTGTTTGTTTTTCGGGTGTGGAGTTTGGGGAGATCCTTATAGATTTTGGATACTAGCCCTTTTTCGGATATGTCATTTGTGACTATCCTTTCCCATTCCATGAGTTGCCTATTAGTTTTATTGATTGTTTCTTTTGCCAAGCACAAGATTATTACCTTCATTAGGTCCCAGTAGTTAATTTTTGCTCCTGAGTCCCTTGCCTTTGGAGATGTGTCAAGTAAGAAATTGCTGCGGTTGAGGTCAAGGAGGTTGTTTTCTGCTTTCTCCTCTAGGGTTTTGAAGGTTTCCTGTCTCACGTTCAGGTCCTTTTTCCATTTTGAGTTTATTTTTGTGTATGGTGTGAGAAAATGATCTAGTTTCATTCTTCTGCATGTTGCTGTCCAATCTCCCAGCACCATCTGTTAAAGAGGCTGTCTTTTTTCCATTGGATACTCTTTCTGGCTTTCTCAAATATTAGTTGGCCATACATTTGTGGGTCCCATTCTGAGTTCTCAATTCTATTCCATTGGTGTATGTGTCTTTTTTTGTGCCAATACCATATTTTCTTGATGATTACAGCTTTGCAGTGGAGGCTAAAATCTGGGACGGTGATGCCTCCCGTTTTGGTTTTCTTCTTCAATATTACTTTGACTATTCGGGGTCTTTTGTGGTTCCATACAAATTGTAGGATAGTTTGTTCTAGTTTGGAGAAGAATGCTGGTGAAATATGGATTGGGATTGCATTGAATGTGTAGATTGCTTTGGGTAGTCATGACATTTTAACAATATTTATTCTTCTGATACATGCGCATGGAATATTTTTTCATTTCTTGTGTCTTCTTCAATTTTCTGCATAAGTTTTCTATAGGTTTCATCATAAAGATCTCTCATATCTTTGGTTAATTTTATTCCTAGGTATTTTATGTTTTTTTGTGTAATTGTGAATGGATCAGTTTCTTGATTTCTCTTTTTTCTGCTTCATTTTTGGTGTATAAAAATGCAACCGATTTCTGTACGTTGATTTTGACCCTGCAACTTTGCTGAATTCTTGGATCAGATCTGGTAGGCTTCTGGTGGGTTCTGTCGGGTTTTCTATGTAGATTATCATGTGTTCTGCAAAAAGTGAAAATTTGACTTCTTTGCCAATTCTGATGCCTATTATTTCCTTTTGTTGTCTGATGGCTGAAGCTAGGACTTCCAGCACTCTGTTAAACAATGGTGTTGAGAGTGGACATCCCTGTCGTTTTTCTAATCTCAGGGGAAAAGCTCTCAGTTTTCCCCGTTGAGGATGATATTAGTTGAGGGCTTCCCATTTTTTTATGATGTTTAAGTAAGTTCCTTCTATCCTGATTTTCTCGAGGGTCTTTATTAAGAAGGGATGTTATATCTTATCAAATACTTTTTCTGCATCTATCGACAGGATCATACATTTTTGTCTCTTTTCTTTTGTTATTGTGATGTATCACAGTGATTGATTTGCGAATATTGAACCAGCCCTGTAACCCAGCAGTGAATCCCACTTGATCTTGATGGATAATTCTTTTTATGGGCTGTTGTATTCGATTTGCAAGTATCTTGTTGAGGATTTTTGCATCCATATTCATCATGGATATTGGCCTGTAGTTCTCCTTTTTTGCTGGGACTCTGGCTTGGGAATCAAAGTGGTGCTGGCTTCATAAAATAAGTCCAGAAGTTGTCCTTCCATTTCTATTTTTTGGAATAGTTTGAGAAGAATGGGTATTAATTCTGTTTTAAATGTCTGGTAGATTTCCGCAGGGAAGCCATCTAGCCCGTGGCTCTTATTTGTTAAGAGATATTTTATAACTGATTCGATTTCCTCACTTGTTATGGGTCTGTTTAGGTTTTCTATCTCTTCCTGTGTGAATTTTGGTAGTGCGCGTGTGCTTAGGAATTTGTCCATTTCTTCTAAGTTGTCCAATTTGTTGGCATATAATTTTTCATAGTATTCCCTGTTAATTGCTTGTATTTCTGGGGGATTGGTTGTAGTAAGTCTATTTTCTTTCATGATTTTGTTTATTTGAGTGCTCTCTTTTTTTTTTTTAGAAGCCTGGCTAGAGGTTTGTCAATTTTGTATAGTTTTTCAAAAAGCCAATTTCATTGATCCATTCAACTGTGGTTTTTTTTTTATTCTATATTGTTGATTTCTGCCCTGAGTTTTATTATTTCTCTTCTCGTACTGGGTTTGGGGTGCTCTTGTTGCTCTCCTTTTAGTTCCTTTAGTTGCGTTGTGAGATTTTGTACTTGCACTTTTTCTAATTATTCAAGTAGGCCTGGAGTCCAATGTTTTTTTCTCTTAGACTGCCTTTGCTGAATCCCATAGAGTTTGGATTGTTGTACTTTCATTTTCATTTGTTTCCATATATGTTTTAATTTCTTCTCTAATTGTCTGATTGGCCCATTCGTTCTTTAGTAGGGTGTTCTTTAACCTCCATGTTTTGGGAGGTTTTCCAGACTTTTCCTGTGGTTGATTTCAAGTTTCATAGCATTGTGATCTGAAAGTGTGCACGGTATGATCTCAATTCTTTTCATATTTATGGAGGGCTGCCTTATGCTCCAGTATGTGATCTATCTTGGAGACTGTGCCATGAGCACTTGAGAAGAAAGTGAATTCCATTGCCTCACGATGTAGAGTTCTATATATATCGGTCAAGTCAATCTGGTCCAATGTGTCATTCAAGTCCATTGTTTCTTTAGTGATTTTCTGTCTAGATGATCTATCAATTGCTGTAATTTTGAGTATTATAGTCCCCTGATATTAGCACATTCTTATCTATAAGATTGTTTCTGTTTGTGATTGTTTTATGTATTTGGGTGCTCCCGTATCCAGTGCATAGACATTAATAAGTATTAGCTTTTCCTGATGGATAGGCCCTATAATTATTATATAATGCCATTTTTCATCCCTGTTACTGCCTTAACTTTAAAGTCTAGTTTGTCTGATATAAGTATGGCTAGTGTGGCTTTCTTTTGACTTCCAGTAGCATTATGTATATTACTACATCCCTTTACTTTCAATCTGAAGGTTTCCTCAGGTCTAAAACGAGTCTCTTGTAGACAGCAAATAGATGGATTTTGTTTTTTTATCCATTCTGCTACCCTATGTCTTTTGTTTGGAGCATTTAGTCCATTTATATTCAGTATTACTATTTAAAAATATGGGTTTACAGTCATTGTGTTCTCTGTAGGTTTCATGGTTGTAGTGGTGTCTCTGGTACCTTGTGTTCCTTGCTACATTTCCCTCATAGTGTCCCCTTACTATTTCTTGTAGGGCTGGTTTAGTGGTGATGAATTCTTTCAATTTTTGTTGATTTGGGAAGACTTTTATCTTTCCTTCTATTATGAATGATAGAATTGCTAGATAGAGGATTCTTGGCTGCATATATTTTCTGTTCATCACATTGAAGATTTCCTGCCATTCCTTTCTGGACTGCCAAGTTTCAGTAGAGAGGTCTGTAACTATTCTGATAGGTTTCCCTTTTTATATCAGGGACCTTTTGTTCCTAGCTGCTTTCAGAATTCTCTCTTTGTCCTTAAATTTTGCTTATTTCATTATGATATGTCATCCAGAAGATCAATTCAAGTTACGTCTGAGGGGAGTTCTCTGTGCCTCTTGGATTTCAATGTCCGTTTCCTTCCCCAGATTGGGGAAGTTTTCATCTATACTTTGTTCAAGTACCCTTTCAGTACCTTTCCCTCTCCCTCTTCTGTAATTCCTATGATATGTACATTGTTTTGTTTGATTGTATCACTTGATTGTATCACTCAGTTCTCGAACTCTTCTTTTGTGCTCCTGAATTAGTTTATCTGTCTTTTTCTTGGCTTTCTCTTTGTTATGACTGTTTCTTCTAATTAACCTATTCTCCTCTCTGCCTCTTCAATCTGTGCATTGGACACCTCCGTTTTATTATTCATCTCATTTATAGCATTTTTTAATTCATCACAACTATTTTTAAGCTCTACAGTCTTTGTAGCACTAATTTCTCTGATGTCTTCCATGCCTTATTCAAGTCCAGAGATTAATTTTATGACTATTGTTCTAAATTCTTTTTCAGTCATGTTGCTTATATCTGTTTTGAGCAGTTCTTTAGCTGTCATTTCTTCTTCGAATTTCTTTAGATGAATGTTCTTCCATTTCATCATTTTGGTTCACTTTCTGTCTCTTATTAGTTTTGAAAGCTTGTTATGCACTCTGCACATTGGAGTACTGTTATATTAAAGAAGGCTCTTTGACTGTCCGGGGCCTGTCCACTGAGGAAGTGTTCTTTGAATGGTGTCTTTTGGTCTGTGTTGTTGAGACTTTGATTATTTTATTTCCCTACTTGTAGTGGTATTTCAGACTCTTCACCATGTGTAATTTGGCTTGTTTCTTGAGGTAGCCCTATGAGGTTGTCTTCTTCATGGACTCTCTGTCTTTTTTTCCCAAACTCCTGCGGTTCAGTGTCCTATGGCTTCAGGCCTTCTCTGTGAGAGATTGGGGTGAGCAAAATGTACGGAACTCCCTACTTCTCTACCATCCTGCCTCCCTCCCGGCTATGTGTCTGTTTTTCTACCAGTACGATACTGTTTTGATTACTATAACTTTGTGATTTAATTTGAAATCAGGGAGCATGATGTCTCCCACTTCTTTTTCCTTTCTCCAGATTGTTTTGGCTATTTGTAGTCTTTTGTGGTTAAATACAAATTTTGGGAATGCTTGTTCTATTTCTGTAAAAAATGCCATTGGATTGTTGATGGAGATTGCATTAAGTCTTTAGATTGCTTTGGTCATAATGGACATATTAACAATATTAATTCTTCCAGTCCATGTGCTCAGAAAATTTTTCCATTCATTTGTTTCTTATTAATTTTTATATTTTCTCACTTCATTGAAGTTCTCACTGTGTTCATCCATTCTTCTCCTGAGGTTGGTGTGCTTTCATAGCCATTATTTTGACCTCTTTATCAGGTAATAACTCTTCCACATTTCATTAAGGACTTTTTTCTGACATGTTATATTGTTCCTTTATTTAGAATGCATTCTTCTGATTCTTCATTTTCCTTCATTCTCTGGATTGGTTTCTATCAATTAGATTAAATAGCACTTATCAGTCTTGAGGGTGTGGCCTTGTGTAGGGAATGAACTTTATTATTCAACTCTGCCTATCTTTCGGTTGTCTAGTGGCTCCTTGTTATTGAAGGTGTGTCAAGCAATGTCACTGTCCAAAGGGGAGGATTTCAATCAGTACCTAGTTAGGCGATTAGAAGCCAGACCTCTAAACATCAGCCTTTAAAGTATGCAAATATATACAGTTCTATGGGACTACAGGCATAAGTCTCATGGCCACCAGAGCTTGGAGACTTAGAGGTGCTCCCTGTATGGCAGTTGCAAATATTGGTGTCTCAGAAAAATGTCCATGTTACTTTTTGTGGGATATTGGCAACCTGGAGCAAGTCAGAGGGAAAGCATAGAGATGCCATCCACTGGCTTTAATCCTGAAATAACACCTAAGTAGGCCCCTAGATGTGTACCAAACCAGAAGCCTGCCCTTCAGGCTAAAGCTTCAGGACAAACAAATAGGCTTCTTTTCAGTCTGTTGTCTGTGCTGTGCCCTGTCTGTGCTTCAGGAACCCTCTCTCCATTTGTCACAGTTCTATAAGACCTAGTAATGCAAATCCTGTTAGTCAGCAGAAACAGGAAATAAAAGGGGATCACCTGGACAGTAGCTGCAAAAAGCCAACATACCAGATGCATGTAAAAGATCCCCTCTGGGAGACACTGGAGTGTGGCAGAGGGAGAGCACCAATGTGGCACTTATCTTCCTAGGTCTCTAAGATGTATCTAGGCTCTTAGATATGTGTTGAGTTACCAGCTTGCCCCTCAGGCCATAATTATGAATATATGGTAAGAGTCCTCTTCTACAGTAACACTGGGATCCTCAGCTTGTTGCTTTTTGCTCTACCCTGGGCATTGTAGCTGGGTAAGAACTCTTTCTCCATTGGTTACAGTTCTTGGGACCTATACTCACTGGTCACCAGATCCATGTGATCTAGAGCTGTCCCCTGGGAACAGATGCAAAAATTGGGGTACCTGATAAGGGTACAAGCTCACTTCCAGGAGAAACTGATGAGCTGGAGCAAGGTAGAGGGACACAGTCTTCTAAAAAGAAGCTCATGCAATAGTTCCTTCTTGTCTAGAATAATCAGTTTACCAGGAGCATCTAAAAGCTAAAAAGTATAAGTCAGAGTTTCTCAACATTGGCACTATTGATATTTTGGGCCAGATAGCTTTTGTGTGTTGCTTTGTGCATTGTGGGTGGTTTAGCAACTCCCCAAGTTGGTATCAATGAAAAATGTCTGAAGACATTGTCAAGTGTCTCCTGCAAGTGGAACAAAATCATCCCCAGTTAAGAACGATTGGTTTAGAGGCATGGTAGTGTTGTAGTTAAGAACATGGTTTTTGCAGAATTATGTATGAATCAATACTCTTTTTGCTTACTGGCTGCATGACCTTGAACAAATCACTTCATTTCTCTGAACCTCACTTTCCTCATCTGTAAATGGGGACAATGAGGCTTTGTTAGGATTGTTGTAAGGATTAAATAAGATCATGTACACAGAAACATTCAGTACATAGTGGCAATAATAGTATGTTAATATTATTAACCATTATTAATTAACAAAGATTACAAGTTCCCAATAAATGGTGAATGAAAAAAGGAGGTGTTTTAAGGATGGACTCAAGACTTAATTTTTTAGTTGCCTGTCCTGTAATAAAAGAGTTCAGATTTTCCCATTTGCTAGTAGACCTCACTAGCAAGTCATTCCCTCCAAGACTCTATAGCAAGATCTGGAAAGGCAAACTACTGAGCCCTATACTATGTAATCTGCATAATCTATTTGGGTAAGGGTCTCTTAGATTTCTATCTATGTGCAGGCACATAGCTTAACTCCACCCCCTCTCTAGAAGTCAGGTACTCAAGGAAATGAGAAGAGTCTTACCGTAGAATTACACCAGAGACATCGGAAGTCTTGAAGTCTTTGGTAACTACCACAGTTCTCATGACATACTGCACACTGAGAACCGACAGATATATTTCCTTCTACCCACTGATGAGGCATAGTCTTCTGAAAGGTAAAAAAAAAGAAAAAAAACCCAAGAGGTAGAAGTTAGATATAAAAAGAGAGAAAGGGCCAGCTAGAGTAACTATACTACCACATGAAGGGCATTAAGTGACCCCAACAAGGTTCTTCATGGTCTTACTCTCCCCATTCCAATGCTAGCAAATGATGACAGCTGGAAGTGGGGGGCTTTTATTCTTCTATATTGGTTGGGTTGTAAGCCTAAGGAGGATGCCTACTTTGGTTGGATGTAGACAGGAAGAAGTCTTCCTTCCCCCTGTGTGTCCTGGCTAAAGGGGAGTTGGGAAATAGTGGCTGTAAAGAGAAGATGTCTGGTACTTACTACTTCATCTGCGGGCATGAGTAGGTCATCAGTGATAGACAAAGTATTCCATTTGCAATCTTTACTTGCTCTCAAAGCACATAATTTGTGAGACTTCACCTTGCACACTATGAGAAAAGGAAGAAAATGATGGATGTGAATCTGGTGACAATGAAGATTTTAAAGCCCTTCCACAATGTTTGAAGTTCTGACCTACCTCCAAAGGTCTGTTTCTCATATGATCTAGTTCCTTTTTATTCTTACTGGCTAAATTTTCTACTTATCTGACTTGAATGGAAATTGATGGCAAGAAAGAGGTGATTTATATTTTTCCAACTCTTGTGACCATGTTGTCCAATCCTGTCAGATCCAACCCTCCTCCATTTTAATTCATGAAAATCCCCCCCCCTTTGCCAGCTCCTTTCCAACTCTTTTCTTTAGTCTGTTAAGTGTCAGAATTAACTGTACATTAGACTTAGTAACTTAGTGTGAGTCAGTGATACTAAAGCCCCATGCACTCCTTCACCCTAGTTCCATCCACTGGGCTCCATTTCCTAAAGTAATAAGAAAGGTACCTTCGCAGATGATAACATTTCTAGATAAGGCAGGAATGCTTTCTCGACAGACATTGCAATGTTGGGTCCGGTGGCTGTGGCTGGAGTACCAATAGTGCATTCCAACAAGGAAAGGGTTGTTTTCTGCTGCAGGTATCTAAAATAAGTCAAAGAGAAGAGTAAATAGAGAATTAATCACATAGACATATTAGGGAAGGCCAGAAAATCTGCTCCTAAGGCTGAAATGGCCAGGTAGATGTCAGAGCATGTGAAGAGGAAAACCAAATATTGGAGCCAATAGCTAACAAAGCTCCCACCTCCAGTTTTTTCCCCAGTGGTTTTGGAAATGGAAAAAAGAATAGGGAGGTATATCCTGTAATTGGAGCTGGAGACAGGAACAATGGTATCTATATTGCTTATCCAAACCTCTGTATTGGTTTAGTCTAAGCAAAATTAGTTCTGTTAGCCTTGGCTATGGTTCTCTTTGAGTAGTCAGCAAAAGGAGGTAGTTAGCTGGAAATACAATGATAATCCAAGTTGTCTGGCCAAGCAAGTAAGGGAGGAGGCAGGCCTCTGTGACTCTGGGCTAAGGAATGCTTTAACTATCTCCTGAAGATATACATTCTCCTTCTTGGCCTTACTGCTGCCAGGTAATCAGAACACTGCATTACCTGGACAATAGTTTCATTTCAGGGGTTTTTTGCCCAAACACTTTTTTTTCCCTGAATGCCACACTCTGACTACCTATAGCAGTTTCCTGTTTAATCAACTTAATTCACTAAAAATTCATCAAACAAATATTTATTATGTGCTTAGCACTTTTCAAGGCATTGGAGCTATATGAACACGACAAAATCCCTGCCCTCATGAAATTATATTCTATTTGGAGTCCTCTTTCATGATACTGAATTTGACATTTGCTGTTACCCAGCCTATAAATACTGCATTTGTTTATCACAGACTGATTGTCATGATTATGGGAAATGCAGAGGGTATATCAGCAACTAGTTTGGGGGTTAAAAGGAGAATTGAAGTGGTGGGCACCAAAAACTCTTATTCTGGGTGTGCATTCCATTGGACGCTTCCACCTTCTTTTCTCACTCCTGTGAATGTCTGATTTTTTTCCTGTTCTGCCCTCCTCTTGAGTGTAGACATAAGTGTACACATTTAGCTTTTTATTCTTGAAAATAAGTAATGGATTATATTTATATAATATAATGGGCTGGGTGAGTAAAGGCATATCAATATTTTAAAAAGAACTATATACTCTCCCTTATCACAGCTGATAGAGGTCCATTAGAGAGAGAGAGAGAGAGAGAGACAGAACGAGAGAGAGAGCTATTGAGGGTTCTAGCATATTAAATACTCAGCCTTGATCAGTTTACAGGAATTAGCCATCTAAACCATAGCTTAGACATGTCAGTCTCTGATCCCTCCTTACCCCTACTGGTATTCTGGATATGTGTTAAGCTGCTGTTGGATTGACCAGGAAGCTTCTGGAAGGAAAAGCTACTTTGATAAGCTAAAGGCTTACCTGGTGTGTGATCACTTTGTGATTGCAATGTTTCTTGCATGCTTAGATCCTGACAAAGTTCTAAGAAGATCAGAGTAGATGGTGTAGAGTCCTGAGGAAGTGACATAGTCTTGGCTTTGGCAGTCTGAGCTCCCAGCACCTTTCTACTTCCCAAGCTACTAAATTATAACTCTACATGTATGTTCCTTCATTCCTTCCAACCTCCTTCCTTCCTACAATAATTAATAAAAGCCAAATTTGTGTCATCTGTGAAGCTGAACACTGGAAATGCAGAGATAAATAATCTAAAGTTATTGCCTCCAGGGAGCTCATAGTCTAGTAGAACAAACAAGTTCCTAAACAGATCATTTCATTACAGACTGACAAGTGAGCTCTCCTAGAATGTGCAAGGCTACACCCATTTCAGAATTATTAAGTAAAGTCATCAGAATTTTGAAGATTAGGAAAATTATTAGCCTATGTTTATTGTAAACCATAAGAAACTGTGCTCTTGAGAGAACACAAAGAGTGTGGCCAGACAAACTTTTGCTGGAGGGATTAGATGGATCCAATAAACTATCTCAGCAGAAACATTGCCAGCTTGGATTGAAGGGTCGGATATGGGACCAAATGAAGAAAGGCTTTCAGATGTTGGGGATTCTACAGGCAGAAAATAGGCTGATAGAGTTACTTGGCTGTGAACATGTGCTATTCTTCAAGAAAATTGAAGAATGACTCCAACTAGGCTAAGAGGTTAGCAGGGATGTTGAGAGTGGCTCAGAGGTCAGAGATTCTCCCCCTACCACAACAGATCCAGAGAGGGTTGGCCTTGAGGTGGGCCACTGTTTCCCTGGACCCAGAGAGTTGGGCCACTTCCTGGGTTAAAGAGGGTGGCTGCCACTCCTGTGGGCTTGAGACAGTGGGGTCAGAGGAAAGAATATCAAACCGCCAGAGAATTTTTCTGAGGCCTGGAAACCTAATGGAATTTGTTCTGCTGTGTTGTCAGTTTGTTCTAGACCAGCAACCCTTTTATTTATTCAATATCCTCTCTTTCGGAATGGGAATGTCTATTCTATGCCTGTCACTACGTTGTATTTTGGAGAGACATCACTTGTTTTCTAGGTTTTACAAGTCCACAAATAGAGAGGAAGTTTTCCTCAATTGCACCATACCAAAAATCTCATTCGTACTTGATTTATATTATTTAGAAGGTAAAGTTTAGGTCTAAGGTTTAATTCTGGAATGGGTTAAGACTTTGGGGGATGCCAGGATGGGGTGGATGTATTTGAATGTAGGAAGGACGTGAGTTTTGGGGGGATGTGAACAGAGGACAAACTCTTATGGTTGAATTGTATTCCCCCCAAAATATGTTCGAGTCCTATTCCCCAGTACCTGTGAATGTGACCTTATTTGGAAACAGGGTCTTTGCATATATAGTTAATTTAAAGAGCCATACTGGATTAGATCACGCATGGCCCTAATCCAATGACTGGTGTCCTTATAATAAGAGGAAAATTTGGACACAACTACGCACAGAGAAAAGAGCACCACGTGAAGACACAGAGCATGTAGATTCAGAAGGTACAACCATGTGATAATGGAAGCAGAGATTAATGTGTTTAACAAGCCAAGGAATGTCGGCAATAACCAGATGCTAAGAAGAGGCAAAGAAAGATCATACCCTAGAGCCTTCAGAGAGAGAATGGCTCTGCTGACACATTGGTTTTGGATTTCTAGACTCCAGAACTGTGAGGGAATAAGTTTCAGCTGTTTTAATTCACCCAGTTTATGGTAATTTGTTATTGCAGTCCTAAGAAACTAATACAGTATATCATTACAGGATTTTCTAGTAGTTGACACAGATTAAAAATCCATTTTGAAGACAGATGAAAAACTGGCATGTATACAAATCACTGATCTCTGAATGCTAAGGAAGACTGTTTAACTTAAGGCTTTCAGTGTGTAGTTGTTGGGTTTTGTGCTTGTTTTTTTTATCCCCTCTAAAATATTTACGTGAATTACATTCACGCAGAGACCATCATTCCAATCACATTCTTTGCTGTTTTAGGGCAGCTAAAGCTATTTCCTCCATCTATTGAATCCTTCTCAGCATAATCCAGAACCCACATAGGCACAATAATTATTTTTCTATTAAAGAAGATCTTGTAAGTCCCGGCTTTTTGTAAACTCTACAGCACTCTCCAAATGTGAGGATTTAAATAACATTAATTATCTGAGTAGTGCTTAAGAATCTCAGATGAAACATCCCATAAAGCACAAAATTTTCTAAAGACATATTTTTCTTAAAGAAATCTTGTTTGGGATGGCTTATATGATGAAAAGCTATGTTTAGATATAACAGAATCTGTAATTTGTGCTGTAACTTGAACTCAACTACTTTTGTTATATCAAATTTTGGTAAATACAAAATGTTAGGGCCTCCACTTTGGCCATTGGTAGGGTGAGAATATCATCCAAATTTGGACACTTTAACAGTAAAAGGGAAGGCTATTAGTAATTATGGTGGGACAACAAATGTAAACTGTGTTTATCCTGATATGCATGTGCTAGACAATCATTTAGTCAACTTGAATCTATTTGTTGATCTACACAGTCTAGTTGTTTGGCTTAGTGCCACTAAGGTGTCTATCAGACTACCCCATAATCACAAGTGGTGGGGACTAGAAGAGAATAAAGATAATTAATTAGACAGAATTTAAGATGTCCTTACAAGAGCATGGATCAAGAGTTAGGAGATCTGAAATCTTAATTCTTCAAGAGTAAACAGTGACTTTAGGCAAGGCAACTGAACTCTGAAGTTCAGTTTTTTCATCTGATTAATTAAATCTTAGAATCATAAGGTTTTGAAATTGAAATGAATGTTGGAATTCATCTAGTCTACCTATCAGAAAAAACTAATTTTCATTTTAAAGTGAAATATAAAAATTGAGGTGTATTGGAAAATTAAAAATTATATCTATTTAATTTAATTTGATGACTGATACACACACACAGTAAAATAATCACCCAAAGTCAAACTAATTAACATATCCATCACCTCAGATAGTTACCACTTTCATTCCTTCTGTGTCTCTGTGTGTGTTGAGAACACTTAAGATCTTCCCTCTTAGCAAAGTTTAGTATACAATAAATGATTGTTACTTATAAATGCACTGTTGTGCATTAGAGCTCCAGAACTTATTCACCCTGCATAACTGAAACTCTGTACCCCTTAACCAACATCTCATTTCTCCTTCTCCTACCACTTGGTAACCACCCATTTGCTCTCTCTTCTCTAAGTTTAACTATTTTAGATTCCACGTATAAGTGAGATCATGAAGTATTTGTCTTACTGCTTCTGGCTTTTTAAATTTAATATAATGTCCTCTACATTCATCCATCTTGTTGCAACTGGAAGAATTTCCTTATTTTTAAAAGGCTGAGCAATATTCTAATGTGTATGTGCACATATATGTATGCATATATATATCACATATTCTTTGTTCATTCATCCATTGAGGAGCATTTAGGTTTTTTCCATATCTTAGTTATTGTAAATGATGCTGAAATAAACATGGGGGTGTTGATATCTCTTTGAAATCTGTATTTCAGTCCAGAAGTGGGAATGCTGGAACATAAAATAGTTCTATTTTAAAAACAGATGAACATAAGGTAAGGGAAGCAAAAGTAATATAAAAACAGGGAGGAGGGGCCAAAATGGCTGAACAGCATGGAATTTCTCTGCTTCTCTGATCCCTGAAATGCAGATAGATCAGCATCAAACGATTTTTGCACACCTAGAAAATTTGTCTGAGGATTAACACAACAATATGCTTAACTTGAGCCACAGAACTTGGCAGGTACATGGTGTGGAGAGGTGAACTGGAGGAGAGAAAAGCCACAAAGTGTAGGGAGCGGTATTTGTGGAGAGAGAACACAGAAAGTGGGGAGAGTATAGGAAAAACACTGCACCAAAAAGTGGCTGGAGGGAAAGACAAAGAGCAGAAACACCCACAATTGCCTGAACAAGAAAGGGAAAAAGGAGAGGGTTTCAATATCATTAATATTCTATAAACAGGGCAGAGCAGCATCAGAAATTCTGCAGCCCAATACCTGGCAGTGCTCTGGTGGGAATGGTGAATCCCCAGGAGCTGGCAGAGAGGTCCAATGGGTCTGTGGGGCACACAGGGAGAAGTGGTTCTCCTGATAACCTGCTAGGAGGGCTTCCCCACGGGCATAGGTCCCAGAGAACCCCAGAGAACTCCATTGCTGGTACTGGAACAAAGCCACCAGGGTGTGCTGAAACCTGACATGGGTTGCATGTTGTGATTTACCATAATCCCTGAAATGCTGCCACTATGAGATTGCATGAATTTATTCTGGGGCAAACCAGCATCCAGTCACAACCTCTGAATCTCTGCCATAGCATGATCACACGAATGTCCCCGGGAGCAAGCCAGCATCTGGACACTGCTTGGAGAGACCCTCCCCCAAAGGGTGTGAACAGGTCCAGGCTGCAGGGCCCTCAGAAGTGAGGGGTTTGGAAACACAACCCAATCAGAGATAAAATTGGGGAAGGGGTGGCACCTGGCAGACTGACAGCTTGGACTCAAGCAGAACAGCGGGGAGTGGAAGGAAGCTGGAGACAAAGGAGGGGTACATGATGGCTGGTCAGTGAGAACACAGGGTTCTGATGCTAGAGACTGGGAAGCTGGGTGACACCATTCTCACTTCTCCTGTGCATGAGCACAACATACACGTGTACCTGCACCACACCAATCCACCCCATTAAGATAACAACGCCACCTAGTGGGGAATGGAGCCATACACCAAGCCCTGTCCAACTGCACCAACAAAGCCCCAGAGGACAAACAAAAGTCTCTCTGTCTGATTAGTGTACAGACTTTAAAGTGCTTCATATATAACTTCTAGGGGAAACTGGATGTAATTTCTTTCGGATTTGATTTTGTATGCTGGTCCATCTATTCGAGTTTTTTTTGTTGGTTTTGTGTTTTCTCTTCCTTCTTTTCTTTTTATTGGATACAGAAAGATAAAAATTTGTTTTTATTTTCAGTTTTTATATAAAAATTTGTTTTAATTTTTTACTTTATTTTTTGGAAATTTAAATTTTTACTATATTTTTGTCTTCTTTAATTCATTTTATTCTATTTTATTGTAAACATTTTCTTAATTTTTAAATATTTTCTTTCTTTTTTCTTTTTCTTTTCCTTTATTTCCCTTTTTTTTTTTCTGTTCTATGAAGGCTCTTTCAAAAACCAGACCAGAGCATACCTAGGATCTAGATCCCTTTATTTGAATTTTTTGAGTTCTTTTTAATCTTTTTAATTTTCTTTTTTTCTTGTATTATTTTTCTTCCTCCAAAATGACGAAAAGAAGGAATTCACCCTAATAGAAAGAACAGGAAGAAATGACAGCCAGGGACTTAATCAACACATACATAATCAAGATCCCTGAACTAAAATCTAGAATCATGATATTAAGAATACAAGTGGCGGGGGGATGGGGGTGGGGGCACCTTTGTGTCTCAGTAGATTAAGCACCTGACTTTGGCTAAGGTCATGATCTCATGGTTCGTGAGTTCAAGCCCCATGTTGGGCTCTGTGCTGACAGCTAAGAGCCTGGAGCCTGCTTTGGATTCTGTGTCTCCTTCTCTCTCTACCCCTCCCCTGCTCATGCTCTCTATCTCTCATAAATAAAAAAAAATATTTAAAAATTTAGAAGAAAAGAATACAAGTTTGGGTTGAGAAAAGCATAGAATCCGTTTCTTCAGAGATAAAAGAAGTAAAATCTACTCAGGACAAAATTAACAATACTATAACTGAGATGCAGTTTTGAATGAAAATCACAGCAGCAAGAATGGATGAAACAGACCAGTGAATCAGCAATAAAGAAGACAAAATTATTTCGAAAAACGAGGCAGAAAAAAAGAGGGAAACTAAGGCAAAAGAGCACAAATAAGAATTATAGAACTAAGTGACTCATTAAAGAGGAATAACATCTGAATCATAGGAGTTACAGAAGATGAAAAGAGTCAGAAGGTTTATGCAAGCGAATTATAGCAGAAAAATATCCTAACCTGGGGAAAGACACAGACATCAAAATTCAAGAAGCACGAAAATTTACCATTAGATTCAACAAAAAACGATTATCGCCAAGGCATATCAGAGTCAAATTCACAAATACACAGACAAAGAAAAAATTATGAAAGCAGCAAGGGGAAAATGTCCTTAATCTATAAGGGAAAACTGATTAGGTTCACAGCAGACTTATCCACAGAAACTTGGCAGGCCAGAAAGGAGTGGCAGGATATATTTAATGTGCTGAATCAAAAAATATGCAGCCAAGAATTCTTTATCCAGCAAGGCTGTCATTCAAAATAAAAGAAGAGATAAAGAGTTTCCCAAACTAACAATAGAACTCCCCTATGACCCAGCAATAGCACTGCTAGGAATTTACCCAAAGGATACAGAAATGCTGAGGCATAGGAGCACATGTACCCCAATGTTCATAGCAGCACTCTCCACAACATCTAAAACATGGAAAGAGCCTAAGTGTCCATCAACAGATGAATGGACCAAGAAGAGGTGGTTTATCTATACAATGGAATACTACATGGCAATGAGAAACAATGAAATCTGGCCATGTGTAGCAACATGGCTGGACCTTGAGGGTGTTATGCTGAGCGAAATAAGTCAGACAGAGAAGGACAAATATCATATGTTTGCACGTATAGAAGGATTAGGAGGAACTTGATGGAGGAACAAGGGGGAGAAGAAGGGGAGAAATGGTGGGGGAAAAGGAGAGAGGCAAACCATGAGAGACTCTTGAATGCTGACAAAAACTGAGGACTGATGGATGTGGGGGAGGGGGATGGCATGGAGGAGGACACTTGTGGGGATGAACTGAAAGGTGTTATGTGAGCTAATTTGACAAATAAACTATTTGTAAAAAAAAAAAAAAAAGAAATAGAATATGAGCCACACAGTAACGTTAACTGTTCTGTGGCTATCAAAAATTTAAAAAATAAAAGTTACAATAAAGTAATAAAAAAAATTAAAAGAAAAAGAGTTTCCCAGACTAACAAAAACTAAAGGAGCTCATGACCACTAAACCAGCCTTGCAAGAAATTTTAAGGGGCACTCTCTGAGGGGATAAAAGATGAAAGAAAACAAAAAGAACTAAAGGCTACAAAGACTAGAAAGAACATCACCAGAAACTCCAACTATACAGGCAACAAAATGGTAATAAATACATATATTTCAGTACTCACTCTAAATGTCAATGTGCAAAATACTCCAATCAAAAGACACAGGGTAACAGAATGGATAAGAAAGCAAGGTCTATCTATAGGCTGTTTACAAGAGACCCACTTTAGACCTAAATATGCATTCAGATCAAAAGTAAGGGAATGTGGAAACATTTATCATGTTAATAGTCACCAAAAGAAAGCTAGAGTAGCCATACTTATATCAGACAATCTAGATTTTAAAAATAAAGAATGTAACAAGAGATGAAGAAGGGCATTACATCATAATTAAGGAGTCTATCCACCAAGAAGATCAAACAATTGTAAACATTTATGCCCCCAATGTGACCCACAAATATATAACTCAATCACAAACATAAAGAAACTCATTGACAAAAATACCATAATAGTGGGGGACTTCCATACCCCATTTACAACAATGGACAGTTCATCTAAGCAGAAAATCAACAAGGAAACAATGGCTTTGAGTGCCACACTGGACCAGATGAACTTAACAGATATTTTCAGAAAATTTTATCCTAAAGCACCAGAATACACATTCTTCTCAAGTGCACATGGAATTTTATCCAGAATAGATCACATAATGGGACACAAATCATGCCTTAACAAGTACAAAAAGATTGAGATCAAACCATGCATATTTCACACCATAACACTATGAAACTCGAAATCAACCACAAGCAAATAATTTAGAAAGACAAAAAATACTTGGAGATTAAAGAATATCCTACTAAAGAATGAATGGGTTAACCAAGAAGTTAAAGAGGAAATTAAAAATGCATGGAATCAATGAAAATGATAACACTACAGCCCAATACTTCTAGGATGCAGCAAAGGAAGTCATAAGAGAGAAGTATATAGCAGTGCATGCCTTCCTAAAAATGGAAGAAAGGTTTCAGATACACAACCTAACCTTACAACTTAAACAGCTGGAAAAAAGGATATCTGAGTAGCTCAGTTGGTTGAATGTCAGACTTAAGCTCAGGTCATGATCTTGTAGTCAGTGGGTTTGAGCCCTGCATCGAGGTCTCAGCTAACGGATTGGAGCCTGGAGAGTGCTATGGATTCTGTATCTCCCTCTCTCTCTGCTCCTCCTCTTCTCATGCTCTGTCTTTCTGTCTCCAAGAAATGAATAAATTATTTAAAAAAGAGTCGTAAAAAGAATAGCAAAAAACCCCCAAACCAAAAAAAGATGGGAAATAATAAAGATTAGAGCAGAAATCAATGCTTTTGAAACCAAAACCAATACCAAAACAAAACAAAACAACAAACAAAACAAAACAAAACCCGAAAACAAACAAACAAAAACTGTAGAACAGATCAATGAAACCAGGAGCTGGGTCTTTGAAAGAATTAACAAAATTGATAAATGCTTAGCCAGTTTGATCAAAAAGAAAAAGAAAGGACCCAAATAAATAAAATCAAGAATGAAAGAGGAGAGATCACAACCAACACTGCAGAAATGCAAACAATAACAATAAGGAAAACTTCCAAACTCATTCTATAAGGGCAGTACTATCTTGATTCCAGAATGAGGCAAAAGACCCCACCTAAAAGATGAACTACAGACCAAAGTCCCTGATGCACATGGATGCAAAAATTCTCAACAAGATACAAGCCAACCGGATCCAAAAATACATTAAAAGAATTATTCACCAGGATCTAGTGGGATTTATATCTGGGATGCAGGGCTGGTTCAATATCTGCACATCAATCAATGTGATATATCACATTAATGAAAGAAAGGACAAAACCCATATGATCGTCTCAATAGATGCAGAGAAAGCATTTGACAAACACAGCATCTTTTCTTGATAAAAATCCTCATGAAAGTAGGGATAGAGGGATCATACCTCAAGATCATAAAAGCCATATATGAAAGACCCACCACTAATATCATCCTCAAAGGGCAAAAACTGAGAGCTTTCCCCATAAAGTCAGGAACATGACAGGAATGTCCACTCTCTCTGCTGTTATTCACATAGTATTGGAGGGAAACAAATTAACCAAAGTCTAAAAAAGAGAAATCAAGAGACACCGTTCAAAGAACACTTCCTGAACAGTCAAAGAGCTGTCTTTTCTTTTTTTTCAAATAGTTTATTGTCAAATTAGTTTCCACATAACACCCAGTGCTCATCCCCACAAGTGTCCTCCTCCATGCCCATCCCTCCCTCCCCCCCACTTCCATCAGTCCTCAGTTTTTGTCAGCATTCAAGAGTCTCTCATGGTTTTCCTCTCTCCTTTTCCCCCACCATTTCTCCCCTTCTTCTCCCCCTTGTTCCTCAGTTAAGTTCCTCCTAATCCTTCTATACGTGCAAACATATGATATTTGTCCTTCTCTGCCTGACTTATTTCCAAAGAGCCATCTTTAATAGAGCAGAACTCGCAGGGGCAGAGTGTACAACAAGCTTTTAAGATTAACAAGAGATAAAAAGCTAACCAAAATGACGAAACGGAAAAACTCTCTTCCCAAGAAATTTCAGGAAGAACTGACAGGTAAAGAGCTGCTCAAAACAGATATAAGCAACATAACTGAAGAACTTAGAACAATAATCATAAAATTAATCTCTGGGCTTGAAAAAGCATGGGAGACATCAGAGAAACTATTGCTACAAACACTATGGAGATTAAAAATAGTTATGATGAATTAAAAAATGCTATAAATGAGATAGATAATAAACTGGAGGCGTCCAATGTACGGATTGAAGAGACACAAAGGAGAATAGTGATTTAGAAGACACCATTATAGAAAAAGAAAAAAACTGAGAAAAAGAGAGACAAACTGATCCAGGAACATGAAACAAGAGTTTGAGAGCTCAGCGATACAATCAAACGGAACAATATCCATATCACAGGAATCTCAAAGGAAGAAGAGAGAGGAAAAGGTGCTGAAGGTGTCCTGGAACAAATTATAGCAGAGAACTTCCTGATCCTGGGGAAGGAAGTAGATATTGAAATTCAAGAGGCACAGAGAACACCCCTCAGATGTAACTTGAATTGATCTTCTGCACCACATATCCATAGTAAAACTGGGAAAATAGAAGGACAAAGAGAGAATTTTGAATGCACCTAGGGAGAAAAGGGCCCTAACATACAAAGGGAAACCTATCAGAGTGGTGTCAGACCTATTTACTGAAACTTGGCAGGCCAGAAAGGAATGGCAGGAGATCTTCAATGTGATAAACAGAAAAAATGTGCAGCCAAGAATCCTCTATCCAGCAAGCCTGTCACTCAGAATAGAAGGAAAGATAAAATTCTTTCCAAATAAACAAAAATTGAAAGAATTTGTCATCACTAAACCAGCCCTACAAGAAATCCTGAGGGGGACTCTCTGAGGGAAATGTTGCAAAGAATGCAGGACACTGAAGACACCACCACAAGCATGAATACTACAAAGAACACAATGAATCTACACCCATATTTTCCCACAATAACACTGAATGTAAATGGGCTGAATACTCCAATCAATAGACATAGAGTAGCAGAATGGATAAAAACACAAAATCCATCTATTTGCTGTCTACAAAAAACGCATTATAGACTGGAGGACAATTCAGATTAAAATTAAGGGTATGGAGAAATCTCGATGATGATACTGGAAGTCAAAAGAAAGCTGAAGAGAAGCGCCTGGGTGGCTTAGTCGGCTGGGCATCCGACTTTCGCTTAGGTCATGATCTAGCGGTTCGTGGGTTCAAGCCCCGTGTCGGGCTCTGTGCTGACTGCCAGCTCAGAGCCTGGAGCCTGTTTCAGTCTGTGACTCCCTCTCTCTCTGACCCTCCCCTGCTCACGCTGTCTCTCTCTCTCTCTCCTAGAAATAAAAAAAAAAAAGAAAGCTGAAGTAACTATACTTATATCAGATAAACTACACTTTAAGTTAAAGACAGTAACAAGGGATGAAGAATGGAATTAGATAAAAATTACAGGATCTATCCATCAGAAAGACCTAAAATTATAAATGTCTATGCACCAAATATGGAAGAACCTAAATATATAAACCAATTAATAACAAATTAACAAATAGAAACAATCTTATAGATAAGACTATGGTAATATCAGGGGACTGTAATACTTCGCTTACAGCAATGGATAGATCAACTAGACAGAAAATCACTAAAGAAACAATGGATTTGTTTTTTTTTTTTTACAAATAGTTTATTGTCAAATTAGTTTCCACATAACACTCAGTGCTCATCCCCACAAGTGTCCTCCTCCATGCCCATCACCTCCCTCCCCCCCCACATCCATCAGTCCTCAGTTTTTGTCAGCATTCAAGAGTCTCTCATGGTTTTCCTCTCTCCCTTTCCCCCATTTCCGCCCTTCTTCTCCCCCTTGGTCTTCTGTTAAGTTCCTCCTAATCCTCCTATACGTGCACACATATATTTGTCCTTCTCTGCCTGACTTATTTCGCTCAGCATAATGCCCTCAAGGTCCATCCATGTTGCTACACATGGCCAGATTTCATTGTTTCTCATTGTCATGTAGTATTCCATGGTATAGATAAACCACCTCTTCTTGATCCATTCATCTGTTGATGGACACTTAGGCTCTTTCCATGTTTTAGATGTTGTGGAGAGTGCTGCTATGAACATTGGGGTTCATGTGCTCCTATGCCTCAGCATTTCTGTATCCCTTGGGTAAATTCCTAACAGTGCTATTGCTGGGTCCTAGGGGAGTTCTATTGTTAGTTTCCTGAGGAACCTCCACACTGTTTTCCAGAGGGGCTGTACCAGTTTACATTCCCACCAACAGTGTAGGAGGGTGCCCGTTTCTCCACATCCTCACCAACATCTAGAGTTCTCTGATTGGCTCATTTTAGCCACTCTGACTGGCGTGAGGTGGTATCTCAGTGTGGTTTTGATTTGTATTTCCCTGGTGAGGAGCGATGCTGAGCATCGTTTCATGTGTCTGTTGGCCATCTGGATGTCCTCTTTGGAGAAGTGTCTGTTCATATCTTCGGCCCATTTCTTTACTGGGTTGTTTGTTTTTCGGGTGTGGAATTTGGTGAGTTCCTTGTAGATTCTGGATATCAACCCTTTATCTGATATGTCATTGCAACTATCTTTTCCCATTCCGTTGGTTGCCTATTAATTTTGTGGGTTGTTTCCTTTGCTGTGCAGAAGCTTTTAATCTTGATGAGGTCCCAACAGTTTATTTTGGCTCTTGATTCCCTTGCTTTTGGGGATGTCAAGTAAGAAGTTGCTGCGGTGGAGGTCAAGGAGGTTGTTTCCTGCTTTCTCCTCTAGGGTGTTGATAGTTTTCTGTCTCATGTTCAGGTCCTTTAACCATTTTGAGTTTATTTTTGTGCATGGTGTGAAAAATGACCTAGTTTCATTCATCTGCATGTTGCTGTCCAGTTCTCCCAACACCATCTCTTAAAAAGACTGTCTTTTTTCCATTGGATATTCTTTCCTGGTTTGTCAAAGATTAGTTGGCTGTATACTCTTGTCCACTTCTGAGTTCTCAATTCTCTGTTCCATTGGTCTATGCATCTGTTTTTATGCCAATCCCATACTGTCTTAATGATGAGAAACAATGGATTTGAACGATACATTGGACCAGATGGATCTGGATAGATTTAGAACTCTACATCCTGAGGTTATGGAATTCACATTCTTCTCAAGTGTGCATGGCACATTCTCCAAGATAGATCACATACTGGGACATAAAGCAGCCCTCAATAAATATAAAAGAATTGAGATCATACCATGCACACTTTCAGATCACAGTGCTATGAAACTCGAAATCAATCACGGGAAGAAGTCTGGAAAACCTCCAAAATCATGGAGGTTAAAGAACACCCTACTAAAGAACGAATGGGCCAATCAGGCAATTAGAGAAGAAATGAAAAAATACATGGAAAAAAATGAAAATGAAAACACAACAATCCAAACTCTATGGGATGAGGCAAAGACAGTCCTAAGAGGAAAGTACATTGCACTCCAGGCCTATTTCAAGAAATTAGATAAGTGCAACTGCAAAATCTAACAGTTCACCTAAAAGAACTATAGGGAGAACAACAAGAGCACCCCAAACCCGGTAGGAGAAGAGAAATAGTAAAAATCAGAGTGGAAATAGACAATATAGAACCAAAGAAACAGTTGATCTGATCAATGAAACCAAGAGTTGGTTTTTTGAAAAAATAAACAAAATGGACAAACCTCCAGGCAGGCTCCTCAAAAGGAAATAAGAGAGACTCAAACAGACAAAATCATGAATGACAATGGTCTTATTGCAACCAACCCCTCAGAAATACAAGCAATTATCAGGGAATACTCTGAAAAATTATATGCAAACAAATTGGACAAATTAGAAGAAAGGGACAAATTCCTAAACACACACTCACTACCAAAATTCACGCCAGAAGATATAGAAAATCTGAACAGACCCATAAGTAGTGAAGAAATCAAATCAGTTATCAAAAATCTCCCAACAAAGAAGAGCCCTGGACCTGATGGCTTCCTTGGGGAATTCTACCAGACATTTAAAACAGAATTAATGCCAATTCTTCTCAAGCTATTCCAAAAAATAGAAATCGAAGGAAAACTTCCAGACTCATTTTATGAAGTCAGCATCACTTTGATTCCCAAGCGAGACAGAGATCCAGCAAAAAAAGAGAACTACAGGCCAATATCCTTGATGAATACAGATGCAAAATCCCCAACAAGATACTTGTAAATCGAATCCAGTAGCACATCAAAAAGAATGATTCCCCAAGATCAAGTGGGATTCATTTCTGGGTTACAGGGCTGGTTCAATATTTGCAAATCAATCAATGTGATACATCACATCAACAAAAGAAAAGAAAAAAATCATATGATCTTGTCAATAGATGCAGAAAAAGCATTTGGCAAAATACAGAATCCCTTTTTAATAAAGACCCTAGAGAAAGTCGTGATAGAAGGAACTTACCTAAACATCATAAAAGCCATCTATGAGAAGCCCTCAGCTAACATTATCCTCAATGAGGGAATAACTGAGAGCTTTCCCCTGAGATGAGGAACACGACAGAGATGTCCACTATCACCACCGTTGTTTCACATAGTGCTGGAAGTCCTAGCATCAGCCATCAGACAACAAAAGGAAATCAAAGGAATCAGGAATGGCAAAGAATAAGTTAAACTATCACTTTTTGCAGACGACATGATACTCTACATAAAAAACCCGACAGACTCCACCACAAGCCTACTGGAACTGAACTATGAGATCAGCAGAGCTGCAGTATACAAAATCAATGTACAGAAATCTGTTGCATTTTTATACGCCAACAATGAAGCAACAGAAACAGAAATCAAGAAACTGATCCCATTCCCATTTGCACAAATAATCATACAATATCTAGGAATAAACCTAACCAAAGATATAAGAGATCTGTATGTTGAAAGCTATAGAAAACTTATTAAGGAAATTGAAGAAGACACAAAGAAATGGAAAAATATTCCATGCTCATTGATTGGAAAATAAATATAGTTAAAATGTCATTACTACCCAAAGCAATCTACACATTCAATGAAATCCCAATCAAAATTGCACCAACATTCTTCTCTCAAAACTGGAACAAACTATCCTAAAATTTATATGGAACTGCAAAAGACTCCAAATAGCCAAAGTAATATTGAGGAGGAAAACCAGAACGGGAGGCATCACCATCCCAGACTTTAGCCTCTACTACAAAGCTATCATCATCAAGACAGTATGGTATTGGCACAAAAACAGACATTGACCAACGGAATAGAATAGAGAACTCAGAATTGGACCCAAAAATTTACAGCCAACTAATGTTTGAGAAAGCAGGAAAGAGTATCCAATGGAAAAAAAGAGAGCCTTTTTAACAGATGGTGCTGGGAGAACTGGACAGCCACAGGCAGAAGAATGAAACTAGATCATTTTATCACACCATACACAAAAATAAACTCAAAATGGTAAAGGACCTGAATGTGAGGCAGGAAACTCTCAAAACCGTAGAAGGGAAAGCAGGAAATAACCTCCTTGACCTCAACTGCAGCAATTCCTTACTTGACACTTCCCTAAGGCAAGGGAATCAAGACCAAAAGTGAACTATTGGAACCTCATCAAGATTAAAAGCTTCTGCAAGGCAAAGGAAACAATCCATAAAACAAATAGGCAACCGACAGAATGGGAAAAGATAGTTGCAAATGACATATCAGATAAAGCGTTAATATCCAAAATCTATACTCACCAAACTCCACTCCTGAAAACAAACAATCCAGTGAAGAAATGCGTAGAAATATGACCAGACACTTCTCCAAAGAGGACATCCAGATGGCCAACAGACACGTGAAACAATGCTCAGCATCCCTCCTCATCAGGGAAATACAAATCAAAACCACACTGAGATACCACCTCACGCAAGTCACAGTGGCTAAAATGAGCAAATCAGAGGACTCTAGATGCTGGCGAGGATGTGGAGAAACGGGCACCCTCCTACACTGTTGGTGGGAATGGAATCTGGTGCAGCCCCTCTAGAAAACAGTGTGGAGGTTTCTCAAAAAATTAACAATAGAACTCCTCTATGACCCAGCAATAGCACTGCTAGGAATTTACCCAAGGGATACAGGAGTTCTGATGCATATGGTCACATGGACCCCAATGTTCATAGCAGCACTCTCAACAATAGCCAAAACATGGAAAGAGCCTAAGTGTCCATCAACAGATGAATGGATCAAGAAGATGTGGTTTATCTATACAATGGAATACTACATGGCAATGAGAAAAAATGAAATCTGGCCATGTGTAGCAACATGGATGGAACTGGGGGGTGTTTTGCTGAGCGAAATAAGTCAGGCAGATAAGGATAGATACCATATGTTTGCACGTATAGGAGGATTAGGAGGAACTTAACAGAGGACCATGGGGGAGAAGAAGGGGGAAAATAGTGGGGAAGAGGGAGGGAGGCAAACCATGAGAGACTCTTGAATGCCGAGAACAAACTGAGAACAGATGGAGTGGTAAGGGGGGTGATGGGCATGGAGAAGGGCACTTGTGGGAATGAGCACTGGGTGTTATATGGAAACCCACTTGACAATCAACTATTTTTTAAAAAGTACTACAAGGCTGTAATTATCAAGACAGTATGGTACTGGCACAAAAAACAGACATCTAAAGCAATGTAGCAGAATAGAGAACCCAGAAATGGACCCACAAACATAGGGCCAACTAATCTTTCATAAAGAAGGAAAGAACATTCAATGGGATAAAGACAGTCTCTTCAGCAAATGGTGTTGCGAGAACTGGACAGAGATATGGAGGAGATTGAACCTGGACCACTTCTTAAATCATATGCAAAAATAAACTCAAAGTGGATGAAAGACCTAAATGTAACACAGGAAGCCATCAAAATCCTAAGAAGAAAGCAGGCGACAACATCTTTGACCTCTCCCACAGCAACTTCTTACTCAACACATTTCCAGAGGCAAGGGAAATGAAAGTAAAAATGAATTTTTGGGACCTCATCAAGATTAAAAGCTTCTGCATGGCTAAGGAAACAATCGGCAAAACTAAAAGGTAACCGACAGAATGGGAGAAGATATTTGCAAATGACATATCAGAAAAAGAGCTAGCATCCAAAATCTATAAAGAATTTATCAAACTGAACACCAAAAAACCTCAAATAATCCCGTGAAGAAACTGACAAAAGACATGAATAGACACTTTTCTAAAGAAGACATCCAGATGGCTTAGAGACACATGAAAAAATGCTCAACATCACTCATCATCAGGGAAATACTAACCAAAAGCGCAGTGAGATATAACCTCACACCTGTCAGAATGGCTAACATTAACAGCTCAAGCAATGACGGATTCTGGATAGGATGCGGAGAAAGAGGAATGCTTTTGCATTGCTGGTGTGAATGCAAACTGGTGCTGCCGCTCTGGAAAACAGTATGGAGGTTCCTCAAAAAATCTAGCAATTGCACTACTAGGTATTTATCCAAAGGATAAAGGTGTGCTGTTTCAAAGAGGCATATGCACCCCAATGTTTATAGAAACACTTTCGACAATAGCCAAAGTATGGAAAAATCCCAATGTCCATCAACAGATGAATGGATAAAGAAGATGGGGTATAGGGGCGCCTGAGTGGCTTAGTCGGTTAAGTGTCCAACTTCAGCTCATGTCATGATCTCAAGGTCTGTGTGTTCAAGCACCTTATTGGACTCTGTGCTGACAGCTCAGAGCCTGGAGCCTGTTTCAGATTCTGTGTCTCCCTCTCTCTCTGCCCTTCCCAAGCTCGTGCTCTGTCTCTGTCTCAAAAATAAATAAACGTTAAAAAAAAAGATGTGGCACACACACACACACACACACACACACACTGGAATATTACTTGGCAATCAAAAAGAATGAAATACTGCAATTTGCACCAACATGGTTGAAACTATAGTGTATAATGCTAAGCAAAATTAGTCAGAGAAAGACAAATATCTTATGACTTCACTCATATGTAGAATTTAAGATACAAAACTCATGAACATAAGGGAAGGGAAGCAAAAATAATATAAAAATAGAGAGAGGGACAAAATATAAGAGACTCTTAAATATAGAGAAGAAACTGAGGATTGCTGGACAGGTTGTGGGTGGAGAGATGGGCTAAATGGGCAAGGGTCATCAAGAAGGACACTTGTTGAGATGAGCACCGGATGTTATATGTAGGGGATGAATCACTGGATTCTACTCCTGAAATCATTATTGCACTATATGCTAAATAAATTGGATGTAAATCTTAAAAAAAAGAAAGAAAATAAAGCAAAATACACAATAAAAAAACAGGGAGGGAGACAAAACAAAACTCTTAAATACAGGAAACAAACTGAGGGTTGTTGCAGGGCTTTTGGGGAGGGAGGGGCTAAACGGGTAGGTGTCATTAAGGAGGCCACTTGTTGGGATGAACACTGGGTATTATATGTAGAGGATGTATCACTGGATTCTATTCATGAAATCATTATTGAACTATATCTAAATTGGATGTAAATTAAAATAAATAAACAAATAAACAAACAAACTTAGGGGGGAATTTATTTTAAGGATATTCATACTGTGGGACGCCTGGGTGGCTTAGTCAGTAAAGCGTTCGACTTTCGCTTAGGTCATGATCTCGCAGTTCGTGGGTTCGAGCCCCGTGTCAGGCTCTGTGATGACTGCCAGCTCAGAGCCTGGAGCCAATTTCAGAGTCTGTATCTCCCTCTCTCTCTGACCCTCCCCTGCTCATGCTGTCTCTTTCTCTCTCTCTCTCTCCTAGAAATAAATAAAACATTAAAAAAAATTAAAAAAAAAATCTCCCAACAAATAAGAGCCCTGGGCCAGATGGCTTCCCTGGGGAATTTTACCAGACATTTAAAACAGAATTAATACCCATTCTTCTCAAACTATCCAAAAAAATAGATATTGAAGGAAAACTTCCAGACTCATTTTATGAAGCCAGCATCACTTTGATTCCCAAGCCAGACAGAGATCCAGCAAAAAAAGACAACTACAGGCCAATATCCTTGATGAATACAGATGCAAAAATCCTCAACAAGATCCTTGCAAATCGAATCCAGCAGCATATAAAAAGAATCATCCACCAAGATCAAGTGGGATTCATTTCTGGGTTACAGGGCTGGTTCAATATTCGCAAATCAATCAATGTGATACATCATATCAATAAAAGAAAAGATAAAAACCATATGATCTTGTCAATAGATGCAGAAAAAGCATTTGGCAAAATACAGCATCCCTTCTTAATAAAGACTCTAGAGAAAGTCGGGATAGAAGGAACCTACTTAAACATCATCAAAGCCATCTATGAGAAGCCTTCAGCTAACATCATCCTCAATGGGGAAAAACTGAGAGCTTTCCCCCTGAGATCAGGAACACGACAGGGATGTCCACTCTCACCACTGTTGTTTCACATAGTGCTAGAAGTCCTAGCATCAGCCATCAGACAACAAAAGGAAATCAAAGGCATCAGAATTGGCAAAGAAGAAGTCAAACTTTCACTTTTCGCAGACAACATGATACTCTACATAAAAACCCGACAGACTCCACCAGAAGCCTACTAGAACTGATCCAAGAATTCAGCCAAGTTGCAGGGTACAAAATCAACGTACAGAAATCGCTTGCATTTTTATACACCAACAATGAAGCAACAGAAAGAGAAATCAAGAAACTGATCCCATTCACAATTGCACAAAAAAAACATAAAGTACCTAGGAATAAACCTAACCAAGGACACAAGAGATCTGTATGATGAAAACTATAGAAAACTTATGAAGGAAATTGAAGAAGACACAAAGAAATGGAAAAACATTCCATGCTCATGAATACGAAGAACCATGATGAGATACCACTGCACACCTGTCAGAATGGCTAAAATCAACAACACAAGAAACGACAGGTGTTGGTGAGGATGCTGAGAAAGGGGAGCACTTTTGCACTGTTGGTGGGAATGCAAACTGGTGCAGTCATCTGTAAAACAGTATGGAGGGTCCTCAAAAGCTTATAAATAGAACTACCCTATGATCCAGCAATTGCACTCCTAGGTATTTACCCAAAGGATACAAAAATTACAGATTCAAAACATGCACTCCATGTTTATAGTAGCATTATTAAACTATTAAAGCAGCTCAAGTGTCTGTCAACTAATGAATGGATAGAGAAGTGTGGTGTGTGTATGTGTGTGCATGTGTGTGTGTAAAATGAAATATTACTCAGCCAAAGAAAAGAATGAAATTTTGCCATTTGCAATGACATGGGTTGAGCTAGAGAGTATTACACTCCATATCTTTTGATTGATGAATTTAATCTATTTACATTTAGTGTAATTATTGGTGAGGACTGACTATTACCACTTTGATATTTGTTTTCTATATGTATTTCAGTTGTTTTGGCCCTGTCTTCTCTTGTCTTTTTTTTTATTTGATGATTATTTTTGATACAGATTTGTTTTGGTTTACTTCTCTTTATCTTTTATGTATCTATTATAAGTGTTTTGGGGGGAATGTAGCTCAAGACTTGTATAAAATATTTCATAGTTATAACCTTCTATTTAAAGTTGTTAACAACTTAATTTCAATAGCACACAAAAATATTATGCTATTACCTGCCCCCCCCAGACATATATACTTTGTGTTCCTGTGTGCAGAGTTTCCTTATTTTTATGTTATGTATCCATTAACAAATTTTTACCTACTAACTTTTATTTTAGGGCTATAAGAAATTTATCTTCACCCTTATCCACTACATAATTAACACGTAATTATATATATAGTTATGTAGGCACCCTCACACTCACCTATAGATAAGTTTTTATCACCAAAGAGAATCTGTGACTGCTCCATCAAATGTACAGAGATCAAAGAAACAGCAGACTTGAGCATGGAAGGGGCAGAGAGATGGAGAGACACAGAATCTGAAACAGGCTCCAGGCTCTGAGCTGTCAGCACAGAGCCCGTTGTGGGGTTCTAACTCACAAACTGTGAGATCATGACCTGAGCTGAATTCGGACACTTAACCAACTGAGCCACCCAGGCGCCCCAACCATTATTTCTTTATATAGCTTTCTGCCCTTTTCTCTTCTTCTTGGACTCCCATAATGCATATATTTGTTTTCTTTTATCCATTTTTTTCATTATTTTTTCTCTTCTGACTGATTTCAAATAACCTGTTTGCAGATTCTTTCTTTTGCTTGATCAAGTCTGCTGTCAAAGTTCCCTGCTGCATTGTATTATTCAGCTCAAGAATTTGTTTTGCTCTTTTTTTATGATTTCTTTCTGTTGAGGTTCTCATTTTGTTCATGTATTATTTTCCTGGTTTCACTGATCCATCTGTGCTCTCTTGTAGCTCACTGAACTTCCTTAAAACAATTACTTTGACTTCTCTTTCAGGAAATTCATATATATCTATTTCTTTGATGTGAATTACTGAAAAACTATTGTTAATTATTTGGTTGTGTTCTGTTTTCTTGATTTTCTTTATTTTTGGTACCATTGTGTTGATGTCTGCACATTTGATGGAGCAGTCACAGATTCTCTTTGGGGATAAAGACTTATCTATAGGTGAGTGTGAGGGTGCCAATTTGGGTTGGATATGTTGGCTCTGATTTCAAGGTGTGCAGCAGCACTTCCTGCTTCAGGAAGGGCACAGCAGCAAAGTTTCAGTGGAGCTCCATTAGCTGAGGCCAGTGTTGGCCAAGAGCTGTTGTACTCCTTGGTGGTGAAAGCTCCTTGGTTATCCTGTTCTCCTTTTTCTCTACAAAGGAAGTCATTGACAAGAAGATCCCTCTTATTGCTGAGTCCAGTGTGTAGGCATACATGTATTCATAGGTGCCTGAATCAGGGACACAAACACTGCAGTGGCAATGGTGTGATGTATGGGTGTGGACACCTACAGATTTGCCATGACACTGAAGTTGGAGTTCAGGGACATTAAGATAAACTGGTATTATGGACTGGGGCATAGGTGTATTTATCATGATGCCCTGATGTGTGTGTCATGGGTGTGTGCTAAGCAGCCATGGAGCTGGAGTCCAGGATATGTGCACAGTTGAAGGAGTAGAGGTTGTGATTCTGATGGAGGGAAGCAAGATGCAGGGTGGCAGCTTTAGTAGAGTGCATGCAGTGGCACTTCCCCAGTGTAAGCACAGTGATAGCAGCTTTTTCAGGGGCACTGATGCAATAACTCTTTTAGGAGGCATCATAGCAGCATGGGCTCCAGGTAACTGATTGATTTATCATTGATAAAGCCTGTAGAGTATCTCCATGGTGAAAGTTGTATGTATCCTCAACATTGATTAGGACTGTTGGAATCCTCCTGCTCTCCTTTTTCCTTATGGAGGGAGGTCAAGCTGAGGGGATTCTTTTTGGCCCCAAGTTCTGTGAGACTGGAGGATTGGGCAATGCATGTAAATCATTAGCTATGCTTTTCTACATGGCCATTCTGTGTGCTCCATAGAGTTTCTGTAGCTTCTTTATTGTATTCTAGAGCTCTTTCAGAGCTATTCTAGCTAATATGTACCTCTTTATTTGTTGTTATTGTGGGAGAGAGGATGAGCATTGGGACCTCCTAGTCTACTATCTTTCTGATGTCACTATGAAAAATTAATTTTCTATACAACATTCTCAGAAGCAGTTGCTTAAATAATTTGCTTTAAATGATTCTAATAACAGGGAGCTTTCTACCACAAGGGGCAGCAGATGTCTTTTTTTTTTTAGTCTTGGCAAACTCAAAAATATTTTTCTTACTTCCTTTTTTTTTCAGACAAAAGAGCCTCTTTTATTTTCTTTTTTTTTCACAAATACCATCATTTTAATATTTCCATATATATTAGCATTTTTTTTTACAAATAGTTTATTGTCAAATTAGTTTCCACAGACACATGAAACGATGCTCAGCATCCCTCCTCATCAGGGAAATACAAATCAAAACCACACTGAGATACCACCTCACACCAGTCAGTGGCTAAAATGAGCAAATCAGAGAACTCTAGATGCTGGTGAGGATGTGGAGAAACGGGCACCCTCCTACACTGTTGGTGGGAATGTAAACTGGTACAGCCCCTCTGGAAAACAGTGTGGAGGTTCCTCAGAAACTAACAATAGAACTCCCCTATGACCCAGCAATAGCACTGCTAGGAATTTACCCAAGGGATACAGAAATGCTGAGGCATAGGAGCACATGTACCCCAGTGTTCATAGCAGCACTCTCCACAATAGCTAAAACATGGAAGAGCCTAAGTGTCCATCAACAGATGAATGGATCAAGAAGATGTGGTTTATCTATACCATGGAATACTACATGGCAATGAGAAACAATGAAATCTGGCCATGTGTAACAACATGAATGGACCTTGAGGGTGTTATGCTGAGTGAAATAAGTCAGGCAGAGAAGGACAGATGCCATATGTTTGCACGTATAGAAGGATTAGGAGGAACTTGATGGAGGAATAAGCAGATGTCATTCTTGTAGCACACTGAATATTAGAAAGTTATTCTACTAGGTGAAAGACTAGAAAAACTTTCTAACATTTAGACCTTTAACAACTGAATGGACTCTTTTGTGAGAAACTTAGTTCCCCATTTTTGGAAGCATTCAAATAAAGACTGCATGACTTGATCTAAAGATGCTTTAAAATCTAGAATCTGGAATCTAGATAACTCTTAAGGTCCATCCCTGTTCCCATAATGAATGAATCCATGACAATTCATTAGAAAGTGCTAACCTTTTAATCTAGTCTTTTAAGCAATTCCTTATTTCTAACTTTCTCCTTTATATTCTTTCTTTAAGTCTCTCAGGCTCAAACCTTTTTTCTGCCTATTCTTTTCTCTCCTTTGCCTCTTTCATATACTTAGATTTTCCCCACCTCCATCTCAGCATCTATAAGTTGTCTTCCCTTTCTATCTTCATTCTGGGGCTTAACTTTGTCTTGCCTGAATTAATTTATAGCTTCTTCTGTGATCATCTGGCCTCCAGTCTTTCCCTTATCTAATTCAGCTTGTATTTCTAAAATATCCTTTTGATAAACTCTCTTCTCTTTCCATTCCATCTTTAAACTTAACTTTGATCATATTGCAACTCTTCCCTACTCTTTATCCTGGCATTGATAATCCTCTACAATCAGGCCCAGGCAACAAAAAGTTTCTGTTTTTCTGTTACTCAGCTTTTGTTTATACCAACTTCTGTCTAGGACTTATTCCTACCCATAGTTCCCTGTCACCAATGAAATCCTATTCATCTTTAAAGGTCAGTCTCAAATCTATCCTCTATTAACTCTTCCCGGGAGACTCCAGCCCATACTTATCTCATTCTCTCCTGAACCCTTATTCCACTTTACTGTCTGTTTCATTCATTTGGCAATCAATCATCCACTATCTAGTAACATGTCTGAAAACTACTCTTTATTATGAGTACTGTCATTTAACTGTTTCTTTTGTGTATATCTTGTCTTTACAACTACCTAAAAAGCCCATTGTTACCATTGGTCCATCCCAAATGCCCATAACAATCTTCTATCCTTTGCTAGTTATTTAAAATATCAGCTTCTTTTGCTTTAGGATGAACTATGTATCTTTCTCTTTCTAAACCGTTGCTCCGAGATTACCCTCAGATTCATTTATTCATTTAACAAATATTTATTGAGCCTCTACTATGTGCCAGGCACTGATATAAGAAAGCAAATGACAAAAATCCCTCCCCTTCTGAAACTTACATAACTTCTAACTAGTGTAGGTCTTCAGAAGAGTGGAATGAGGGCATAGCTCAGAGTTTGAATGGTATACCATTTATAGCTGGGAGCAGTGGCCAGAGGTTAGTATTAATAAGAAGAAGGAGGGGCGCCTGGGTGGCTTAGTCGGTTAAGCGTCCGACTTTCGCTTAGGTCATGATCTCGCGGTTCGTGGGTTCGAGCCCCGCGTCGGGCTCTGTGCTGACTGCCAGCTCAGAGCCTGGAGCCTGTTTCAGTCTGTGACTCCCTCTCTCTGACCCTCCCCTGCTCACACTGTCTCTCTCTCTCTCCTAGAAATAAATAAAACATTAAAAAAATTTTTTTAAAAAAAATAAGAAGAAGGAGAACTCTGCTAATCTTTGGAGAGGACTGCTCCTTGCTCTTCCTCCCAAAATAACATAGGGCTTAAAGACATAGGCTTTAGAGTCACACAGCCTGGATCCAAATCCTGCCTTTACTACGGAATAGTTATTTCATCTTTGTCTATTTTTTTCTCCTTTGTGAGCCTCAGTTTCATTAGCTATTATTGTAGTCATCAGCAGACCCAGCTCAAAACTGCTGATTACAGCCTTGCTAACATAAGAACATCTAAGTTAACTGCTCAAATACATCTTGAGTGCCTCATCAATTGGGCACACAGTGACATCTACATATCAAGTGGATGAGTAAAGAGGAGGGCACTTGCTGGGATGAGCACTGGGTGTTGTATGCAAGCCAATTTGCCAATAAATTACATTCATTTAAAAAAGAGGTATCTAAACCACATACTTGCCAAGGTCTGAGTCTAAGTGAATTACTCCTGGTTATAAATAGTTCTAAACGGGTTTCTTAATGATATCCATCTATAATTCCTGACCAGATAGTTTCTCTACTTCCATTTTGCTATTTCCCTGTTTGAAAGGTGGCTTAACTAATACAATCAATTAAATGTTTACTTTTGGAATTGTGTGAGTTCTCCACTATTTTCCTTACCTTGCGAATTTCTCCCTGTTGAACGGTTTTTATGACATTGATCCATTCTTCCATGTCTTTCCGACTGAGTGCAGCCAGGGTAACTTTTCGTTGTGGTGTGATCACCTAAACAAAAAGTCACATTATCAGCTGTTCATATTCTACAGCTTTGCCCCAACAGAGCCTGTGAACTCTTTAGGGAACTAGACAGGTCTACTAATCACAACCCAAGCCACTTCTTAAATGTAAGACAGAAATTCTCAGATATCTACCCCAAATAATAATAATGATACTAGTAATAAAGAACACTTTAATGGCACTTACTATGTGCCATGTACTGTTTTGTTACACTTTATGTATATTATTTATTTCAATCTTCATTAAAACCCCATTCTTATTTTTCTCATTTCATAGTCAGGAAAGCTAAGGCAAAGAGTTTAATGACTTGCTTAGGGCCACCTAGTATTTATAAAGCTGACTTAGAAGTAAAATCTAGATTCTTTAGCTCTAGAATATATACTCTTAAACACTAAGGCATGCACCATCTATTACTTCAGCGAGGTTGCTGCTCTGTTTACTTAAAAATAGTGAAAGTGTATATGCTTCAGCAGGGTGTACCACTTTTTGTTTGAGGTGAGAGTGAAAATAGTGAGAAATCCAAAAGTCCAGTTTCTCTCTTGCTTATGGTCAAGAACAACCTGAAGAGAATTTTACCATTGTGTCTCTTAATCCTGGTTGGTGTAAGAACCCTGGCAGGAATAATGAGAAAACCATGCTGAAGGTCTAGTAGAGATAGACCATGGTCAGGATTTGGTCTTTTTCCAGAAGATAAGAGGGATACAGATGGCTATTGCATCAGTGATTGCTTCAGTGGCCCTACTTATCTTTAATACCACCCACCCCCCAAATTTTGGAACTGGAGCTCACAATACCAACAAGCATTTTTTTCTCCTTTTGTATGTAGCACTACATGATTCTGTGATAGATGCGAATAGAATCTAGTGGGAATTGTGATAACAGCCACTCATTTGGACCAAAACCCATTCTTGTGTGTGGCTGATCAACAGTGCTTCTGTGTGTTTTAATTAAGCTAAGGGACACCCTAGTCCTTGGTATTTTTTTTAAATTTTATTTTAGTGTTCTTATTTATTTTTGAGAGAGAGAGAGAGAGAAGGGGAGGGGCAGAGAGAGAGGGAGACACAGAATCAGAAGCAGGCTCCAGGCTCTGAACTGTTAGCACAGAGCCCGACACAGGGCTTGAACCCACGAACCATGAGATAGTGACCTGAGCTGAAGTTGGACGGACGCTCAACCGACTGAGCCACTCAGGAGCCCCTAGTCCTTGGGATTTCTTTGTAGAATAAAGACGAAAAACATTAGCCTGTATGATCATCACCCAAACGTTGAGCGTTTTGGGACTAGATCACAAAAGTCTTAATTTTACCCTAGGTCAGTGTGATGTAATAAGAGAAAAATGATAGTAGGTTCTCCGTCTTATAGCTTATTGCTTTCTTTCAAAAGATTATGGAATGTAGGCCAGCCACGGAAGTGGGGTATTGGGTCTGTAGCTCTTTAGTCCGCTAAGTGCCGCTCTTTTGAAGGGGAATCCCAGTCTCCATAACCCATCATTGAGGCTGGAAGAAGATAGTTCTGGGAGGAGGTGGGTAGGAGAATTCCTAGGCCAATGGACTTGTTATTTTTCAGTGAGCTTTCTGGTCTGGATTCACTTGAATAACCAAAGAAATAACATTTCAATAGTGCCAAACCCTTGAATACATCCATAAAAAATCCTCTGCTTTCTTTGAGGTTGTTCTTATCAGTAATCTCAGCATAAGGTAGCTTTCACTTTGGATTTAACTTATTGTCTATCTGATCAAAGGAGACAGTGTCATGTAGCTTGGTTATCCTAATATGTTCAACAACATATTAGCAGTTTCTTGAAAGCCTCCCAATGATACTCTTCTAAATCATTTTCACCAGGAGGATTGATTTTTTTTTCATAATAGTTACTCCCCCACCACCCAGAAATCAGCTTAGCTTTATATCAGGCTGGTATTAGAGAATAGGGGCATCACTTTCCTCCTTTATCAGTGGGCTGGTAGAAAATGTTTACATAAATAATCTTTAGCACTCATTTGCAATGCTTACTTTAAGTGAATTTCTGTATACACTTTAGGATTAAAGGAGACTTGGGAAACCTGAACTCCAAAGTGGAACACATGGGATTAGCAACCCCTCTTTCCAGCTAACTCACACCTCTACCCATTGAGTCATTTCCAATGTTACTTACACAAAAACTGTGGCAAAGATTTCTACAGCTGCTTTCTGCCAAGGCGACCTGAGACAGATCAATTGTTTCAAAACGTGCAAACTGGGAAGATATAAGAGGGAGAAGAAAAAGAACCAATTGGTTAATAATGTCAACAGACACTAAAAGGTAAACACTCACTCTCACACACACACACACACACACAAACAGGCACTTTTGGCAGTCATGAACCAATCATATCTTTGTCTTGAGTGCTGGGATTTATTTAGCATCATGATTTTTCTTGATATATCATGTGACAAACAAAAACCAAACCAACTAAAGCAAAACACAACTCTTCCTTAAACTCTTATGTGGATTTACAGGAAGGCTTAGGTGGTTCAGAGTTATTCAAACCATGAGAGACTCTTAAATGCTGAGAACAAACTGAGGACTGATGGGTGTGGGGAAGTGAAGGGCATGGAGGAGGGCACTTGTGGGGATGAAGACGGGGTGTTATATGGAAACCAACTTGACAATAAACTGTTAAAAAAACAAAACTAAGGGTTTATGCTGGAGAAGATAAAGGGATATGGTTTAACTAAGGGCCCAGTGGAGCAGATAGAAGTTATTAGTTCGTTCCTATTTTATCAGCTGGCAACTTTTGACTTTGTTGCTAGTCCTATTCAGTTTGAGGCCTATGTCTCCTTATAAACTGGTTATAATAGGTAGCATCCAGCCAGCAGCGAGAATAGCAGGGCTAGAAATATAGATAGGGCTGGCTTCACTGGTATGCAGTCTGTACATTTATATGGGGCCTTATGGTAAGCAGGGCCCTGTACCTGGTTTAATGCTCTGCTGTTGCAATCTTGACATTTTAAATAATTTTATCTTTAAGTATGCGTTTTGTAAGTGAAGTCCAGTGGGACAATGGCTCATGGACATGAGCAGGGGAGATATAAATGATCTGCATGTCCACCCCACGCTTTGTCACTCCATTTGCATTCATGATGCCCAGGAGCATAGAATTCCAGTGGACCCATGATGTGAAAGAGTTCAGTGAGACTCAAAGCAAGTAAGCAAGTACAAGGAAGCATAGTATATCTATGATTGAGTACCTAAGAGAACTGTTAGCCCTGAGACTCCACAATTTCCATAGAGACCAGAACTTACTTCAAGTACAGAAAAGGCAATGGTGTTCTAAGAAACATGAAGAACCAAGGAACCCTATTGTGTTCTTTCTTACTTATGTTGCTTCCATGTATTAGCCAATAATTTATGCTGAAAATGATAACATTGAAAGGGAAAGATAGGGCAGCCCATAGTTCCTTTTCCGTTCAGTCAGGGTATTGGTAGAATGTGTAAGTATCAAGATGTGAAATAATGGGGCGCCTGGATGGCTCAGTCAGTTGAGTGTCCGACTTCAGCTCAGGTCATGATCTCATGGTTTGTGGGTTTGAGCCCCACGTTGGGCTCTGTGCTGACAGCCAGCTCAGAGCCTGGAGCTTGTTTCAGATTCTGTCTCCCTCTCTCTCTCACCCTCCCCTGCTCACGCTGTCTCTCTCTCTCCCAGAAATAAATAAAACATTTAAAATAATGTAAGGGGCGCCTGGGTGGCTTAGTCAGTTAAGCTTCCGACTTTCGCTTAGGTCATGATCTCACGGTTCGTGGGTTCGAGCCCCGCGTCGGGCTCTGTGCTGGCTGCCAGCTCAGAGCCTGGAGCCTGTTTCAGAGTCTGTGACTCTCTCTCTCTGACCCTCCCCTGCTCACGCTGTCTCTCTCTCTCTCCTAGAAATAAATAAAACATTTAAAAAATTAAAAAAGAATAAAATAAAAAATGTAAAAAAATATGTGAAATAAAAACAGTTGAGCTGGTTTTGTGTACTGTTGAGAACAAAATATATGTGTATATGTGCTACTAAATAAAAAGTATATGATTTTTGTGATTTTTCATGTGAATTAAATGCTTTTTATTTGTTTTTATAACTGGCATTGTACAATGTGCAGATGAATGGCAAAATGATCATAAGTTAAAATTTTATTTTTATTTTCTTAGAATGACATTAAACAACAAATAAAAGATGCCATGACAAATCATTGCATTATATTTTGGTATCTTTAATGACATTTTTTCCCTTGATTTTTAAATAAGAGGCCCTGCATTTTCATTTTCTACTGGACCCCACAAATTATGTAGTTGGTTCTGAGTGTAGAAACTAACTGAAGAATTTGAAAAAAGGGAAGGGGAAGAGGAAGGGGAAGGGAGAGAACAGTGTCCCCCATTTGGCCCAAAAGGACAATTTAAAAGAAAAATAGATTTCAATTTCTACCTTGATGTTTGCCAACATGTCTTTACCTATTGGCCTATTTGTCCACACAAGCATTTCCTGACATCCCCACCCACTACCCCAAATAACAAAATTATATACATATTCTATAAAATAAGTATTCTGTACATTCTCTTACCGCGGGATGGTGTGCAAAACAGAGCCTTTGTCCTCGAACCAGAAAATATCTAAGTTTCCATCTCTTGAAGGAATTACAGTTCTTCAACAGAGGTCCTTCCTTCAGTATTTTCTGAAATATAGAAGCATAACATTGAATAATTAGATGAATTTGCAAGACCATATCATTTGTTCTCTCAGTTAAGAATATCAGATATCTGGAAGGCTCTGTCTCTGTCACATATCTGAGGAATGGCCCGAGGGCCAGACAAAAATACAGGGAAATTAGTTCAGTCTAATAAGAAATGGCTACCTTTGGATATCACATTCAGAATGATATAGGCTCTAAGTTCCTTAAGATATATGGCCCAAGAACTATGGATGGTTCTCTACTGGTGGTCAGGGATGGGGAGGAGGGACATGAACACAAAAATAAGAACATTCCTGGGCACCTGGGTGGCTCAGTCGCTTGGGCACCTGACTCTTGGTTTCAGCTCAGGTCATGATCTCACAGTTCATGGATTCGAGCCCTTTGTTGGGCTGTGCACTGACAGCATGGAGCCTGCTTGGGATTCTCTCTCTCTCTTTCTCTCTCTCTCCTTCTCCCTCCCTCTCCCTCTCTCTCTCTCTCTCTCTCTCTCTCTCACACACACACACACACACACGTGCGCAAAAGTAAATAAGTAGGGGCACCTGGGTGGCTCACTTAGTTGAGCGTCCAACTTCGGCTAAGGTCATAATCTCATGGATCAGGTCATGATCTCATGGTTTGTGAGTTCAAGACCCAAGTGGATCTCTGTACTGACCGCTCAGAGCCTGGAGCCTGCTTCAGATTCTGTGTCTTCCTCTCTCTCTGCCCTTTCCCCACTCGCTCTTTCTCCCTCTCAAAAAATAAATAACCATTAAAAAATTAAAATATATAAGTAAACTTAAAAAATTAAAAAAGAATATTGATAGGAGAGAACAATTAATAGGCAAAAAAGCAGATTTTCTGGAAGTCTCCACGTTGTAGCTCTAGACGGCTCTATCAGTTTTAGAGTGTTCCTTTTAGAATATTAAGCTGGATCACATCTCTTCCCTGCTCACAAAACTCTAAAAGCCTCCTAACATTTTAAGGACTAAATCCAAAGTTTTAACCATGAATTCAAGGGATTCATAATCTGGTAAGAGAGGGAAAAAAAGGGCACCAAAAAGGAACTACCTTCTGATTGTTTTCTTTATGTACCTCAAGTCTGGTCACTGATTTTTTTACTTACTTATTGAACAGATGAACTCTATCCAAGCACTTGTATGTCAAGGAAGTCTTCAGTTACATATATGGGATACAAACCAACATACAAGTTTGACGTTTGTGAGAAGTATTCACATCCACCGAGCTGGAACCAAATCCATACTGAATGGACAAAGAGCCAGACTTAGTTTAAGTCACCACATCAAGGCTCTACCATGAACTCCATCCATAATCTAAATTAGAATTCACCACTGAGTGGTTGTGTAAGTATTTTGTTTGGCCCACCTAGTGTTTTTCATTTAATTACTTGATATTTATTTGTTTGTTTGTTTGTTTATTTATTTATTATTTTAGAGACAGAGAGAGAGTGAGCATGTGAGAGAAGGGCAGAGGGAGAGAGAATCTTAAGCAGGCTCCATGCTCAATGCAGAGCCTAACGTGGGGGCTCAGTCCTACAACCCTGGGATCATGATCTGAGCTGAAATCAAGAGTCAGATGGTGAACTGACTGAGCCATCCAGGTGCCCCAGTTGATAATATTTAAAATGCAGAAGATTTCATATAAAAATTAAGGTTTCTTATTTCTTAAAAACAAAGCAAAGCAAAATAAAACAAAACAGAACATCTGGTAACAGTGTGGATGTATATTCTCACATAGCAACAATCTGTGGGAACAAAGTAGCAACTGCTCCCTTCAGATTGGGATGTCTAACTCCAACAGGCATTTGAGTTTGGGACCCTGATCTAAGCAATACTTTGCTACTCCCATTATTCCAAATATACACACATCTATTACACTCTCTGTCCAATTCTTTAACCAATAAGATAGTACTAACAGACAGAACCTCTGCCAATTACAAAGTAAGTTCAAGAGCAAAGTTTATCTGAATCCTGTTGATAACTTATGAGAGTTTCAAGGTTATTGTAATACTTTTGAGATACTTACAAAAGAATGGTGCCAAGGAGGCGAGACAAAGAGAACAATAAGATCTTGTGGGAAGTGGAAATGTGGCAGGGAAAGTGAGAATTATAATTAAATTGTTGAAACTGAATCATCAATTGAAAAAACAACTCTTCTTCTTTTTTAAATATTTATTTGTCTTCCAGAGAAAGACAGAGCACAACTCTTCTAAGCATTGAAGTTACATCACTGTTTTCTTTCGCTCGTCTGGTGGCTTATGGTATATACTATCAATGATGGTATTTAATTTTTTCTATCCTAACTTTCTCACCTCTATGCCATATATTCTTCCACGCCAAGTCTTCATGATACCTAAGCAGTCATATTTATCTCTTTCTGTTAAAAACTTAAGCTCAAAATTTTAACTGCTTCAACCACTGAAGCGACGGCCATTATTTCTGCCCATTTCCTAAGTTATTCTATTCTGTCGAATACTAAATGCTCCTTGTGCTGTTCTTATTTTGTCATATACAGTGTCTTCTGTAATAGCTCATTTTACAGTTTTTGGATGGATATTTTCCCCTCCCTCCATTTTCAGTTTAAAGCTTCCCTTAACTTCTTTAAAACCTCCCTTAATATCAACATTTCTCTTACTGCTGCTGTCATACCTAACTCTCTTCTCTTCCTGTTCCTTCCGGGGGAACATGATCCAATGAGGTAGTAATGAGAAATGAGAATCTTCCCCGAGAAGATTCCCAGAACTCTGGCCTTTCTGGCTTTCAGGAAATTCTCAAACCCTGGTGATTTGAAACACTGAAATAAGTAGAATTCATCCTCTTCTCCCCAGCTGCTTCCTTCCATCAACCCTTAGTAATTATCACTCTTTAATTTTCTTTTCTGGTACTTAAGAAATGCTCTCTTTTCTTCTCTTACCTATGCCTTCCTAATTAATGACATGCTGTTATCCATCCAAGGACACAGTGAACCAATTAATTAATTAGTCTATTAATCTGAGGACACAGCAAGTCATCAAAACCTTCAGTTCTCATTCCATGAACCTAGCATTTGTCATAGTCAAGAAAAAGGGGGAAAAAGATTTTGTGGTGCATATAGCATTGGGTAGAATGTTTCATTCGTATTTTCTGAGTTCATCCTATGGACTCTACCTTTGGCTAGGCTCTTTGGGGGTAGCAGAAGGCACATTCCCCAACTCAAATATGAGGATAATGAGAGTGGAGGAGGAGGGACTGATATTTCATGTAGAGAAACTCAAAGGTATGTGAGCTCAGAGAATCATTTGAAAGAGCCTTGGAAAGAGCCTCCATGCTTATTGCTCCGAATGTTTACCTTCTGGTTCAAATGAGGTGTTCCACCAAGACAGTGGCTGTCTACTCATATATCCTGTCATTGGCTACACCAGCCAAATCACAATGATCTCCTCTTTGACCCATAATATTAAACAGGTCACTTTGAATGCACTAGCTTTAAGAACAGGGCTATATACTCAATGTTCATAGAAGGCTGGTTGATAACAAAAGGCTCATCAAGACCTAGTAGAGGCATGAAGAGACCAAGATCAGTTGCCACTAAGTACTAAGTGATCATTAATGATTGAATACTGACCAGTGTTACGAGCTTATTACATTTTTCAAGACAAGCTGGCAATACAGGGTAAAATTTGTGTGAATTTTTATAATATTGAAAAGGTAGAAACTAATAATTTTTTTAAAAAAAATTGTGAGTGCCAAACAAAACATGTATGCAGGCCAAAGTCTACCCATAGAAACCAGTTTGCAATTTCTGAACTATAACTATGTCCTCTGTTCTCTAGAGGACAAAAAATGAATGAAGTGGTGGGCTTTTCTTTCTTTTAATTTTTAAAATGTTTATTTATTTTTGAGAAAGAGAGAGACAGAACATGAGTAGGGGAGGGGCAGAGACAGAGGGACACAAAGAATCCGAAACAGGTTCCAGGCTCTGAGCTGTCAGCACAGAGCCCAAAACAGGGGTCAAACTCATGAACCATGAGATCATGACCTGAGCTGAACTTGGGCACTCAACCGACTGCCCCAACCAGGTGCCCTAAGTGGTGGGTATTTCTAATGTCAGAGGATATTGCAATGTATGGGTTCAGAGTTTGTGTGTGAGGATTCTCTCCATATGAGATATATATTACTATGTTGGGAGCAATTAAATGTTAATGTGATTTATGTATAGTAGGAATGAAGGTTAGAAGGCCAAAAAAGAATTTCTTAAGTTCTAAACACAGACTCTATATCATCAACTCCTACAAATGTCCAAATCTGGGTTAGAAGAAGGTAAAGTTTCCTGTAGTTCCTTTCCTTTTCAACTCTGTTCACTTTTGGGAGAAATTACCTACTAACCCAATCCCTATTTTTAAATAAACCACCCTTTATTTAAAAACTCAAAAAGCGCCTCCTGAAAGCCAGTTTGAACAAGCAGAGGCTAAAAAGTGCTCAATCAATGGGTTATCTCAAATCAATAAAATATGTACATGTAAACAAACCTTAACCTGCTCAAGTCCAGTAAACCTAGCAAGGATGTGAGACATTAGAATTAGAAGACACACGCGCGCGCGCACACACACACACACCCTACAAAGGGAAGTTTTGGAAAAGAATCTTTGTCTATCCCATGAGAGGATTTTTGCAGTGTTTCCCAACTCCTGGATACTTGCAGATAATATCATCTCATTGCCCTTCATCACAATTATACTCTAATTTCCAGAAGGCAAATCCAAGGCTTGGGCATTTTCTGTTGCTTTGCTTGAGGTACTACAACTACAAAATGCTGATGGGCTCTGTGCTCTTTCCACTACTCTGTCCATGACAAGAAAACTGGGAGTGACTGATTAATTAGTATATACACCACAGAGTGAACATACTACCCTCCAAACTTTGTCCTGAAAGACAAGACCATAGATATCTGAGAGTTAAAAGATGTTCTGATAATAGGACTGAATACTCAGTACTAAAGCTGTTAATAAGTTTCCATCCGAGAGGCAAATGGTAAATCATGGTGGGCAAGAGGGGAGTTCTGTGTGTGTGTGTTTTTTTTTTTAAGTAACCATCCAGGATTGAATAGAAGAGTAATGAGAATTCATATATATGCAGCATTTTCAATTGATAAAGTCCTTTTACTTTTGTTATTGAATACTTTCAGCAGCCCTCTGAAGTAGGTAGTGAAGGCATCTAACTCAGTTCTGCCCTCTGAAATATCACCTGAACTTCGGTTTAAGTGGCTTGTCCATATGTTTTTGTTTCTAAGACATTATCAAGATATTTGAAAATTTTCCTCTCAAATAAGACTTCCAATGTTTATTTTGCATTTCTGAGATTTTGCAGTGTCTTGGGGCTAAAATATTTGTCAGAAGAATTCATCTCTAATGTTATTATGAAAGGCAATGAAGAACAGGATTCTCTATGGGAAATTTTTCTTGGTGGCCACCTTTACAGGAACACAGCTGTTTCAGAAAATGGAATACACCTGTAATCCTTTTGGTTAAAGCTGCCACACTTCTGTGGCAGTGTTTTGATGCTGCAGTTAGGAAGAAGTTAGGAAGAGTCCTAGGATCCTTGTACATACTGAAATGCGATGTGACCCACCTGATGCTTCTTAAACCAGGACATATTACAGGCGAGTCTCCTAGTCCTTCCTGCCAGTTCTGACATTAAAACCTGAATGACACTGCAGTGTCTACTCTTAAACTCTCAAGGTTGGCTACTTTATAGTGGGAGTGAGTGTGGTGTTGAGTTCAATTACCACTTAGATTGGTCAGTTTCATTCAAGTCCAAGAATGCAGGACTTATCAAGTGACAGGTAGTTCAGGTTCACACAAAATGTCTTTGCCTAAACCATGGCAGCCCTTTCAGAGAAAGCTAGAGCTTTGGAAAGCTCTTTCAGTTTCCTTTTGGGTTCTCTTTGATAAGCCAGTCTCGATTATTCCCAGACACTCTTGCATCCTGGCACAGATGATCTGTCTCCCTGATGCTCTACAACTCAGCATGTACAAATTAATTGCCAGCAGTGAGGGTAAGCATTTCCCTTACTCCATATTTATTAAATATCTTCTATAAAATATCACAATAGGGTCTGAAAAGCAGCGCAATTTCCTATATATAATTAACACCTGCCTGTTGCTTAATTAGGAAAGGGCAAGTACAGCTGCTGCTGTGACCTTTTCCTATGCTTCACCCAAATCCCCAAAGATTTTACTATCTGTTACGTCTGTTTTTCTGGGGCTCAGAGGGTTTTTTATGGATGAGGCTTTTTTAAATTTGTTTGTTTGTTTGTTTTTTAACTCTGTCTTAGCAAAAAGAGTCTGTATTACATAGCCAAATTGAATTCCACCCTCAACCAATCAAAGAGTAGGCAAGCATCATGCCATGTACCGATACCTGTTATTAGCTGGCTGCTCTTCTGTTTTACTTTCTCATGCTGCTCTTGGGAGGGAGGTGGATCAAGTTGGGGGATGAGTAGATTATCACTCTTCAAGTGAGAACTGGACTCCCACTATGAGCACAGCTGGGGAAGCCAGCTTTCTGCCTATGGCTTCTTCAGTCTAAAAACCTGGAACATTTCTTCTCTTTGCTTTGGGGGTGGAAGTGATGGGAAAAAAGCCATTTCCCAAAATGGCCTGCCAAAGTTGATTCAGAGCAACAATGTTTGATTTGGTTAAAATGCAACTCTGGGTGCTTCAGGCTTTAAAAAAGGCCAGACCCGCTGCTTCACTGAAAGCTTTACATTACCCAGGGCCCTGTTGACATGGCAGGAGTCAGACAGACTGGCTCCAGCACTTACTAGCTGGGCGACCTTGGGCAAATCATTTAACCTCTCTGAGTCTCAATTTTCTTGTCTTGTTAGGGAAGATATCTCACAAAGCATGTGCCTGGGACTCTATGAGTCCCTTATGGATTGTGGAAGCAGGGGTTTGTGCCACAGTTCCACTCATCCCACTACTGGGAGCTTCCCCCTTGGCACTAGCAAGCCTGGCTGGCTAAGGGCTTCAGTAGAAGAATGAGAAGGTGACCAATTGTCCCAGTTTTCCTAGGGCTTTCAGTGCTAAAACCAGGAGAGTCATGGGAAAATTGAAATCTGTTGGTCACCCTAACACTGAGGAGCTAGATTTTTCTACTGCTCAGGTCTGCAAGGACTATAGCTGCAAATCCCTCCCAGCACTTCTTGTGCTAAGGAAGAACTGTAGACAATCATCCATGTCCCTGTTCTCTATTATTGAAATAAAATAAAGTTGAGAATGATGCTCCTTTTTTACTGAATAGGCAAAAACTTTAACCAGTTCCTTACGTATCATTCAGAAGATATTTTATACACATGCACAAACATATATACACAGATATTATATTGCCTTCACACAAATCATAGCATTCTATGCACAGTGTTTTGTTTCTTACTTTTGATGCTTAATTTATCACGGACTCCTTTCAATATTGGTACATACTGAACTGCCTGATTTCTTTTTACAACTGCATAGCGTTCCACTGTATGGATGTAATGTGATTTATTTAAACAGTCCCTTATTAATGGACAGTGATTTAAAATCTTATTCTATTACAAACAATGCTGCAGTGATTGATAAGATAAATATCAAGGGTTGGTAACTTTAAAACTGGTCTACTGGGGGGCGCTTAGGTGGCTTAGTCGGTTGAGCGTCCGACTTTCACTTAGGTCATGATCTCGCGGTTAGTGGGTTCGAGCCCCGCGTTGGGCTCTGTGCTGACTGCCAGCTCAGAGCCTGGAGCCTATTTCAGAGTCTGTGTCTCCCTCTCTCTCTGACCCTCCTCTGCTCATGCTGTCTCTATCTCTCTCTCCTAGAAATAAATAAAAAAATATTTTTAAAAAAATCTGGTCTACTGGGACCATAAGTCTAAATACATATATCTTCTCAGATCTCTCTGCTCTGTCTCCCTTTCCTTTTACTACTATTGGAGTTTCCTAGGAAGGGTAAGAACCACTAATTGATTGGGGGTTTACAGAGGAGGTGAACAATTTGGACCTAGGCTGACAAAGTGCAGAAAACAGTAACTGGCTCTCAATAATTGCCCTGGGACCGGCAGCAGCCAGGAAGGGGGAAGAGTCCAGCTGAGTCCTCCCAGACCTACACACAGATTTCAGTGCTGGCTTTGCTGTATTGAACTGAGCAGACTTGAATATGCTATTTCACTGCTGTAAGGGACTACTAGTAACTTGACTCATGGTGGGGATATTAAGGTGAGGTGTTTGTAGTTCAAAGTTTGTCCTCTTGCCACAAAACTGGTTTTTAATTTTCAGAGCTAACCAATGACTAATTTTCTCCCTCCTCACACTGCTAGAAATTATGAAAATATGGCCCTAAGAGGGATTATATTTACCCAAGTCAAACAGCAGATGAGTGGGAGGACTAGCCAGAACTGGGCTTCAGGCCACTCTATTTTAGTGGTGTAGGGAATCCTCATTGACTCGTTAGTGGGGGTGATGGTGCCCTATAATCACAGCCACTGAGTTTTCTCTGTGTTGGCAGTGCTTCCTGGAACATGTGCATAATTTGGGGGGCTGTAGGATACCATGGAAAGGGATTTGGGGAGACCAGCAGGAAGAGAGTTTGACTCCATGAGTTGGATCAAGAGGAAGGGCTGGGTCAGAGCTTTGGAAGTTTGAGAGAAAAGTGGCTTATGTTAAGGCTTCCTGCAGAAGGTTGGCCTTCCTATGCAAGTGTATGCAGGGCTAACAGTGTCAACTAGGGGAAAGAGGATTGTTTTTGAGACTTGGGATAACCAAAAGCTTAGAAGCAGAAAATTCAGTGAAAGCAATGGTGTAAGTGGGAGCTTAGTGTAAGGCTCCTGTTGCTACAGCACAGTTGCTAACAGTTAGGAAAGGAAGTTCTGTGGTCATACAAGGTCCCTAAAGGAAAGATATCAGGGAATTTTGAATGCTGTTCTTCAAATTAACCAAGATCACAGAGACTGGGGCACCAATTATCTTTTTTTTTTTTAACAAATAGTCTATTGTCAAGTTGGTTTCCATATAACACCCAGTGCTCATCCCCACAAGTGGGGCACCAATTATCTTATCTAGTGCCACCAAGTTACAAAAAAATGACAAGGGATGCCTGCTTCCAACTTCCTTCTTCCCCACTCTTTCACTTGACCATCAGCTACCAAGGATGGATAGGTTCTTCTGTGGGTATGTCTTCTTGGGGATGCTCCACTTACTGCTTCCAATTCTGGGATCCCACCACCAAGCCACATGCTATCCTAACCACCTCCTATGAGACCACTGGCTCCTGTTCTGATTCTGGTGATGTCCTCACTGAAGCAGCCAGGGCAGCAATTTCTTCTCTAAGTTTCTTTTCAACCATCCCACTCCAAAGGAAGAGAGGTGTTTTTGGCTGACAAAATGCCTGCTATTAGTCCCAGCTTTACATGCATTATCTCATTTAATGTCCACAGTAACAGCCCTGTAAGGGACATGGAGAAGTCAAGGTTTATAGAGGTTAAGTGACTAGCTCCAAGTCATAGAGAGTAGCAGAGTTGGGGTTGAAACCCAGGTTTGTTTGACTCTACTGCCTGTCACCTCCAAATACCAAGCATCTACAAGATGGTCAACATGTTCTGGTTTGGGTATCAGGCCTAACATAGGGATCACTTCAGTCCACTTCTTTCTTCTCCCAGGGCCCACTATTTCACCTACTAGAAAAAGCCATGGACTGTTAATATCTGCAGATTTCCCATGAGTTAAGCTGGAATAGTCCATTTACTGCAAATGATTCACAAATGGGAAGGAAAAAAAATCACAGTCCTTTGGAGAGGTTCCTGAAATGTCATAATCCCAAATTTTCCATAATTTTATACTTTGTAACTACATGTACCATGCCTACAAGCTCTTAAACCTTGGGACTTCAGCCTTTAGAGGTATTTTTAAATGCTTGCAACCTACAGTCAAAGGAACCTTGCAAACATGCAACTATATAGTTCATTTGGCTCCAATTCACTCAAAGAGCACAGCAATGAAGAGTCAATTCATACTTTCTGTGCTTTGGTCTTTATTATAAAATACCTGTCTCTTTCCAAGTAGAGCTTCAAGTGTCCCTCATAATGTGGGTCACAAGTCCATATCACCTAACACATGTACTTGGGGATTTGGGGAAATTGCCTTATTGTCAAACTAGACCCATGCAGACAAGCTATCTGAAGGCATGCACAGGACCTAAGAATACATTTAATAACAGTCCCCTTGGGATGAAGTGGTTAGATAATAATAAGGGGATGCGTGAGTTTTCATTTTTATTTTTTCTCAGCTTTATGAAGTGGTGTTGACAAGAATCATGAGGTTGGCAGATGGAAACAGATACTAGAACCATTTGGTTCTGCTTGTTTCTTGCAGCAATAGTGGTCCAGAGAAGATGAAATTAATTAATTGATTCGTGTGTGTGTGTGTGTGTGTGTGTGTGTGTGTGTGTGTGTGTGTGTGTTATGGGAGGCATATATGCTCATTGTGTATGTATGTGTGTGTGTGCCTTATCTTCTTTGCCCCACTAGTGATAGGTAAAAGCAAGAACAAGATCTCAGGGGTGGGGTTGGCTTGGGAGAAGCATGAGAGACAGATCCATGGGAGACTTCACTTAGCCCCTAAACCTGTGGTTACCTTAGCTGCCTTTGAGCAGAAGACTGACTGAGCAAAATTGCCTCACCTGGAGGCAATGGTAGTTTGACAGCCCACCAAACATAGAGGGAAATGGGAGAGGAGACCTGTGGTTGCAGGAGACACTAATTTGTCAAAGAAGAAATTATGTTGTGGGCTTTGGCTCCAGAGGAATTACTGGTAGGTAACAAAGCTGAAAAGCTGTGTGAAAGAAGGCCACCAGGGACAAACTTCCTTAGCAGTGGTGGCAGTAACAGTAATAGCAGTAATAGTAGTAGTAATGGTAATACTAATGTGAATTGCTAACAGTGGGTCTTTACTATGTAGGAACCACTGTGTTAAATCATGTTACATTGGTTATTTCAATTGATCCCAACAACAACCTCAAAAGGTCGGTTCTGTAACAATCCTCATTTTATAGAGGGAGAAACTGAGGCATTGACAGATTTAGCAACCTCCCAATAGGTTAATAAATGCCAGAACTAAAACCTTTCTCGGAGTTTCACAGGACATTGAAAACAAGTTATTCCTTCAGTGAAAGAAAGAAAGTAAGGTTTAAATCACTGGTCATTTAGCAAGTTATATCATATTCTTCTTTTAAATGTTCTATTTACATGAGAGAGAAAGAGAGAGCGAGAGAGAGATTGAAAGAGAGAGAGTCAGAGTGGGACAGAGGATCCGATGCGGGCTCTGCACTGACAGGGTGACAGCAGCAAGACCAATGTGGTGCTCAAATTTATGAACCTGGAGATCATGACCTGAGCTGAAGTTGGACGTTTAACTGACTGAGCCACCCAGGTGCCCCAGTTACCGCCTTTTCTATGTCATTTGACAAAAGGAGGCAAGATATGGGGGGAGGTTGGTGACGCAAATCACAGCTATGTGGTTCAGTTTTGGTTTTGTTTTTAATATTAATGCTAAAGTAATTAAGGTAATAATAATTGTTTAACTTATACAGCACTTTATCAACTATGAAAATCTTGAAGATTGACTTTGAAGACAACGCTGTGGAGTAGGCAAGGTAGGTAATACTGTTGGCTTTTTTCCAGAGAAGAACACTGTGGCCCAAGGAAGTGAAGTAAGTAACTTGCCCAAAGTCACTATGTGGTAAACTTAGGTCTGGCCCCCTGACTTCCAGTATAAGGCTCTTTTCACTTTATTTCTCTACATTTTATGTTTTCAGTGTCGTTTGATATTATTTTAATTAGTAGTCTGTATTTTCAAAGTCTAATTTCCCCTTCTCCTCCCTTTTCTGCCGTCCTGCAGTATAACTCTCTGCCATGACCTCTGGTAAAGAAGTATGACATAAACAAGTGTGTCATTAGTAGATATCTTCATGGTTAATGAGGGTAATGCCATACTGGACCCAAAGGGAAATTCTTCTCTGACCTGGACAGCTCCTGGTAGTAATAATAAAAAAATTAACTTTGCCATGCAATTACTGCACAAAAGCATTCTTCAAGAATCTTACTAGAAAACACTATAAAACAGTGTTGCTGTTACTGCTGCCTCCTCTTCCCAGGAGCCACTTGCCACAACCTGTTCAGATGCTTTACCCTAAGACCTACTGCTACCCTTTTCATAGATTTGGACCTTCACTTTTTTCCCCCTGTTGAAACACCACCCAGATCTGCATCCTTTTCCAACTTTTCCCTGCAGGTAAACATCTGGTAAAACTACACCCACAACTCTAGCCAGGCTATGTTTAAGGGATTAAGACTGCTCAGCTTCTAAATGGCTACTAAATACAGTAATCAAATTCTAACACCCACTGCCAGGGCTTAGAGCAAGGCTGACTGTTACCATCTGGATTTTGTGCTGCTCAACTCTTGATAACCTATCCAGAAAAGCACAAATGCACTAAAGGAGAGGGGAAGGGAGAGATCAGTGTATTATAACTCAAGCTGACAGTCCTGGAAAGAGGGAAGAAGAGAGGAACAGAAAAGAAAAAGGAATAAGGTGAGCATGTTACATTGGAGGAGCAGTGGGGGATGGCAGCGATCATTCACAGGCTTGTAGATGAAAAAAGATGTTTGTTTTACCACTAGTGATGCATAGGATTCCCAGTGGTCCTGGAACCATCTCTCAGCCACCATTTCATTAACTCTAAGATTGTGCCCTAATCAATGTGTGCAGCTTTCTGCTTGAAGTTTCTGGAGGAGAATGCAGCATTAACTAAACTGGGAAGAGAAGGGTTATCAGCTGAGATCTGTGGGACAGCTGAATCATATGAAAGATAAACAGTAGGCAAAATTGTCCTCTGGGAGGGTGAGAGGGCCGACCTTTAATTGGAAACAGGTCTTAACAAACCAGGATTAAGAAACGGAAGGAGCAGGAGAAGTAGCAGGGGTGGGAGGGGAGAGTCCAGAGTAAAACAGATTAATAGCAATATATAAACATCAAAATTGATACGCAGAGAAATATGAAGACACAGCTAATCCCTCTTATCCCTTTCATCACTTCATACATATGATAAAAAGTAATGTACTCATTAAATCTGTAAATTGCTTTGGGTGGTATAGACATTTTAACAATACTTGATTTCCCAATCCATAAGCATGGATATCTTTCCATTTGGTTGTGTCACCTTCAATTACATTCATCACCATTTTATAGTTTTTGGTGTACAAGTCTTTTACCTTCTTGGTTAAGTTTTTTCTAAATATCTTATTACAGACACAATTCTAATATCTACACCTTTTCTGAAGTGTCCATTATATCATCCCTCTAGTCACATTGTATACATTATTACTAATACTCACAGTACTTCCAGGTAAGTATTACTACCTTCATATTACAGCTAAGGCACTGAAACCCAGAATAGTCAATCAAATTCTCCAAGATCATACATAGTTACAGAGGGGGATGACTGTCAACACAAATCTGTCTGATTTATTATACTATACACACTGCCTCTCTCTCCTAGAAAGTAGGGTTGATTTGAGGTGAGAGGGAGGGTAGTTTCCAAAACTACAAGAGATCTGAATGATCCAGTTGGGAGTTTTCACAAAAGCATTTATATATGGGAGCAATATGGACAGCAGTATGGCACCTGGGAGAGACAGTGGGCATAATGGACCTTGGATTCCATGAAGTTTGGTATCCAGCAGTAAGCTGCTATGTGAGCAAGTCACGTCATTTTCTCAAGCTGCCATCTCTTTTCTGGGAAATGCAGATAAAGATGTTAAAATTTATCATATGTTTCATTAAGGGAAGACCAAGACATAAGAGACAAAACTATTAATATTGTTCAATTATGTTGCCATGAAGTATCCTCCCACCAAATTAAAGACTGCAGGGATAGGTCCTGGACTCAGGAATAGAAATTATTTGAAAACTGGGGTGCCTGGGTGACTTGGTCGTTTTAATGGTCCGACTCTTGACTTAAGCTCAGGTAATGATCTCATGGTTGTGAGACCGAGCCTAGCATTCAGCTCCACTCTCAACCTGGAGCTTGCTTGGTATTCTCTCTCTCTTTCTCTCTCTCAAAATAAATAAACATTAAAAAGGTTATTTCAAAACTGGGCAGATCAGAAAGGCAAACTTGGTAAATCACAATTATGTGTCATCGCTGAGTTATGTGTGACCATTACAGTGCCCAGAGAGCCATGACGTACCCACAGTAGGTACTTGATGAATATATATAAAATGAAATTGAGTGCAGGAAAAACACACCTGGGGAGAACAATGAGAAAGGGTATTCTTGAATGTTTCCATTGATGGGCTCCTAAAAGTCACTTGCTGTTGTAGGAAACACATGATGAAGATTCTTGTATTTCCAAGCACATACATTTAGGCAAAAGCCAATTAATTATAGTAAAAAGGAGTGTGTAGATTTTGGAGTCAGATTAACCTGGATTTGAAGCTCAGCTCCATCACTTATTGGGTGTGTGCCCTTGGTCAAGTAATTTAACTTACAAACCTCAGCATTTTTATCTGCAAAAACACATGTAATGACATTCAACTCTTAATAAAGACCAAGAGAATACATGAAAGTGCTTAGTGTTAAGTATATATTCAATATTTACTTCTTTCCTTTTGTGGATATGGAGGCAATATTTTTTGACCCCTGACTTGGAACATAAGGCTTGTTAAGTGTGAGTATATATTTGATTGCAATAGGATACTGGGGGTTTCAATTTGAAATCAGTGTTTTCCTCCAAATTTGACAGCATAGTTTACAAACTAATAGTCAAAACCCAGTGGATCTTTACTCCAGAGGTTAGGGTGCTTTTGATTTTTATGGATTAATCCATGTGAGCACAGACACACTTCTTCTCATGAGTAATGAATCAGGGATCACTGGGAAAGGAAATAAAGACTATAAATGGAAAATCAAATTTATTCTGTAGAGGAATTTGTGCCTTCTGTCCCCATAAAGATACTCATAGTGCTAGGATTTTTGAACGTCTCCCCTCCAAAAACATAACCTAGAGCATAAGGGCTTTTGATTATAGGTATGAATATTTAAGAGAAGAGAAATGTTCTACTAAAATTTGGAAGAGAAACTCGTGTTAAAACAAATGGTGATTAGAACAGTTAAGATTAGTGAAACCAAGTGTTTGTATCTCTTTAAATTTAGCACAGAGATATTTCAAATCCAATTGTCTCCAATGTTTATATTAAAACAGCAATGCAATTTTTGAATGAACAAAAGTATGACTGAGTTAAAAACATCTTATTCTTTGTTATGTTCCATTAACCACAGCTACGGGAAATACAGTTTCAAGAGCTGCTATAATCTACCATAACTAAGGCACCACCATTTGCCTGGTGACAATTTATTCTGGTAGCATATTCTAATTCTAAGCCAATTATGTAGAAGGGAATGACTAGCTTTTAGAGGTCTGACCTTGCAAACTCAAAATTAGTTAAATGAAATAAAGTTAAGTATCACAAGACAATTTCCCACAAAACAAACAACTAAGAGCAGTGTCGTCACACCAACTAGCAAGACCTACAACTTTACTGAATAGAACCCCAAAATCTACAGCGATCTGTAGATTTCTAAGCCAAAATTCTAACCCCTCCTTATTCAACATTGCCATTCATGTGCCTTGGGCTTTCAAGGAAATCTAAATGTAGTTATACAATGAAAACTGGCAAATGCATCTTTTCATTTTAGCTGTGTACCTTTCAAAAGCTTAAGATGGTTAGAATGGACATCATAGTCACTAAATCTATCTCCTTGTTCATGGCTATATATTTATAACTACATACTTAATCTATCCCCTCCAATTGACTATTCTTACTTTTCTTAAATTTCTTCTCCTCCTTTCAGCCTTGATGCAGAGGAAAGAAATGCTTGTTCTACTTAGCTCTCAATTCTGCACGAGCAACTAATGATTCGCTCTATCAACATGAGACTGGTAGAAAACCAAGAGCACTTTTAATGCAGAGAAGTGAGTGTAGAGTAGGCAGAGATTACCTGTGTCAATGAACTCTATCTGGTTGTTGCAGAGAAACGAACTATAAGAAAATACTTTATCTATAATCTCTATGCTTTTCCTGATGGACAGAATTTCCACAGTGATATTCCCATCTGATAGGCTTTTTAATTTTTCAAGGTCTTTATCACCTGGAGGCATGGCAAGACTTTTCCAGAGTCATTATTCACTGATTTTTAAAAATCACATGATTTGGGGGCACCTAGGTAGTTGTCAGTTAAGCGTCTGACTTCCGCTCAGGTCATGATCTCACAGTCGGTGTGTTCGAGCCCCGCATCAGGCTTTGTGCCGACAGCTCAGAGCCTGGAGCATGCTTCAGATTCTGTGTCTCCCTCTCTCTCTGCCCCTCACCCACTCGCACTCTGTCTCTCTCAAAAAAAAAATAAAAACATAAGAAGATTTGTTTTAAATCATATGGTTTTTACCCAGGAGTAGCACCTTACATAATACAAAATAACAAGGGAAATGTAACCTGAAAACCTCATAAACCTTTAGTAAGTATGAAGGAAGACAACCTTACTGACCTCCAAATATGTAAAGTGTATGCACATATCATCTCCTCATTCAAGGGCTTAGAGGTGCATTGAGATGCCCTTTGGTCTATCTCAATTTCTTAATTGAGTCCCACATATACAAGTCCTTCAAAATGCATGTTCAGAGATAAGAGGACATGTTGATTAATGGCTTGAAATTAGGGTAGGGTATATGGATATTTTGGAGGAGAGAAGGTGGTTCTGGAGTGAACACATAGGAGAATCAAAGATTTTCTCTTTGTAGTGATAGGAAAAGGTGTCAGTGAAGGGTATCAGGAAGGCAGAATTTAGTGTGTAAAATTTTTTACTATATGAGGAAAAAATAGCAAGCATACATTTTCCATGAAGCTCAAAATATGCTATACACTCTGCCTGATTTATCCTTTCAGCATTCTACAAAGGCAATGAGGATGTAGGTTATCATCTTCATAACTCATTGCTTCAATAGGTACACTTACAGTGCTTTTCCTTCTCCAAGTTTAAGGTGTGGTAAAATGTAATATTTTCTAAATAGCATCTAAAAATGTCGAAGTGTGTTACAGATCATGTTCATTTTACATTATTGCCACTTACATGTTTTCCCCCCAGAGTATGTGTGTAGGTATATATTAGCTTACATATAAACTTTTTAGTAAGTTGATATAAACCAATAAAAATTATACCATTTTCCTAGGCTAAAATGTTTTCAGGATCTCATTAATAAAATTTAACAAAGGATTTGAAAAAGTCCATTGGTAACATTCTTTATTCTCTTCTTGAGTTCTGAATTCTAATGGAAACTATAACCCTAAAAAAAGGCTTCTTGAATCAAAATGCTTAATTAATTTCCTCAATGTAAATGTCACAAGCCCATCTGTCCACATCATCAACAACCTAAAGCAACTAAGAACTAAGAAACGTGAAATACATATTTTTCAAGTCTCGAGACAGTCTTTCTACCTTAGTTAGGTACTTTGCCTGAATCTAAGATGTCATGCTATCTATTTTCTGATTGGAAAATGGAAACCCTTGGGTTTACATAACTATATTTACTGAAAGTATAAAACACACTCTACCAGCCAAATATAAATGTATTTTGATTAGTAATGTAACAACTGAGGACTGATTATCACAAAATCCTTAACAAACAACCATATGAAATTTGTCAATTACAGTTTAACAATGGGCCATAAAACCCAGTTTTTAGCTGTGTTCAGGTATCTCCCATTTCCACCATCACATCCTTACACCAGAGAATTAATATCTTTTTACATTACAGGCTGTGATTTTTATTTTTAATTTTTATTTTATTTTTTACAAATAGTTTATTACCAAGTTGGCTTCCATATAACACCCAGTGTGCATCCCCACAATTGCCCTTCAGCATGCCCATCTCCTCCCTCCCCCCCCACACCCATCAGTCCTCAGTTTGTTCTCAGCATTCAAGAGTCTCTCATGGTTTGCCTTTATCCTCTTCCCCACTATTTCCCCCTTTCTCCCACGGTCCTCGGTTAAGTTTCTCCTAATCCTATACATGCAAACATATGGTATCTGTCCTTCTCTACCTGACTTATTTCACTCAGCATAACACACTCAAAGTCCATCCATGTTGCTACACATGGCCAGATTTCATTCTCTCTCATTGTCATGTAGTGTTCCATCATATACATAAACCACAGTTTCTTTTTTTTTTACTTTCAAGAAAACTATTTTATTTATTTATTTTTATTTTTAATATAATTTATTTTCAGGTTAGCTAAAATACAGTGTGTACAATTGCTCTTGGTTTTGGGGGTAGATTCCCATGATTCATCGCTTACATACAACACCCAGTGCTCATTCCCACAAGTGCCCTCCTCCATGCCCATTTCCCCCTTCCCCCCCCACACCCATCAGTCCTCAGTTTGTTCTCAGCATTCAAGAGTCTCTCATGGTTTGCCTCTCTCCCCCTCCCCACTATTTCCCCCTTCTTCTCCCCTGCGGTCCTCCATTAAGTTCCTCCTAATCCTCCTATTCGTGCAAATATATGGTATCTGTCCTTCTCTGACAGACTTATTTCACTCAGCATAACACCCTCAAGTTCCATCCATGTTGCTACAAATGGCCAGATTTCATTCTTTCTCAATGCCATGTAGTATTTCATCGTATAGATAAACCACATTTCTTGATCCATTCATCTGTTGATGGACACTAAGGCTCTTTCCATGTTTTGGCTATTGTTGAGAGTGCTGCTATGAACGTTGGGGTCCATGTGCTCCTATGCATCAGCATTTCTGTATCCCTGTGGGTGAATTCCTAGCAGTGCTATTGCTGGGTCATAGGGGAGTTCTATTGTTAATTTCCTGAGGAACCTCCACACTGTTTTCCAGAGGGGCTGCACCAGTTTCCTTTCCCACCAACAGTGTAGGAGGGTGCCCATTTCTCCACATCCTCGCCAGCATCTAGAGATCTCTGATTTGCTCATATTAGCCATTCTGACTGGCGTGAGTTGGTATCTCAATGTGGTTTTGATGTGTATTTCCCTGATGAGGAGGGATGCTGAGCATCGTTTCATGTGTCTGTTGGCCATCTGTATGTCCTCTTTGGAGAAGTGTCTGTTCATATCTTCCGCCCATTTCTTCACCGGGTTGTTGTTTTTCAGGTGTGGAGTTTGGTGAGTTCCCTATAGATTTTGGATATTAACCCTTTATCTGATATTGTCATTTGCGACTATCTTTTCCCATTCAGTTGGTTGCCTATTAGTTTTTTTTAGTGTTTTATTTATTTCTAGGAGAGAAAGAGACAGCGTGAGCAGGGGAGGGTCAGAGAGAGAGGGAGTCACAGACTGAAACAGGCTCCAGGCTCTGAACTGGCAGTCAGCACAGAGCCCACGCGGGGCCTGAACCCACGAACTGCGAGATCATGACCTAAGCGAAAGTTGGACGCTTAACCGACTAAGCCACCCAGGCGCCCCTGGTTGCCTATTAGTTTTGTGGGTTGTTTCCTTTGCCGTGCAGAAGCTTTTAATCTTGATGAGGTCTCAATAGTTTATTTTTCTTCTTGATTCCCTTGCTTTTGGGGATTTGTCAAGTAAGAAGTTGCTGCAGTGGAGGTCAAGGAGGTTGTTTCCTGCTTTCTCCTCTAGGGTGTTGATGGTTTCCGGTCTCATGTTCAGGTCCTGTATCCATTTTGAGTTTATTTTTGTGTAAGGTGTGAGAAATTGATCTAGTTTCATTCTTCTGCCTGTTGCTGTCCAGTTCTCCCAGCACCATCTGTTAAAGAGGCTGTCTTTTTTCCATTGGGTATTCTTTCCTGCTTTGTCAAAGATTAGTGGGCTGTATACCTTTGGGTCCAGGTCTGAGTTCTCAATTCTATTCCATTCGTCTATGTGTCTATTTTTGTGCCAATACCATACTGTCTTGATGATGACAGCTTTGTAGTAGAGGCTAAAGTCTGGGATGGTGATACCTCCCGTTTTGGTTTTCTTTTTCAGGATTACTTTGGCTATTCGGGGTCTTTTGTGGTTCCATACAAATTTTAGGATAGTTTGTTCTAGTTTTGAGAAGTATGCTGGTGCAATTTTGATTGGAATTGCATTGAATATGTAGATTGCTTTGGGTAGTAATGACATTTTAACTATATTTATTCTTCTTATCCATGAGCATGGAATGTTTTTCCATTTCTTTGTGTCTTCTTCAATTTCCTTCATAAGTTTTCTATAGTTTTCATCGTACAGATCTCTTTTATCCTTGGTTAGGTTTATTCCGAGGTATTTTATGGTTTTTTGTGCAATTGTGAATGGGATCCGTTTCTTGATTTCTCCTTCTGTTGCTTCATTGTTGGTGTATAAAAATGCAACCGATTTCTGTACGTTGATTTTGTACCCTGCAACTTGGCTGAATTCTTGGATCAGTTCTGGTAGGCTTCTGGTGGAGTCTGTCGGGTTTTCTATGTAGAGTATCATGTCATCTGCGAAGAGTGAAAGTTTGACTTCCTCTTTGCCAATTCTGATGTCTTTCATTTCCTTTTGTTGTCTGATGGCTGATGCTAGGACTTCCAGCACTATGTTAAACAACAGTGGTGAGAGTGGACATCCCTGCCGTGTTCCTGATCTCAGGGGGAAAGCTCTCAGTTTTTCCCCGTTGAGGATGATGTTAGCTGAAGGCTTCTCATAGATGGCTTTGATGATGTTTAAGTAGCTTCCTTCTATCCCAACTTTCTCTAGAGTCTTTATTAAGAAGGGATGCTGTATTTTGTCAAATGCTTTTTCTGCATCTATTGACAGGATCATATGGTTTTTATCTTTTCTTTTATTGATATGATGTATCACATTGATTGATTTGCGAATGTTGAACCAGCCCTGCAACCCAGGAATGAATCCCACTTGATCTTGGTGGATGATTCTTTTGATATGCTGCTGGATTCGATTTGCAAGGATCTTGTTGAGAATTTTTGCATCCGTATTCATCAAGGATATTGGCCTGTAGTTCTCTTTGTTTGCTGGATCTCTGTCTGGCTTGGGAATCAGTGTGATGCTGGCTTCATAAAATGAATCCGGGAGTTTTCCTTCGCTTTCTATTTTTTGGAATAACTTGAGAAGAATTGGGATTAATTCTGTTTTAAATGTCTGGTAGAATTCCCAGGGAAGCCATCAGGTCCAGGGCTCTTATTTGTTGGGAGATTTTTGATCACTGATTCGATTTCTTCACTCGTTATGGGTCTGTTCAGATTTCCTATCTCTTCCCGTGTGAATTTTGGTAGTGAGTGTGTGTTTAGGAATTTGTCCATTTCTTCTAAGTTGTCCAATTTGTTTGCATATAATTTTTCATAGTATTCCCTGATAATTGCTTGTATTTCTGAGGGGTTGGTTGTAATAAGTCCATTTTCATTCATAATTTTGTCTATTTGTGTGCTCTCTCTTTTCTTTTGGATAAGTCTGGCTAGAGGTTTGTCAATTTTGTTTATTTTTCAAAAAACCAACTCTTGGTTTCATGGATCTGTTCAATTGTTTCTTTGGTCTCTAAGTTGTTTATTTCTGCTCTGATTTTTACTGTTTCTCTTCTTCTACTGGGTTTAGGGCGTTCTTGTTGCTCTTCCTCTAGTTCCTTTAGGTGAGCTGTTAGATTTTGGACTTGCGCTTTTTCTAATCTCTTGAAATAGGTCTGGAGAGCAATGCACTTTCCTCTTAGGACTGCCTTTGCCGCATCCCATAGATTTTGAATTGTTGTGTTTTCATTTTCATTGTTTCCATATATTTTTTAATTTCATCTCTAATTGCCTGATTGGCCCATTCATTCTTTAGAAGGGTGTTCTTTCACCTCCATGTTTTTGTAAGTTTTCCAGACTTCTTCCTGTAATTGATTTCAAGTTTCAAAGCATTGTGATCTGACAGTGTGCATGGTATGATCTCTATTCTTTTATATTTATTGAGGGCTGCTATATGTCCCAGTATGTGATCTATCTTGGAGAATGTGCCATGCGCACTTGAGAAGAAAGTAAATTCCCTGGCTTGAGGATGTAGAGTTCTAAATATATCTGTCAGATCTATCTGGTCCAATGTGTCTTTCAAGTCCATTATTCCTTTAGTGATTTTTCTGTCTGGTTTACCTATCCATTGGTGTAAGTGGAGTATTAAAGTCCCCTGCTATTAGCACATTCTTATCTATAAGCTTGTTTCTGTTTGTGATGAATTGTTCTAAATATTTAGGTGCTCCCATATTCGGTGCATAGACATTTATGATTGTTAGTTCTTCCTGCTGGATAGACCCTGTAATTATTATGTAATGCCCTTCTGCATCTCTTGTTATTGTATTTAAAGTCCAGTTTATCTGATATAAGTATAGCTACTCCAGCTTTGTTTTGATTTTCAGTAGCATGATATATATTTCTCCATCCCCTTATTTTTAATCTGGAGATATCTTCCAGTGTAAAATGTGTTTCTTGTAGACAGCAATTAGATGGATTTTGGTTTTTTATCCATTCTGCTACCCTATGTCTTTTGATTGGAGCATTTAGCCCATTGACATTCAGTGTTATTATTGAAATATATGGGTTTCGAGTCATTGTGTCCTTCATGGGATTCATGCTTGTGGTGTTGTCTCTGGTATCTTCGTTCCTTGCAACAATTCCCTCAGAGAGTCCCCCTCAGGATTTCTTGTAGGCCTGGTTTAGTGGTGACAATTCCTTTCAATTTTTGTTTATTTCGAAAGACTTTTATCTCTCCTTCTCTTCTGAATGACAGGTTGCTGGATAGAGGATTCTTGGCCGCATATTTTTTCTTTTCATCACATTGAAGATCTCCTGCCATTCCTTTCTGTCCTGCCAAGTTTCAGTAGATAGGTCTGTCACCACTCTGACAGGTTTCCCTTTGTATGTTAGAGCCCTTTTCTCCCTAGCTGCTTTCAAAATTCTCTTTTTGTCCTTATAATTTGCCATTTTCATTATGATATGTTGTGCAGAAGATGGAATCAAATTACATCTGAGAGGAGTTCTCTGTGACTCTTGTATTTCAACGTCTACTTCCTTCCCCAGGTTGGGGAAGTTCTCTGCTATGATTTGTTCCAGGATTCCTTCAGCATCTTACCCTCTCTCTTCCTCTTCTGGGATTCGTATGATATGGATATTGTTCCATTTGACTGTATCACTGAGCTCTCGATCTCTTTTTTCATGTTCCTGGATCAGTTTGTCCCTTTTTTTCTCAGTTTCTCCTTTTTCTATAATGGTGTCTTCTAAATCACTTATTCTACTTTCTGCCTCTTCAATCCGTGCATTGGATGCCTCCAGTTTATTATGTACCTCATTTATTGCATTTTTAAATTAATCATGCCTATTATGAAGCTCCATGTTGTTTGTAGCCATAATTTCTTTGATGTCCTCTATGCTTTTTTCAAGACAAGCAATTAATTTTATGATTATTGTTTTCACATCTTGTTCAGTTATGCTACTTACATCTGTTTTGAGCAGTTCTTTAGCTGTCGATTCTTCCTGGAATTTCTTTGGAAGAGAGCTCTTTCTTTTCGTCGTTTTGTTTAGCTTTCTATCTTTTGTTAGTTTTAAAGACTTGTTATGCTCTCTGCACCTGTGAGCGCAGCTATACCCAAGAAGACTCTTTGACTCTCCGGGGCTTATCCTTTCAGAAAGTGTTCTTTGAGTGGTATCTCTTGGTCTCTCTTGTTGAGACCTTGGTTATTTTATTTTCCTACTCGTAGTGGTATTTGGGACTCTCCACCATGTGTACTTTGGCTTGTTTTTTGAGGTAGCCCTGGAGAAGAAAACAGACAGACAAACACACAGGGAGCAGAGGCATACAAACGCAAAGACAAATCCAACAAACACGCAAACTGACAGGGAAAACGAAAAACTAAAGAGAAAAGACGTAGGAGGGAAGATGAATAATAGAAAATGAAAATACATAAAAAAATCAAAAAGAAGAAAAGAAAAGGAACAAGGAAGAAAGCTGATAGACAAAGAATGGTTTAAAGCATATAACCAGATTTCCCAGCTAAAATTAAATAGCCAGGTGTATGCAGTGCTGGTTGAAGAGCATAGGGAAAGAGAGAGATGACAGGCTGGGGATGAGGCAAAATTGGAAATGGAATGAACAGGCAGAAGGGATAAGAAGCTTTTTCCAAAGAGCTAAAGGGTGGAATATGGTTGGAGAGGTAAGAGAAAGACGCTGGTATTATCCAGAGAAACTATATAGTCTAATTACTCCTGAGAGAAAGAGATGAAAAGGTAGGTAGGTGTAGAATTTACATCTACAGAATGGACTAAATGTGACTGTTTAAGCAAGCTAGTGACCAGAATTAATCAGGGCAGTGCTCCGATTTAAAAAAAAAAGGGGGGTGAGGGCTTCTCCCTAGCAGTGATGGGCGTGGTTTGATCCAACGCATCAGGAGGGAGTTCTGCCATGGCGGTTGTGGGGAGAAGAGTGGCGGTGCCGCCGTCCCTCTGCATCTCTGGGCCCAGACCAATTTTATCTTCCCCAGTTCGCACTCATGTTAGAAGGTTTTCTCAGTGGACTCTGTCTTCTTTTCCTCCCAATCTCCTGGATTCAAAGGGTTCCTATGGCTTCAGATCTTCTCCATGCGAGATATGGGGGCAAGTGCATTATAAGGAACTCCCTACTTCTCCTCCATCTTGTCCCCTCCCCCCAAGCTGTGCTTTTTAAAATATATTGTGCTATGTTTACGCACAAAAGACAGGAAATTATATTTTAATACACAGGGATTATTTTTAATACACAAAATTAAGAAAGTAATTATGCCTACATAGGAAACAAAACCCACAGCATCCAAAAATATTATTCTTGGGTTTTGTAGGCATTTAAAAAGTTTTTTGAAATGATTTTAAATTCACAAGAAGGTCCAAAGAAATGTACAAGGAGGTCCTGTGCATCCTTCACCCATCCTCCCCTATCTTACCATCTTGCATAACTATAGTATAATATCAAAAGCAGGAGACTGACATTTGTAGAATCCATAGAGCTTAAAATATTTTACCAGTTATACATAAACTCTGTGTGTGTGTGTGTGTGTGTGTAGCTCTGTGTCAATTTTATCACAGGTGTAGCTTTGAGTAAACATCAGGACAATCAAGATATTGAAATGTACCATCACTACAAGACTTCCTCATGCTATTCCTTTTTTTTTTTTTTTTACAAATAGTTTATTGTCAAATTAGTTTCCACATAACACCCAGTGCTCATCCCCACAAGTGTCCTCCTCCATGCCCATCCCCCCTCGCCCCCACATCCATCAGTCCTCAGTTTTTGTCAGCATTCAAGAGTCTCTCATGGTTTGCCTCTCTCCCTTTCCCCCACCATTTGTCCCTCCTTATTCTCCCCCTTGTTCCTTAGTTCCTCCTAATCCTCCTATACATGCACACATATGATATTTGTCCTTCTCTGCCTGACTTATTTCGCTCAGCATAACACCCTCAAGGTCCACCACATCTACTCCTTCTGCCCCCTCCCATCCCTAACCACTGGCATCCACAAATCTGTTCTGTTTCTATATTTCTTTATTTCACAATTGTTACAGGAATGGAATCATTCTGAATGTATCCTTTTGAGATTCGCTTTTTACACTCAGTATAATTCCCTTGAGGGTCATGAAAGTTATATTGCTGAGTAGTATTCCAAGGTATACATGTACCATGATTTGTTTAAACATTCATCCATTTAAGGACATTTGGGTAGTTTCCAGTGTTTGGATATTATGAATCCAGCTTATATGAACATATATGTATACAATTCTACCTGAAAATATTTTTTCACTTCTCTGGAATCTATGCCCAAGAGTGCAATTGCTGGACTATATGGCAAATCTATTTTTAGTTTGAAAAGGAATTTCTAAATTATTTTCCAGAGTGCCTATACCATTTTATATTCCCACTAACAATATATGAGTTATCTAGTTTCTTTCTATCCTTTCTAGAACTTTCTGGTGTCACTACTTTTTTATTTTAGCCCTTCTAATAGGTGTGTAGTAACTTCTCATTGTCTTAATTTGCATTTCCCTAATGGGTAATGATATTGAACATGTTTCATGTACTTATATTCCATCTGTATATTCTCTTGGATGAGATGTCTATCTGTGTTTTTTGTCCATTTTCTAATTAGATTTTTTGGTTTTAAAATACTTAGATTTTAGAGTTCTTTACATATTCTAGAAACAAGTCCTTTTTTGGTAATGCAATTTGAAAATATTTTCTCCCAGTCTATAATTAAGTTTTAGATTTTAATGAAATGAGTTTATCAGTTTTTACTTTTATAAGTCATGATTTTGGTACCATATTGTTATATATCTATTATGTAACATTTTCAGTGAAACATTCCCCATGAAGTTCTTTCTAGTATCTTTCATGCCTTTGGAGGCTTTTGTGTATGTGCGCGCACACACATTCTGACTGACCTAACTAGAAGAATTAATGCATATGTACTACTATGGAATTTATAGAAATATAGCTCCTAGTGCTGAGTATAATGCTACAAAATATATTATCTACGGGAGTTTACTTATCATCTCTGATGCAATCGGGAGAAAATGGTTCTCTAAATTACAATTCTTCTTCAAATTATATTGTCCTCTATTCAGAAAAAATAGAGAAGCATGACTATTATATATGCAATGTTCTATAAACCTGTGATTTTTATAGCTTGAAAATTATGTGGTTATGCACAGGCAAAAAATCTAAAATTCTTCAGCTTCTAGGAGAAATAGTATATAGTTTTATAGAAATTGAGATTTGAGGGGTGCCTAGGTGGCTCAGTCGGTTAAGCATCTGAGTTCAGCTCAGGTCATGATCTCACAGTTCATGGGTTCTAGCACTGTGTCAGGCTCTGTGCTGACAGCTAGGTCAGAGTCTGGAGCCTGTTTCGGATTCTGTGTCTCCCTCTCTGACACTCCCCTGCTCACGCTGTCTCTCTCTCTCTCTCTCATAAATAAATAAAAGAAAACATATTAAAAAAAGAAATTGAGGTTTGAGGCCACTGTGCAACAAATGCCTGACATACCTCCTTTAGTAAGTTAACAACATGAGTGAAATTAAGTAAAATGGAACTCAGAGAAGAACACAGAGTCCATGAGTTTATGTTGCCAACCACTGACTTGTCATTGTCAGCCCTTGTCTTGAGGTATGGCTATATCTCTGATACCTTGCTTTAGTTTGTACCACTATTTGACCAATTTCACTTATTTGCACAATAACCCTTTGAGATCAGGGCAAACAGAGAGTCCAAGTGACTTGCCTGAATTCCCAGTGGGAAATTCTTCCAGAGTCAGGAATGAGAGGGGCAGTAACCCAGCTTTTCTGTGTTCTTTTTGGAAATCCTTCAGTACATAAATGCTGCTTTCTTCCAACAGAGTGACTTAAAGATGACCTAAAAATATCTTAAGTACTGAATAAACCAACTCTACCCCAGTCTACCCCCAGATAGACATGGTAGAAAGTTTATTTGGAACCGTTAGGCAAAAACGTAAGGAAAGATCCTTTGACCCTTGGTTAAATGCAAAATAAATAGGTATCCAGCCACCTGGGCAACTCAAATGCAAGAGCTATTTGCATAGCATTTGCAAACATTGAAAGAGAAATTAGGCATCTGGCGGGGGCTATGTCCTTATTTGTTGCTCTTTTTAACCTTTTATCAAACTTCCTTTCTCTTCTTCCCTTTTATTATCCCATTCCTAGTACCCCCATCTTGCAGGCTCTAACCTCAATACCTTTCCTTAGATCCCAATTGTCTAATCTGAAATTGGGCTATTTGATTTTCTGAGATCTTCCCAAATAATTCTTCTTTTAAATTTATTTTTATTTTTATTTTTAATAGTTTATTGTCCAGTTGGTTTCCATATAACACCCAGTGCTCATCCCCATGGGTGCCCTCCTCCATGCCCATCACCCCTCTTCCTCCCCCCATCTGCCCTCAGTTTGTTCTCGAATTCAAGAGTCTCTCATGGTTTGCCTTTCTCCCTCTCCCCACTATTTCCCCCCTTCTTCTCCCCCATGGTCCTCCATTAAGTTCCTCCTAATCCTCCTAAACGTGCAAACATGGTAGCTGTCCTTCTCTGCCTGACTTATTTCGCTCAGCATAACACCCTCAAGTTCCATCCATGTTGCTACACGTGGCCAGATTTCATTCTTTCTCATTGTCGTGTAGTATATTCCATTGTATAGATAAACCACATCTTCCTGATCCATTTGTCTGCTGATGGACACTTAGGCTTTTTCCATGTTTTGGCTATTGTTGATACAGGAGTACTGATGCATAGGAGCACATGTACCCCAATGTTCATAGCAGGACTCTCAACAATTCCCAAAGAATTTTGATTTGAATTAGTCCTTTTTGTAATCAGACTGGTCTGCTTAGGGATATCTGGAGGTGGGAAGTGTTTTCTAAACAAATTGTTCTATTAATTCTCCTGAGAATGCCCCTCATAAGATTTGACTAAAAAATACAATGCCAGACTCCAACACAGAACACTAACTCCCACTGGTAGGAAGAGAAACACACATATATCAGCAGGGGCAAATCCATATGAATGTGGGTAAGTATACAGTGAGCCACAGATGGACTCCATACACAGAGGGGATGAATTGGGGGATGGTGAAATTAAAAATAAATTTCCTTATTCTTCTTAGGGATTGTAAAGTCTGCATAACTATCAAGAGCTCATAATTAACACTGGATGACCAGCATCCCTTATTAGTGGTGACTCAAAAGATCAGGCAACCACTATGAGTCACTATGAAAGGCACCACAACAGTGGACCAAACTGTATCCCAGCCAATGCTAAGGTCTCCATCCTGCTCCCCGACCTGGAACTCCCCTTGTAGGATTCCCTAGGAATAATGGTCCTTATTATCCCAAATGGAGTGCAGGGACTTGTGAAGTTGGAAGGAATGGGAAGTTGCCTGTGTATTCACCATAGGAAAATAGTTTTCAGAATATTGGAGTTAACTGAATGGTATCTTTACCTATAGAGTCTTCAGGCTTTTCTTCTAGATCAGGGGCAGAGTAAATTGAAGATCATTGTTGTCATCCTAGTCTCAACAGTAACTTGGTTTCTTATTAAGTCTCTTGGTTCCTTCTTGAGGTCATCACTATTCTGCTGCTTCTGGGCAGGAAGTCGAAGCTCTGGAGTGTGACTAACATGCTAAAATACATGCTGATATCAAAACCCAAGAACCATATACCCCTCAGGATGGCAGTCCAGAGAGTGATCAGAAGGGAGACAGAGGAAGTAACAGCATCTGAGATTTACTCACTTGGAGCTTCCTCCTCTCCTACTTTTACCATCCTCAAGCAGAAGCTGGGAACAGCATGCCCAAAGGTGATGAAATACCCAAATGCCCTACCAACAGCCATCCCAGAAAGGAAGTATCTGCTATAGTCGAAGGCTTAATTAAAATAGCTAAGTCAGAATTTGATAGTGGCAGGACTAAAAGACACTGAGGAGAGAGATGGCTGACTACTACTTTGTTTGTTTGCTTTTCCTCCCTCCACCCCAGAGTTAAAGAGAAGCCACACACAGAGAAAAGATATCCTTTGCCTCTGAGCAAAGAATGCAATGGGTCATGCACATATCCAAGTTACCAGACTCCTTAGAAAGAAAAGCCAATAACAAAGCACTCTGTCCTTAAGATGTGACCTGGCTCGCAATCACCCCAGTGCTACCACTTATGCTATTGGTATGATGCCTGCCATTGCTCAGACACACACAGAGTGTAGGATAAGTCAAGAACTCCTACAGTTAAAGCTTTCATGCCTGACTTCTCCAGCTACACCACTTTAACTTTTCCAATATGTCTCTCCTTGGCAACCAAGAGTCAGTTCCTAGAATTGACTTTAGCCTGGAAAGAATGACTAGGTCTGTGTGGTGTTTTTTCTTTTCATTTATTCCTCCACTCCCTAAATCATAGAAAATTGTATATGGACTTCTGAGATATGGACTTGAAAAACAGGGAGCATTTGTCTTTCATGCTGGAATGTGGTACAGATGCAAGTGATGACTACTCATGTATACACATGGCTGTAAGTAGTTAGTGTGGGAAAACTCTCTACACACAAACCCTATGCTTGAGGCAAGCCTTATTCACTGAGTAGCCACCTGATGCCAGGTATCTTGCATACATTTGTAACTAAGATTAGATTTGGCTAATATGTAAAAAGCATTATGCTTCTAAGAGTTCCTGACTAGGAACATACATTCTCATGTTCTAGAAGTCCAAGGCCAAGTCATGCTATGTTTCAGTGTGTCTTGGAAGCTTCTCTTTGTGCCCTAGGCTTCTGATAACCTCACCTCAGTGTATATTGGTTGTTGAGTTCCAGTTTTCGTGGATAATCCACAAAGTGCCAACACAAATGAGTAGAGGTATGATGGAAACTTTGATCCTGCTGCCCTGACTTTTTGATACTGCCCACCTTGTTCCAGTGGTGGGCTTTACATGGCAGCTTTCCAGTGAGTGTCATCTATGCACAGAACCTGATCCTCTTGTAGAATGACACATAAGCTAGATTCACTTTATGCTTTCCAGAAATTCAGTGCTGCCTCTGTACTGCCATTTATAATCATTTGCCTGTCTTCTGAGGTGTATGCATAGGAAACACAACCATTTAGCCACAGCAGTATCTAAATGACTTTCTCTGAAATTCAAAGGTTATTTTTAAACTACTGATTTTAAGAATTTCCCAGAGGCCAAGAGACATGGTCTGCCATGAAATTCCTCTATGAAATATCATCTACATGGCACTATAAATTAAATACTTAAATCTGTCTTCATTTCACATAGTGATGGAGAGTTGGTTACACATGATATCGTCCAGTATGAGCAGACTTTGGATCTAGAAACCTTGTCAAAGCAACCAAATTTGATGTCAGAACTCAAGTCTCTTAACAGTGGCAAGTGCTGTTGTAGTATCAGCACATAAACAGAAGAGTCTTATTCCCTTCATATCTTCTCATGTATAGAAGTCTATGTATCAGACATGTGCCTGAAGCAAGAGATCATGTCTGCCATGTTTGCTATGCTACAACATAAAATCAAAAGGCAATACTAGGAAAATACACTTGTCAGTGTTCTTTGCTAGCAGCTTCAGAACAATTCCTACTAAAAGGTGTGAGGAGAAAAGCAATACAATATCATATTCTTATTTTTCTTTTTTTTGCTTTCTTCTCTTTCTAAATGAAAAAGTGATAAAAGGAGCTTTGAAATCTAATGGCATTTATCTAGTTCTCCATTTAAAGGGAAAAATCCTATGTAGATACTGAATTAGTACCTTACTATCTGCTTTTAAAATCTCCCTAGAGAGCTTCCAAGTGAAAAGAGCCTCTTTCAGGGCTTAAGTTTCTGCAGCCACTTCTTCAAAAGTTGGAATAACCTTAACACTTGACTTTGTAAGTGCTCATTATTTGATCATGAAAATTCATCATCATCCTTGATGATTGAAGGAAGATCATTCAAGTGTTATTGACATTCTTGCTGGAGGCCAAAATAAATTAAATTCGTGCCAATTCTATGCACCCTGTGTGTGTGTGTGTGTGTGTGTGTGTGTGTGTGTGTGTGTGACCTGCAGGATGCCTGCTGAGATAGTGCTGCAACTATATTATTTTTGCCCTCCAACTTTTGGGGGGTTCTTTTCTCCTCCTTGACTCACACATAAAATTGCTTTCAAATTAAAACTGCTGCTTTTCTAAGGAAAAAATCCTGAGAGATATTGGTACCCCAGTTATCAGGATGGATTGAAATAATTATTAACTAAAAACTTAGGAAATTCTGTAATTAATTCATGTTAATGAAATACCTGTTCCCCTTAATAAATTATGGCAAGAGGAGAGAACTTATAAAAGAAGACAGAGAGGTGCATACAACATGCTCAAAAAAACTTACTGACTGGAGAAAAAATGTAACAGTGTATGGTGACAGATGTCAACTAGACTTATTGTGGTTACCATTTTGCAATATATACAAATATGGAATCATTATGTTATATACCTGAAATTAATATCCATATCTATATCAATTATACCTCAATAAAAAATTTAAAGTCAAAAACATACTTGTTGAATAGAATTGGAAGTCTCTCTATTGACATGCCCCTACAAGCAGCAGAAGAAAACAGCAGTAAGTCAAGGAGGTATATTACTCAGATGTTAAGATACATTATTAAGAAGCAATGGTAGCCACCCTTGTTGTTCTCAGCTTTAGTTACTTTGCATGAAGAACCACCCCTTTTAAAAGAGAAGGGGAACAGAGGCAGTGAGGAAATACATTATGTGCGCGTGCACACACATTACTTGCTTGAAACAAAATCAGTGTCTTTCACATGGTAGAAGCTACCTTTGTAAAAAATAGTTTAATTGTTTTATTAACACAAATACAATGTGCACACAAGCTATCTATTCATTTTCTTTGATGTGCAGCATGGCATTGGGATTGGTGACTCTGATAGCCAGCTGGGCTGCTCTTTCCACAATGGCTTGTGGTACTTGGAGGAGACATTGTAAGCAATCTCTGCACAGTAAGATTTGTTACACATCATCAGCACTTCACTCTTGTGGACTAGGAACTTCTGGAGGCCACTGGGCAGCATGTACTTTGCTTTCTTATTGTTCCCATAACTAATGCTGGGAATCAAGATCTGGCCCTTGAATCTTCTGTGCACCCTATTGTCAATGCCTCTGGGTTTCCTCCAGTTACACTTACTTTTGACATAGTGGTCTGAATGGCACAGGGTGAACTAATTGGTCCTCTTATTAACAATCTTGGGCTTTACAAGGGTTCTGAGGGTGGCTATGATGCCAAGTAGGAGATGGCTACCATCTCTACAGACAGAGGCAAGGAAGAGCACATTTACCATGTTTTAAAGAACCAACTAGGTACCAGGTGCTGAACTGAACACTTGATATGCCACTGATCATTAGAACAACCCTATAAAGTGGGAATTATTAGTCTCATGTGTAAAATGAAGAAAATAAGACTCAGAGAGGTCAACAAGAGTCATTGTCCAAGGTCATAAACCTAAGAAATGATTGAGCTGGGACTTCAACCCAAATGTGTCTGACTCTAAAGCCCACTATATTATCCTGCAATTCCCACAGTCTCACACCAACCCCTTTGCAGGTAGGAGCATATCTTAATAACTCCATTTTATACACAGGGACATTAAGGCATGGAACAGAGAAACATTATTCTAGAATCTAAAATACTTTCCCTTCCACTTAATCCAGCCTTCAATGGGGAGAAATCAAATTAGAGAATTACTCTCCTTCACTAGGCTCCTACCTTAGAAAAATATCCACACAGGGATATTAGTTTTAGTGACATATGACACTTCAGGAGGTGGGATGAAAGATGGTCCAAGTAGCTGTGGCCACACCACATTGTGGCAGAGGTGAAAGTGGAACACAGACCTGAGCTGTGCCTATTAAAAAACTGTAGTAAGGGGGGGAGGGGCAAGATGGCGGAGAAGTAAGGAGCTCTGTACTTGCACTCGCGCCCATACCTCACACGGAAAAGATCTGAAGCCATTGGAAACCTTACAAAACCTGAGAGACTGGGAGAAGAAGGACACTGAATCACTGAGAAAGGCTTCTAATGTGAGTGTGAACTGGGGAAGATAAAATCGGGTCGGGATCGGAGACTCCAGGGTCGGAGGCGATCCCCCTCTGCGGGAAGTGAGAGGGGAAAAAGAGAGAGTCCGAAACAGAAAAACCTCTGCTCGGGGAGAAAATCCTCCTCTCGGGGCATAGAAACACCCTGGGCGCCAAATACCTGCACGCCAGGTCCCCTCGCGCCAACTGGTCCCAGAGGGGCTGAGCGCACAGACTCCTTCTTTGTTCTTGCTCCTGACTGGCTGAATTTCTAGAATAGCGGCGCGCCTGCCGCCATTGTCCTCCCGGCAGGCTTGGGCCCCTGGAAGAGCCGCGTGTGGGCACCGGGCGTCCGCGCTCCTGGCTGGCTGGAACTCGAGAGGGAAGGGAAAGAGTTAAAAACTGGGGGATTTGCCTGTGAGTTAGTGTTTTGGGTGAGGAGCATAGAGGGACCTGGTTTTCCTCACTCCAGCGGGCTCGGCACACCCGGCAGGCAAGCCCCCGCCCATGCTCGCCAGCCCTACCCAGAGAAGGAAGCAGTGATTCTGACTCCACCCCCAGAGCTCGGCAGGGGGTCTGGAACTGCCCGGAGGGGATTGCGTGGGAAGTTGTGTCTAAGGCAATTTCAGCGGGACATGCAGACTGGGATTTAGAGACTGGGACTGGTCTGGGTTGAAGAGTGCAACCAACTTTGGCTGCGCCCCAGTACGGGGAGTTTACACGCCCAAAAAAGCGAGGTGCAGTGCTTGATGCAAGAAGGGACTGGAGCACCACCACTCTCCTCCCCACAACCGCCAAGGCAGAACTCCAACCTGAGGCATTGGATCACACCACGCCCATCCCTGCTTGAGAGCTAACCTCATCCTTTTTTTTTTCTTTTTTTTCCTTATTTTTTCCCCTCTCTTTTCTTTCTTTTTTCCCAGAACACTGACCGGATTAACTCTGGTCACCGGCTTGCTTAAACAATCACAACTAGTCCATTCTGAAGATGTAAATTCTACACCTACCGACATTTTCATCTCTTTCTCTCAGGAGTAATTAGACTATATAGTCTCTCTGGATAATACCAGCATTCTTCTCTCACCTATCCATCCATATTCTACCCTTTAGCTCTTTGAAAAAAGCTTCTTATCCCTTCTGCCTGTTCATTCTATTTCCAATTTTGCCTCATCCCCGCCCTGTCTTCTCTCTCTTTCTATATGCTCTTCAACCAGCACTGCATACATACAGCTATTTAACTGTAGCTGGGAAATCCGGTTATACAGTTTAAACCATTCTCTGTCCATCGGTTTTCTTTTTTCCTTTTCTTTTCTCCTTTTTGACCCTTTTATGTATTTAATACTATGTATTATTTGCCCTCCCTCCTCCATCTATTCTCTTAACTTTTTCGTTTCCGTCTCGGTTTGCATGTTAGTTGCATTACTCTGTGCGTTTGTGTGCCGCTGCTCCCTGTGTGTCTGTCTTCTTTTCCAGGGCTACCTCAAGAAACAAGCCAGAGTACACAAGGTTGAGAGTCCCAAATATCACTACGAATAGGAAAATAAAATAACCAAGGTCCCAACAAGAGAGACCAAGAGATACTATTCAAAAAACACTCTCTGAAATGATAGGCCCTGGATAGTCAAAGAGTCTTTTTGAATACAGCAGTGCTCATAGGTGCAGAGAGCATAACAGATCATTAAAACTAACAAGAGCCGGAGAGCAAACTAAAATGATGAAACGAAAGAGCTCTCCTCCAAAGAAACTCCAAGAAGAAATGACAGCGAATGAACTGCTCAAAACAGATATCAGCAGCATAACTGAACAAGATCTTAGACTAATAATGGTAAAATTAATAGCTGGGCTTGAAAAAAACATAGGGGACATCAAAGAAACTATGGCTACAGACAGAATAGAAAATAAAAATAGGCATGAAGAATTAAAAAATGCGATAAATGAGATACATAATAAATTAGAGGCCTCAATGCACAGATTGAAGAGGCAGAAGGGAGAATAAGTGATTTAGAAGACACCATTATAGAAAAACAAGAAGCTGACAAAAAAAGAGACAAACTGATCCAGGAACAGGAAAGAAGAATTCGAGAGCTCAGCGATACAGTCAAACGCAACAATATCCGTATCATAGGAATCCCAGAAGAGGAAGAGAGAGGGAAAGGTGCTGAAGGAGTCCTGGAACAAATTATAGCAGAGAACTTCCCCGACCTGGGGAAGGAAGTAAATGTGGAAATACAAGAGGCTCAGAGGACTCCCCTCAGACGTAACTTGAATCGATCTTCTGCACGGCATATCATAGTAAAAATGGCAAAATACAAGGACAAAGAGAGAATTTTGAAAGCAGCTAGGGAGAAAAGGGCCCTCACATACAAAGGGAAACCTATCAGAGTGGTGACAGACCTATCTACTGAAACTTGGCAGGCAGAAAGGAATGGCAGGAGATCTTCAATGTGATGAACAGTAAAAATATGCAGCCAAGAATCCTCTATCCAGCAAGCCTGTCATTCAAAATAGAAGGAGAGATAAAAACCTTTCCAAACAAACAGAAATTGAAAGAATTTGTCACCACGAAGCCAGCCCTACAAGAAATCCTGAGGGGAATGCTCTGAAGGAAAGGTTGCAAGGAACAAAGATTCCAGAGACACCACCACAAACATGAACCCTACAAAAGATACAAAGACTCTAAACCCACATATTTC